>LNAC01000177.1:2813379-2945074 GCA_002007465.1 Ailurus styani
AGCAGGCTCCCTGCTGAGCAGGGAGCCCGATGCGGGCTTCGATCCCAGGACCCTGAGATCATGACCTGAGCCGAAAGCAGAGGCTTTAACCCACTGAGCCACCCAGGCGCCCAAGTTTTTACCTCTTAATACCTTTCAACTGCCTTGCCCATCCCCAAACCCACTCTCCTCTGGCAACTCTTAGTGGTTCTGGGTGTTTAAAACCCTGGTTTTGTTTTGTTTTCTTTTTGGGTCTGTGTCTCTTTTGGTCTTTTCATTTGTTTCTTCAGAATGAAATCATATGATACCTTGTGTTTGTCTGACTTATTTCACTTAGCATGATACTCTCTAGCTCCGTCCGTGTTGTCGCAAACTGCAAGCATTTTATTCTTTTTTATAGCTAAGTAATATTCCATTGTTTATATCTGTATCATATCTTCTGTATCCATTTATCCTTTGATTGAACTTACATTGCTTCCATATCTTAGCTATTTTAAGTAATGCAATAAATATAGGGGTACATATATCTTTTCTAATTAGTGTTTTTGTTTTCAATACCCAGAAGTGAAAGAACTGGATTGTATAATGTTTCTAGTTTTGTTTTTGTTTTTTAGGCACCTTTATGTCATTTTCCATAGTGGCTGCACCATTTTGCATTCCCACCAATAGTCCACGAGTATTCTCTTATTTTTACATCTTCATCAACATTTGTTATATCTTGTCTTTTTTATACTAGCCATTTTGATTTGGATTTTCCTGATGGTGAGTGATGCTGAGCATCTTTTCATGTGCCTGTTGGCCATCTGTGTGTCTTCTTTGGAGAATTTCTGTTCAGGCCCTCTAACCACTTTTTATTTGGCTTATTTATATTTTTTTGGTATTGAGTTATTTTTGAACATTAACCCCCTATATCACTTGTAAATATATTCTCCCATTCAGTAATAGATGGCCTTTTTATTCTGTTCGTGGATGATCCTTTTAATGTATTTTTGAATGTGATTTACTCATATTTTGCTGTGGATTTTTATATCCCTGTTCATCAGGAATATTGGTCTGTAGTCTTCGATTTTTTGTAGTAACTTCATTTGGTTTTGGAATGAGGGTAGTGCTGACATAGAATGAATCTGGGAGCATTCCTTCCTCTTCTAACTTTTTGGAATGGTATGAGAAGGGTAAGTGTTAACTCTTCTTTTAATGTTTGGTAGAAATCAGCCATGAAGCCATTTGCTCTTGGACATTTGTTGGGAATTTATAATTATGGGTTGTTTTATTACTAGTAGTTCATGTGTTCAGGTTTTCTGTCTGATTCAGTCCTGGAAGACTGTAGGTTTCTAGGAATTTATCCATTTCTTCTAGGTTGTCCAAGTTGTTGGGATATAGTTTTTTGTAGTAGTTTCTCATAATCCTTTGTATTTTTGGCATGTCGGTTGCTACTTCTCTTTCACATCAGAGTCCTTGTTTTTTTTGTTTGTTTGTTTGTTTGTTTTTTTGTTTTTTTTTGCTTGAGGAGTCTGGTTAAGGCTTTATCAATTTTCCTTACCTTTTCAAGGAACTGGCTCTTAGTGTCATTGATCCTTTCCATTGTTTTTTAGTCTCTATTTATTTGGGCTGTGATTTTTAGTATTTCTTTCCCTCTACTCATTTTGGGCATTATTCTTTTTTCTAGTTTCTTTAAATGTAAGGTCAGATTATTTGTGATTTTTCTTGCGTCTTGAGGTAGGTCTGTACTGCTATAAATTTCTACTTTCCAAGGGTGCCTGGATGGCTCAGTCTGTTAAGCATCCACCTCTTGATTTCAGCTCAGGTGATGATCTCAGGGTTGTGAGATTGAGCCCCGCATCAGGCTCTGGGCTGGCTGTGGAGTCTGCTTAAGATTCTCTTTCTCCTTCTCTCTCTCTAAATAAATAAATAAAAGCACTACCTTTCTATTCTGCCACTCATGTTTTATATGTATAACGTCATATTTTACATCTTTTTATTTTATATATACCTTAACTAATTTCTTTAGATGTAACTTGTTTTACTGCTTTTGTCTTTGACCCTCCATACGAGCTTTTTAAGTGATCTACTACCTTTACTGTATATTTGCTTTTACCAGTGAACTTTTCTCCTTTCATAATTTTCTTTTAGCTAGGGCCTGTCTGTCCTAGTTGAAGAAGTCCAATTAACGTTTCTCATAAGGATGGTGAAGTGGTAATGAACTCCTTTATGTCCCTTTCAAGTCTGAATGATAAACTATCCGGGTAGAATATTGTTGGTAGAGGTTTTTTTCCTGTTAGTTTCAATATATCATGCTACCCCTTCTTGCCTGCAAACTCTGCTAAAAACTCAGCCGATAGCTTTATGGTATTCCTCTTTGACCTAACTAGTTGCTTTTTTTCTTGTTACTTACTTACATAATTTATTGAAAGAGCCAGTGTGAGAGGGAGAGAGAGAATCTTAAGGAGGCTCCACACTGAGCTTGGTGGCTGACGTGGTGCTCGATCTCAGAACCCTGAGATCATGACCTAAGCTGATATCAAGTGTCAGACGATTAACCGACTGAGCCACCCAGGTGCCCTCCTCTTGCTACTTTTAAGATTCTCTTTTATCTTCAATTTTTGCCATTTTAATGTGTGTCGTGGTATTGGTCTCTTTAAGTCTCTCTGTACTTCCTGGATCTGGATATCTGTTTCTTTCCTCTGGGTCAGAGAAGTTTTCAACTACTCTTTCTTTGGTAAGTATTCTGCCCCTCTTCTCTCTCTTGCTTCTGGGACCTCTATAATGTGAATTACCTTGTCGTCCATCTGTTTCCTGCATCCTTTACTCTGTTGTTGATTCCCTCCAGTGTGTTTTTCTCTTGTTATTTTTATATTTTCTGTCTCTGTTGAAGTTCTGAGTTCATCCCAAGTCTGGTGAGCATCTTTAGGACCATTACTTTGAACTCTTTATCAGGTAGATTTCTTATCTCCATTTTGTTGGTTCGGTTCTCTTTCTGAAGTTTTGCCTTTTTCTTTCTTCATTTATTTATTTGACAGAGAGAGGAGGAAGCAGGCTCCCCAGTTAGCAGGGAGCCCAATGCGGGGCTCGATCCCAGGACCCTGAGATCATGACCCGAGCCAAAGGCAGAGGCTTTAACCCACTAAGCCACCCAGGCGCCCCTTTCTTTCTTCTTGAACATATTCCTCTGCATCCTTGTTTTGTCCTCTCTTCACTTATTACAATGTGTTAGGTAGATCACCTGTGTCTCTTGGTCTTGGAAGTATTATTGGTCTTTTGTAGAAAGTGTCCTGTGGGGCCCAGTAGCACAGTCCACCCTGGTCACCAGAACCAGGCACTCCAGAGGTCCTCTGTGGGCAGCATGTGCCCTCCCATTGTGCCTGGGTTTTGACTGCTCTAGGCCCACTGGTAGGTGGGGCTGACCCCTCCCAGGGGGGCAGAGCTGGCTTCAGGGGGATGCTCACTAGGTGCAGTTGGATGACCAGTCCCACCAAGGTAGGTAGAGAGAACCAATACTGGTTCCTGCAACGTGCCACCAGCCAGGCTGAAGGAGGGCAAGAAAATGATGTCCACCAGTACTTCCACTCTTGGAGAAAGCTCCTACCAATCTGAATTCAGAACTTATGGAGACTCATCTCTCTGGTGTGGGTCCCCAGTAATGTGGGATGCCCGATGTGGGGTTTGATGCCCTTGCCCCTTACATAGGATCTCTTCGCCTCTAATAGCCCTCCATCCTGCAGGTCGCCATGCAGGGGATTGGATTCTCAACTGCATCTCTGCCCCTTCTGCGTGTGGCTTTGTCTTTCAGTCTTTAACTGCAGAAGATCTGTTTTGCTAGTCTTCGGGTAATTTTCAGTGTCAGCTCCCTTACCTGTAGTGGTAGCCTCAGTGTATGGAGAGGAAGAGGTGAGCTCAGGATCCTATTATTCCATCATCTTCCAGTATTTTAGAATTTTTATTTCAAAAGGTACAATTAATAAAGGGGCCCATTTAGAAATTCCATAAATAACCAAATGGAATCAAGTGTCAAGTAAATGACACTCATTAAGTTGAAGAGGACTATAAAAGGGCTATTATTTTCATATATTGTATTGACTGTAATAATGAAATGGGTATCCTGAGAAATTTATGTTTGAGTCTAATGCCATTTTAACATCTGTACCTGTACTTAGTGACATTTTGCCCATAAAATTCAAGCTGTTGACAGGCCTGCTAGAATGCCTTTCTTGGGCCTCTAAGAGACCTCTGTTGCAAGTAATACAGCAAGGCAACTAAACTTTTAAGTAGTAGTCATGAGATAACAGAATTAATAAAGCACTGAGGAGAATGTGAATTTTGAGATTAGGATAGTACTTCTTACTGAAAAAGATTTCTATAAAGAAACTCCCTAGAGATAGATAATGTTGCATTATGAGTCAAACTGAAGTATATAAGAACTTATAACAGAAACGCTGTAAGATCAAAACACATGGTCCATTTGGGAAAATGAGACCCATTCATAAAAACCAAAGAAAGTGCTCTAGATCCACAGTCCTCCAAAGGGGGGGGATATTATAACAAGTTGAACAGACACAAAGAATATCTGCTATGAGGGTTGTCCCAGTCTCCAAATCCCTGGGAAATAACCCAGTAAAGCAGCGGTTCTCACCATGGGCAATTTTGTCCCCTGAGGGGACATGTGGCAGTGTCTAGAGGCATTTTTGGTTGTCACGAGTCTACTAAGGATGCTACTCAACAGTGAACAATGCCCAAGGACAGCAGCAGAGAACTATCCAGTCCCAAAGGTCAACCATGCTGAGGCTGAGTGACCCTGAGCTAAACTAAATGATCAAACCAAGCTGGAATGTCTCCCAAATGATCCCGGGAGACCTGTCTGAATAGCACAGCTCTCTTCATCAAAGGTGTTATACTGTGGATTTTAACATCTGTCTGCTCAGTAAGTAGGATATGGAGGGGCTGGAACCCCAAGCCAATCTAAAGCAATTACGTGTTTCCTTCTCAAGTTTAAACTAAGTATCTGCTTATGAAACCCGGGGTGCTCTGCTCTCGTTTGTCATCCTGTCACACCTTTTGTTCTTGTGGCTGAAAAGATTTACATGCAGGTGTATGGGCTATTAGGGTGTTTTAATGTAATTTTCTACCCCTGTGTGGAATTAAGGTAATTCTTGTGAAATTTATAATGTAGAATCTTCACAAGAAAAATCTCTGGATTATACAAGGGACTCTATGGAAGAGTTCTTTTGATACTGCACAACTTTTGACTCTTAGATACAAATCATACAGGATGGAACTCATCCAAATAAGCCATTGGGAGATCCCTAAAATATCTGCTCCAACTTGGGATTGTATGTGGACTGATAGTCTCACAGTCATTTCCTAGTGTATTCTTAAAAGTGACAAGAATCCTAACCCTCTGTTCAGTTCTGCATGTAGGTCTCTCTTTGTGCTTTTCTGTAACATTCATGAACGTTCATGAGTTTGGAGAGTGAGAGAAAACTGGAGCATACACTGAGGCCAAGAGGATGGCGTTTGCAACAATCGAGTGGCTTAGATCATTAAGAATACATGTGGACCTTCCAGATGCAATAAAGTCTCACAATACCTAACGTCTGATGGTAAAACTTGGGCAAGGCAATTGGAAATCCATGTTTCCTTTTTGTAAATACCACCCATGTGCATAAGTATGTGCATCAAGGTGACGGATCTATTAGGAAGTATTTACCTAATAAGCTAACTTTGATGCACACAACCAAAATCTAAAATGAGTAAAAGCACTGAAAACTACAACTCAGCTTGAACTCTCCATGGATTCCTTTGTGGCTAAAGTTGTCAAATGACAACGCATTTTGTTATTTCGATGACAGCCTGATTAGGTTCTGCTTCAGGTGATGTGGCAAGATGATACTGCTTTAAAATAAGTTTGAGGTACCTGAACTTTTATTTTGGTTTCTCAAGTAACCACACAGAGCGGCTAAAAATATAGTGGGAGTGGGATATGATGACTTTTCCCTCCTTGATATGATGACTTTGAGCAAGTTACCGAACTGCTCTGTGTCCTGGCTTCCACATTTGTAAAATGGGCATCATACTACCACTTTCCCTTGTAAACTAGTTTACAGCAGGGACATGCTTGGAGCCAAGCTTCACCCAGAGGGAGTGCTCTGTAAACACCGTGGTTACTGTTTTCTACTGTATTTTCCCATTGGGATGCTGTACTTTATCTCCTGGGCAGCCTTTAAATCACAGAAGGGGCCTATCTCTGCTACTACCTGGGGGGTCCTAAAAGTTATTGGCTGGTTCTCACTGTCATTGCAACCCTAGTCTTTAGAACAATGACAGGCTCATAGAAGCTCAGTAGGACATTGTTGAATCCCTTCCCCATAAAATTTCTAGATTACACTGACAGTGTGTTCCTTCCTATTCAACCAAACATTGGTCTCTTCATGTATCCTGCAAACAGAAATGTTAAGTGCGCCTATTTATTTAGACTGCCATAGTCTGTTTTGATCCTTGAGTAAATACCAAGGTCGTCCAATTATTTCCTCCCTGACCAGAAGTCAGAACGAGACTGTTCTCAACATGTGGGGGAAAAAAAAATGGAAGTGATTCCAAGAAGGCCTTAACATTAAAGCACGTCACATCAGCTTCAGAGGTCAAGACAGAGAGCATATTGCCCAACGTGGATGACTCACTCGTTTGGTCAGCTGAGTATCCATCATGAAGTTGTGCACGTGTTTTTCGGCTTTGGTAAGTTCTAGCTTTCTTGCCACCACAGCGACCACCAGGGCTGTGCAACCAGCACCCTGAAAACCAGAAGAGAAGGGAACCCCATGGAGTCATTACATTTGAACTCAGCCACATGAAAAAAATAAATAAGAACTGTTGTTCACCAAGCACGTAAGCATCCGGAGCTAAGAAACCGTAGCGTTCAGTGACTTCAACACATATCACCAAACATGCCTGGCCAACGGGCTCAAGGAGCTGGCCTGTAGGTGGGGCTTTAAAAACAGTTCATGTAGTGTAAGAGCTCAAGCATGCTATTTGAGTCAAACAGACTTTAATTGTAAGACATAAATGGTAAAGGAGCAACTTGCGGAAATTTCAGAGATTTCCTAACAGAGCATATCAGTTATATACTGAGAAGTATAATAGGAACAGATAACAGCTGAGTAAATTAGCATAAATGCATGGAGTAGAAATAACCATTATTCCATTAAGAATAACACTGCATAATCTTCTCTTAGGCTAAGACCGGAGGTGTTCAAGCAATCGACTGTGACATACCAGGAATGGAAAGAGATGCATTATCTCCACAAACGCAAACCCTCAAGGTCACGGGAAGATCTCAGCTTGACAAAAGAGCTACCTGTTGTTGAAGGTAAGGGATAACCGTCCTATTCTAGACATTCACCAGTACTAAGAAAGGCACGGGATCCCTTTTTTCCTGAAAAAGATCAGCAGTGGTCTTTTTGAAATTATAGGCTGCTGTGCTGATCTCTTAGGAAGAGACTTGAGACACTGATGGTACCTCAGGGGTTAGAGTCCTCCTGCTCCATGATCCTGTGCATGAGTGGTGGGGTCTGCTTGGTTTAAGGCCAGTGCTTTCATACCGGGCCGGGGTACCTCGGTTGTTGTTTTTAGGCAAGGTCGTGCTACTGCAGTTACCTCATGGGAGCAAAGGGGGAAACTGAGGACCTACCAACAGTCCTGTGAAAGGGAAGTCGGGCCCTCCAGATGGAATCACACCCCTGAGAGGACCCCAGGGCAGTAGAGCTGTCCAGACTGTCTCAGTAGACAGCGCAGAAGGCAGGGTTTAAGGAGGAGCCCGCTGAAGAGGGGTGTGAGCCAAAATGAGAAGGTGCTCACTGGATAGCTATCCAAGAGAGTCCCACCAGGTGACCTGGTTTTCCTCTTTACCACTAGGTCTGAGAACTACTAATCACAAAAGTGCCTCTGCATCTTACGTACATAGTAGACTTCACCTTCAGTATCTAATAGTGAGGGATGGGAATTCCTCATAGCATATCCATGTCTATAATATATTACGGCTGCTTTAAAATTTTATTTCTACAATACTTAAAGGCAACAAAATATTCAAGCAAGTCCGAAAATTATATACTTAATGTGCTCCTAATTTTATCGTTTAAAAAGGATCCACATTTGGGAACAAATTTAAGGAGGTGAAAGACCCGTACTCTGAAAACCATAAGACACTGTTGCAAGAAACCAAAGAGGACACAAATCAGAGGAAAGATCGAATGTGCTCATTAATGGGAAGAATTAAGATATCCATAGTGCTCAAAGCAACTGACAGGTTCAGTGCTCCCTATCAAAATTTCAATGGTATTTTTCATAGATGTAGAACAAATGAGCCCCAAATTTGTAGATAACCACAAAAGATGCCCTGATAGCCAAAGAAATACTGACAGAGAAGAACAAAGCTAGAAGTGTCATGCTCTCCAATCGCAAACCACACTACAGAGCTACAGTGTATCAAAACGTCATGGTACTGACACAAAAATGGACACATGGATCAGTGGAACAGGATAAAGAGCCCAGAAGTAAATGCAGGCTTCAATGGCCAATTTACAACAAAGGTGACAAGAATAAAAAATGGGGAAAAGATAGTCCTTTCAATAAATGGTTTTGGGAAAAACCAGACCACTTTCTTAAACCATCCACAAAAATAAAATGAAAATGAATTAAAGACCTAAACATGAGACCCAAAACCATAAAAAACTCTCAGAAAAAGAAAAAAATAGGCAGTAAACTCTTAGTACCCCAAGCATCAAATTTTGGATTTGTTTCCTCAGGAAAGGACAGCAGTGGACAACATCAAACTAAAAAGGTTGCACAGTGAAAAAACAACCTACCTACTGAATGAAGAAGATATTTGCAAATGATAGATCCAATAAGGGGTTAATATCCAAATATATAAAGAGCTCCTACAACTCAATACCCAGAAAAACCAAATGACCTGATTACAAAAGGACAAAGAGCCCCAATAGATGTTTCTTCTAAGAAGACATACAGCTGGCCAACAGATACATGAAAAGATGCTCAACATGAGGAAAATGCAAATCAAATCCACAATGAGATACCGCCTCAGACCTGTCAGAATGGCAAATACCAAAAAGACAAGTGTTGGCAAAGATGTGGAGGAAAAGGACCCCTTGTGCACTGCTGGTGGGAATGTACATTGGTGCAGCCACTGAGGAAACCAGTATGGCAGTTCCTCAAAAAACTGAAAAGAGAGGCACCTGGGTGGCTCAGTGGGTTAAAGCCTCTGCCTTCGACTCAGGTCATGATCTCAGGGTCCTGGGATCGAGGCCCGCATCGGGCTCCCTACTCAGCGGGGAGCCTGCTTCCTCCTCTCTCTGCCTACTTGTGATCTCTCTCTCTGTCAAATAAGTAAAATCTACAAAAAAAAAAAAAAACTGAAAAGAGAACTACCATACAATTCAGTAATTCCACTTCTGAGGGATTCATCTAAATGGATACTCAGCCATAAAGAATGTGATCTTGCCATTGGAAACAACATGGATGAAATGAGAAGTTTCTATGCTAAGCGAAGTACAATACTGTAAAATTACACTTATATGTAGAATTTTTTAAAAAACAACAGAAACAGACAAAGAAATATAAAAAAAACTTCCAATTACAAAATAAATAGATCCTGGGGATATGGACTATATTCTGAATAATATAGTAAATATTAATGTGATAACATTTTATGGTGACAGAGGGTAACTAGACTTCTGGTGATCATGTCGTAATATGTAGAAATGTCAGTTCACTGCATCATACACTGAAACTAACATACTATAGTATATCAACTACAAATTTAAAAAAAGAATGACTTTGTGAAAGCAGACACCTCTGTTCACTTTCAAACCTCTGTCGAAAATCTAAATAGTTTTGGTGTACTGAAAAGGGGCTAACCAGAAAACAGTGGTTGGGTTCAGTGGCCACTCAGAATGGCCATCTATACCTGCCCACTGTAGTTAATATTTGCTCGAGAAATACGGGGTCACCTGCTGCACACTGCTCCCAGGTGCTCGTCCCCCAGAGAGTTATGAGAGATTCAAGAGCAGTGATGATTTCTGAATAAGCAGAGGATGTAAAAATCTGAGGGGCTTCCAGCGCTAGAGAGAGAGAGAGGTGAGCGGCAGTTGGCCACTGCTGAGATCCTTCTGGAAAGAAAGCAACATCCTAACAGGAGTGGAAAATCACTGGTATCAAGAGCCTTTGAAGGTCGGTTTTTATTTGTGTTTATTCTTGTGCTCTTGTTTTTTTGGTTTGGGGTTTTTTTTCCCCCCTGCTCCTGGCCCATTCCTTGCTGAGCATTCTCCAGCTCACTGCAAGTCTCATGCACTAAAATGAGTACCCACGGCAAACTGCAAAAGCAGGGGAGTCTGACAATTTAGGAGTTATTCAAACTGTTACCTGTACCTGTCACTTTGTCATCCTAACTGTACCCTTGAAATGGTACCTCAAGGGCCACTTAGAAACCTCCCTCTGTTCAGATACAGCCACTCCTTTAGTTTTATTTTAATTAGGGAAACCATAAACTCCTATGTCCCCAGGTTCTTAATATTCATCAAAGGACTCCGTGTGGCTAGAACTGGGTTTCAAAGAAGTAACTTAAAAAAAAATGTAGAGTCATGCAAAATGAAAGCTTTCCAGGTTCCAAGGAAACCCCTGCCCACGTGACGGGCTCTCAAGATTTAAGTAATGGCGTGACGTTATTGCCCATTCTGTTCCATGAGGTGAAGGCAAATGAAAGTAAACATGCTTCTACCACATTTCCTCCAAAGCGTGTCGTCATCGTGATGGATGTAGAAACAGTTGGGACGAACATATGTTACTCTCTGAAGTGAAGATCCCTGTATGCCTTTAACAAGATGAGTCATCTTCCTTTCACCAAAGTCAGAAAATGTATCCTGGTTCCTGGTCTCCCCTTTCATTTGTGTTAGGATGGAAAAATAAAACAAGTCGTTGGCCCTTCCCTTCAAGATGCTCGGCCCCTCAAGACTACACCGTGAAAACACGGATGTGTTTATGAAGCCCATAGACTCAAGACAAACACGAAGGTTCACCTTAGCTGCTGTATCATCTTTCCTTCCAACCAGTTAGATGTTGCAGGAGGGAGAGAGACCGTGTCCTTAGATCATTACTAAAGCTCATCGCCCTACACCAGATAATCAGCATAAAGCAGAAGTTGAACCCCAACACTTGGAGAATCTGAGATGCTGCCAAATTAAAAAATACAGCCCTTTTCTCTGTTCGGCATTTCCTCATCAGAGCACAGACACCGTAAGGCATGTTGGGCCCCGGAATGTTCAGGAAGAAGTTCATTTTCCCTGAGGTCATTTTACCACACGATGTTTGAAAAATTCAAGGGGACCCCCCCCCACTGTCATTTTATGTCAGGTCCCCTGGTTCTGCTATCTGGTGGACACTTTCAATAATCATTTTGGAAAATCATTTTGGGGAGCGAGCTTCAACAACTTGACAAGACAAGCCTATGGAGAAGGGAAACTCCTTCAACGGCATACTGGGTAAAGGTTTGGGTTCTTAGTTAAAAAGGCATCTGCTCGAGATTTACCATAAACACTGGAATGTGTAATTTTCTTTTAGAAATTCCAGAATCCTCACTCTCACCGAGAATGACTAATGAAAAAAATGCGAGTGTTCAAAATACTCCAGGGTTAAATTAATTCTCCTCCTGCAAGTCCTATAATAGCTCCTACAAGCTCAAAACTTCAGTGTGACAGTTTGTTTGACTAATTAAAATTGACCAGAATACAGTTAATTTGAAAAATCATGCTTTTTCCTTAACATACACTCAAATTAATAAAACAGGTTTAAGGCCGATTAACTTAAAAATAGAATACCAGCCTATCCTCCCAAAGGAAGGTAAAATGACTACTTGGAAATAGGGACAATTTTTCTGCCCCTGGGGTTGACTGATGCAGTATCACAGAATAATAAACACATTTTATTGCACTTGTCTGATATTGTACTTTTTTTCAGGAAAATATGTCAACCAATCACTTCTGGCAACAAAGTGATTAAAACACTCAGCTTTCCTATTCTATCCCATTGGAATTCTGCAAGATCTCCTTGGGTCATGAAAATCAACAACAGTCAAGGTATTTGTGAAGACAAATGCACCGAGTTTCCTCAAAGATGAGTTGGTATTTGCTGATAGGAGGGTAGAGGTCAAGTCCACTGTCCTCATCCGGTGGAAGAGGGGAGGAGGTAAGTGTGGTTTTTTTGAGTTCAGTGAAAAAACCCATACCTGGAAAACCCAAATCTCCATTGGAATGATTTGCTGGCTCAGCTCATTCTTGCACTTTGATGGTTGGAAAGAATGAAATGGTGCATAAAACTGGTCAACAATGAGTCACGCCTGGGTTTAAATCTCCTTATTAGCGACAGTGCCAGGCTGAGCACATGTATTTTAAAGACAGGAAGGGTAGCCCTGCCAAATAAAAGTGCTGACAGTTTAGAAAAATTAGGCGGAATTGTGGAGGCAACAAGTCAAAAGCTAGAAGGTCACAACTTCTGACTCGACTTGTCTGTCTCTGGAAGAAAGCAGCTATTGTATTTCTCAAGAAATTTTCCTGTGGAGAAATGAAGGTCTGCTTAGGGCACTGGTGGGGAATTTTGCCTTCTGACTGACAAGCCACTCCCCACCCCACCGCTCCTCTGCGCAAAACAGAAACGATCCGAAGAATCTAAAGATAGGCTCTCCTCAGGTTCACCGAACACACCAGAAAGACCCCAGTAAACAAAAAACTTCTTCAAAGTTATTATTTGATATTAAACATGTGATGTCAAATTCTGTAAGACCTAAAAAAAGGATCCTGGGGTGCTTTTTTTTTTTTTTTTAAGATTTTATTTATTTATTTCACAGAGGGAGAGAGATCACAAGGAGGCAGAGAGGCAGGCAGAGAGAGAGAGGGGGAAGCAGGCTCCCTGCAGAGCAGAGAGCCCGATGCGGGCCTCGATCCCAGGACCCTGAGATCATGACCTGAGCCGAAAGCAGAGGCATTAACCCACTGAGCCACCCAGGCGCCCTGCTTTTTTTTTTTAACTTATTCACACAAGCAATGCCAAGAACTGACTTTAGTCTAGTTTCTCAGGATTTCTGTGTCCACTGGCTGCGGGGAAAAAAATCCCCAAAAGGAGAGACAGAAAGTAGCAAGAATGTAACCAGACCTTAGATTTAGCCCTCTGGAATACCATTCTCTTTTCAAGCTCTGGCTAATGGATGGCTGTGTTTTGGAAGACTCTCTGAGGGCACAGTGCAGTGTTCTTCCCCCTCAGGATGAAAAGTGACCTCTGACACCCGATGAGTCGCCATGTGACCTTCCGTCAAGATTCCTCAACAATGGGTAAGAGGATGGCGGCAGGATTTATTATCCAAAGTTCTCATCCTAAGGTGGTGTAAAAAACAGACTACTACGTTGTTGTTCCCTGAATAAAATTTGAATGATTCACTGGTGCTGTGATTGTTAAATTGTTCTGAACTGCAGAAACGGTTGGGGGAAACCGGAATCACACTTGTGAGGTGGAACCACTTGTGCTGAGGAATCCATGGGGAACCACTTACCAGGTAATAACCCGAGTCCCTAGGATGAGGCAGATAGTACTTCCCGTTTGAAGGTAATTTTGCCAAAAAAATCTAGTCATCCATATTCTAGTTAGAGGACCCACAAGAGATGCCATAATTCTACAGAAATAGGCCAGCAAAAATGCCAAGTGATTGAATGACCTTCATTCTCATATAAGCCAAGAGATACTCTTCACCAATGAAACTGTATTCTCCTCTTGAAATGATCATATATATTCCTAAGTAAGGGGAAATTTGAGCTCTAGCTTGTGTTTTGTCTATATATACAAATATGAAAGCGTAGCTAGGATAACTTTTTAACTGCTAGGCAAAAACAATTACCTTCTCTAATCAACTAGAAGATAATGAGAAACCAGCTCCAGCTGACAAAAAGCTAAGACCCCCTCCATTCCCCAATGATCTGACAGCTTTGTCTGCCCAGCACCTTCAACCAAAAGAAGAAAGCCATTTAGAGTTCATCCCATCGGCTGTGGAAGCATCAAGTCCTCAGTAGGACCCCACGGAAGAATGACTCATGGGGAAAGAGAAAAAAGTAATCACAACCGTCTCTGGAAGGATGATGAGTGACCATTACACAATCCTAGGAGTCTGTTTTTAAGACATCATCCAGGAGAGAGGAAGAGATCTTTGTGTCTTCAGCTTTACTATTAGGTAGGTCTTGATAAGAAGGAAATTTCTGCTTGATTTGTCTGCTCTATTGCACTGTGAAACGGTATCTAAGATCATCTTATTTTAAGCATTTCCTACATCATCTATGTACACAACACTGTAAAAACTTAAGAAAAGCTTTGCATGGTTGTCTTGGATTCACAATTGACATTTCGGGCAAGGAGAGGTTGTTTTTTTGATAGGGCCATTTGTTTGTCTCTTAGAAATACTCTGGAAAACTCTCTTTCCTCATCGTTTCACATTTCTGCCCAGAGCACAGATTAATCTTAATGTCCTTGGAGCCCAAAAATATCACTCACGACACAAATTAAGCTATTTAAAAAATTTTAAATTACAGTTTAATTTTGGGGTTTTAACCAATGAAATGTGAACATCTAAAATGGTGCCATGAAATAATTCATTAATTTCATGAAGAAAGGAAATGGGCTTTGTAGATGTTAGCATTTGGACTGACTGTGTCTTAGGTCAAAGTAAAAAAAAAAAACAAAAAAACAACCACATAAAGCTGTAAATTCTATCAATTTCATAAACACAAGAAACCAGAAAATTCAAATATAAAACAACACAAAGAAATATAGCACTTCAGAGATAATAGACAAGATGATGCAGGGATGACCCGATCCTGTCTCAGGAGTATTGTAAATCGTATTTCTTTTTCACAATTTCATAGGGACCAGATGGAGAGAGAGAGAGAGCTGGCCCCTGGGAAATCTGACATTGTGCATTTTACCTAAACATGCATTGCAAAAGCCCAAGGGGGAAGAGGCAAATACATGCCTGAAATAAAAGGAAGTCGTGTCTGGCTTAAATAATCCCAAAGTGACAACTGGGTATTTAAGTTTCCCGAAAACAAAAGCAAAAAACAAAACAGTGTCTGGCAAAACACATTTCATCTTAAGGAAACTAACCATATCTATGGGCTGGAAAGACAACTTAGTTTCTTCTAGTTATCTTAACTGCCAGCCATACGCTGTCAGTCCCCAGGAAACTTACACGGGATGGAATCAACTCCCAGAGATTCACCCCCAGGAGATCACTCGGTCTAGGGATAGACACAATCCAACTCCATGCAGCATTTCATGTAGGTTAGTCCAAGGTTAATGATTTTGTGGACATGCAAGTGAACCACTTTTGAGGGGGCCAGTTAAGAAATAAGTCTGTTTGAAGGGGCATGTGCACCCCAATGTTTATAGCAGCAATGTCCACAATAGCCAAACTATGGAAAGAAGCTAGATGTCCATCAACAGATGAATAAAGAAGATGTGGTGTGTATGTATATACATACACACACACGCAATGGAATACTATGCAGCCATCAAAAGAAACGAAATCTTGCCACTTGCAATGATGTGGATGGAACTAGAGGGTATTATGCTGAGCAAAATAAGTCAATCAGAGAAAGACAAATGCCATATGATTTCACTCATATGCAAAACTGAAGAAACAAAACAGATGAACACAGGGGAAGGGAAGGAAAAATAAAAAATGACAAAAACAGAGGGGGACAAGCCAAAAGAGACTTCGAGCTCTAGAGAACAAATCGAGGGTGGCTGGAGGGGAGAAGGGTGGGGGGAAGGGTAACTAGGTAATGGGCATTAAGGAGGGCATGTGATGGAGTAAGCACTGGGTGTTACGTACAACTTAATACATTCTATGTTAACTAAATTGAATTTAAATAAATTTTTTTTTAATAAGTCTCATCTATTCCTTACATGGGAGTGGACTTCCTCAACCTAAGAACAGAGGGTCAGTTTCACCATGAATCTAGAGGGCAGCAGCAAAGTCACTGCGAATTTCAGGGAACATAACATCTTTGTGTCCGTATAGATTAAAAGTTGAGTATAACTTCTATTTTTTCTGTAAAGTAGGATCCCTAGTGAAACCTAAGTAAGCAAGTAGTTCAACTCAATAAAAGATTTTGTGCTGTCAGGTGAGGCTCCGAAGACCCTAAGGACAAAGAAAAAAGCAAGGAAAGCTAGAAATACCACAAGATCGAGGCAAGGTTAACCTCAAATCTGGTTCTGATCCATGGCGTATTAGACTATTTGCACAAACCCTGAGTCATACCTGATTCAACAATAAAAAGGAGGGGGGGGGGCATCCTGCCGAAAAGGAACACCAAAGAAATTGTTTCTAAGGAGCTTAAGGGGAAAGACTCTGCAATTAGCAGTTCTGGGGTTTTTTTGGTTCTGTTTTGTTTTTTGTTTTTTTTATAAAGAGCATCATTCATATCCCTTGTGGGCTTGTTATGGCCCTCCCAAAATACATCCATGCAGATTTTATTTCCCAGAGCACTATGCCATAGAACGAAGTGATCCAATAGTTAACAGATCATACGCAGTGTAATGAAAAAAAAAAAGTTCATTAAAATGCACAGATGTATTTTTCTTTTACAAGCCAACCGTGTTAAGTTACACCCGCAAATTATACTCTTTACCACTGGGACTTGAAATGGTCATCTTGTGACTCCTGGTGACCTTGAAATTGGCCCCGGATTTTATGTTCCCATCTAGCTGCCTTATCCCAGGCTGGTACTACCGAGTGGGAGAAGAATGTTCCCACTCCAATCTATACCACGGGCACTCAGCCCTTCCAGCTAGCTCTGACTCTTGGAACAATCCTCCGAGGCAGCTGCTACAAGGGTACAGTCGGCCCTGGCCTCCATTCAAAGGCCCTCACACGGAGAGCCTGGCCCTCTGCTGCCAACCTGGGGGTGGACACAGGGGAGGCATTGGGAGGGATGCCTAACCAGAAATTCTGGGAATTTCCTGCCTAAAGCGCTCCCGGTATTAGCTCTCATACCCTGATGTAGGCAGAAAATCAAAGAAGCAGCGAGATCATACCTTTGGCTGTATCCAAACCAGAAAACGCAGCTAAGCAACGGATAGAACCTAGGTCACTGCCAACAGTGCAGTGATGGGAAGCTACGCCCGGCTTCAGCATTTAAAAGTTCACACCGCATTATGATCAATTTGAGACAACTTGCTGCCCTCCCATTTTCATCTATTTAAAACACATGGAACAAACTAGTCCCAGTCAAACTGGAAGGGGTAAGGGGTTGTGTCTGTACCTGCTATGGGTCCCAGAACAGTGGCGAGTTGGGGTATCTGAGTGGCTCAGTCAGTTGAGCATCTCTTGATTTTGGCTCCGGTCCTGATCTCATGGGTCATGAGATCAAGCCCAACATCAGGCTCCATACTCAGTGTGGAGCCTGTTTGGGATTCCCTCTCACTCTCTCTCTGCCCCTGTTCTTTCTCTCTCTCTCTCTCTCTTTCTCTCTCTCTCTCTCTCTGTCAGAAAAGAAGAAGAAGAAGAAGAAGAACAGTGGCCTATCACTGCAGGCAGCAAACCCTTCTCAAATGCTCCCCAAGGCCTAGCCTCCCGTCCCAGCCTCATGCCATATCACTTTTTAAAGGATTTTATTTATTTTTGCATGTACACACACTAGATAGCACAAGCAAGGCGGGAGGGGAAGAGGGAGAGGCAGACTCCCCACTGAGCAGGGAGCCCAATGCGAGACTTAATCCCAGGGCCCCTGGACCATGACCGTGACCTGAGCCACAGGCAGATGCTTAACCGACTGAGCCACTCACGTGTCCCCACTTTTTCACTTTACGTGATGTGTTCCTGGCCCAGTGGCCTTTCTCAAAGGTACCAAGCTCCTCCGTGACCCACTGCCTTCAAACAAACCATTTCCTCCTCCGGATGCCTATCTTTGCCTAAGCCTACCTTAACTTCAAAGTCAACTACCAGGAATACACAGAAGAAAATGTTATTCAGAAAATCGTAAAGGAGAGAAAATACATTTACCGTACTGTACCTACTTAAAAAAAATCTGCATTTAAGTAGCCCATGCAGTCTAAACCGAAGTTGTTCAAGGGTCCATCACAGTCTAATTCTGTAATTGACAAAATGCAACTCTTCAGCCCTTCCACATACTTCAAGTTAGGGTATTAGGGTCCCCATTTTGCAGTGAAGGAAACTAAGTTTCAGAGAGGGGAAATCTACTAAAGTTCACATAACTAGTAGGACAATGGCAGAACACATTGAAATAAAGAATTTTCTGGCTGAAGCTCGAAGACCGGATTTGCTCATCAAAATTAGCACCTCTCCCCCAAAGAGCAATCCAGGAGCATCTCGTGCTTAATGGAGCTGCGTCATGTTATGAATGAAGGTGAAAATCAGTGATGTCCTCACCCAACCGAGAACTGACTATGCTTTGCAGCTCATGGTCGGGAAACCGAACCGAACATCACACGGAGCACCTTGACAATCTAAGACTATGAGTGAAAGAAACAAAGTGGCAAGACACTTACCATTATTCCAGTAAGCAAACAGACTCCTTTCCCACAGTATGTGTTTGGTACCATGTCACCATAACCGATGGAGAGAAAAGTTATTGATATCAACCACATTGCTCCGAGGAAGTTGCTAGTAACATCCTGTTGATCATGGTACCTGAAAAACAGCAAACAGAGCCGGTCCTTTACAATTCATCCACAGAATGGCTGCCAGATCAATCCGGGAAATTCACTAAGTAGCCTCTACAAAGTGATCTATGTGGAGGACTCCAAATCTCACTATTAGGTCTCAATAAAATCGAGGTTCCACCTGAGCAATCTGACAGACATCAGGAAGATCCTCAACCTTAAAATAAAATAAAGGAGAAATACATGAAGGAGAAACTTTACAAAAAATGACGACCACTCTGCTCATGGGTGTAAACTGATACATGCATGTTTGTCTCTGAACTCTGCCCAGACCTTGCTCGTGGCTCATCATTCCTTGATGCTCACTGAGGTGCCTAACGTATGGGACATCCTGCAGGGCTGGACGCAGCCTGCAGTCTCTTCCTGTACCGTTACAGTAGAAGGAGCCATGCTGCTCCCTTTCCTGAGACTGTCCTTTTCTACCTTTACCTCCGTGATGGTCCGACTCCCAGTCAATCCTTCAAAATTAAATGCACGGGGGAGCCTTTTCTGTCTGCTCGTCTCCCAGCCCCTCCCCTACACCCCCTCGGCATCCTCTGTCTTCCACCATCATCAGACAGTAACGGTCTACCTGGACTAGCTGTCTTCCTTGAAGACATAAAATGTGACAATGATTGCACAATCCCAGCCCGGACTTGGAGCCATGGGAACGGTTCCCCTGGAAGAACTCGCCCTGGACGCCCGTTCTATGTACTCAAGGGGAAGAGTGGCCCTCCTCTGATCTCCATGACAGTCAGACCCAGACTCTAGTTACCAGAGGCATTCTCGGCTTGTCGCCCAACTTCTCCGAAGGACCCCCTTCCTTCCCAGCTGTCAGATACCCCTGGAGAGGACTCTCCTGTCCTCATGTCTTCCTCTCCAAAGCGTGCTGATGATCTCCCAGCTTGCACACACTCAGCTTGCTGAAGGGAACCCTGTGAGCCACTGGTGGTCGGAGGGCAGAAACCTCTACCCTTCTCCCCCAGCTGAGTGCCACCATGACCCAGCTGTGGAGCCCCCTGTGCCCAGAATGGCCAGGTGGAGGGGCTGTCATTGCCAAAAGGGAGGTCCAAAAATGCATTCTTAGCTTTCCAAGAAGACAGAAGATTTCGATCGTAACTTTATCACGATACTGGGGGCTCTTCTCTAGAGTATTCTTCAATAAGAGCTTGCCTAAAACAGGGAATGCGTGACACCAGAGAGGAGAGGTAGGAACATTCATGCCCTGTTCAGTGCTTACTGCCAAGACAAAGCTTCATCACCAAACACAATCTACAGAAAGATCAGATCCATTTAAGAGCCAAAAACTCAAATTCCCTTGACACCTATGACATCTTTGTGGAGCTCCCACTAACTGCTCAGCACTTGACTTCCATGTTCTCAATTTACATTAATATTTTAAGACCTAGACAACCTCTGTGGCTGAAACAGCTACCGTCTTCACCCTCTCTATATCAATAGTCACTTGGAAAATGTGATCACGTCCCAGTGAAATCCTTAAGGTATTTCTACACCACGAGTGACCAGAACACAACAGCTAAGCACAAGGAACTATAAAAGAGAAGTCTGAGATTGAAAACTGAAAGCCAAGGTCTCTAAGGGGAACCTCTGTGGCTGGTGTCCACAAGGAAATCTTGACTTTGGCACGGCTATGGAATCTTTCCAGTCTGTTCTTTCTGGGGGACTTTGCGTTTGGTTTCCGAAGTTTGGAGAAGAAAGTAAATGGTTTTGAAAATCACAATAAAAAGCATTCACTGGAAACTTAGGCCAGCTGACTCCTCTTTAGTTGCTTACTGTAATAAATAGTGAGGTTTAAATACACAGATTTCTCCCATCCTCATTCAACTCTTTGCAAAGACTCTCAAGCATTAGGCCATGACATCATTCTGTCAATATTTATTATACCCTACGCACTACTGTAATCCTGTAGTGAAGGGCCCGATTAGAAGTAAACTTTCTAGGAATTGGTATTTTAAGGCTTGGGATTCGACACTAAATTATCTTTATTTTTTATTTTTTTTTGGCTTATGGAATAATAAACCTGCCTGAAAAGTAATTCAGAATGGAAAAATAGCATCTCAGACTAATGTTTATGTTATATTCAGACATTCTTAGCTGTGAACAGTCAAGAGGGAGGTAATTAGGGAACCACGTTAGACACTATTTGAATAATCAAGATTTCTTTCCTGGCAACTCAAATATTAAACTTATCAGCAGGATGGTATTACCCCTTAGAACTGCCAGGTTTGGAATTATGCCAGATTCACACCAGTGTGAGTGGTTAATACACACAATTTAAAAGGCAGAGAAAATATTCTAAGACTTATTTTTTTTCTACAGATGTTTATTTCACGAACTTATTCAGGTAATGCCAACCTTCTTCTTCACAAGGACATGAAGAAATGACTCAAAGTGGCAAAGTTCAAATTCTGATCACTAGGAATACTTGTTTAAGGAAAAATATGTCAAATAAGATTAAAACGAGAGCAAGGAAGGCCTGATGATCTCAAGTCTTTAAAATAAGAACTCTGGGATTTGGAGAGAAGACTTACTGCACTATTTTAAAGCAGGTGCACACTTCATAGACATAAAGGTTTCAAGATAAGCTTTGAGGTTTGAAAAGAAGCAAAATATTCCTTCTCTTAGTTTCCATTCATGTATTCACTGTTGACTGTGGGTCTACTGCTTTTTCTTAACTATGACAGTTTTCTGTAATACTTGTTTAAATGTGCCAGGGTTATCTTTCCAAGGGCTTTATGGATTTCTTCCTTGAGCGAGGTGGACTCTGTCCCACACCCGACTCCCCCTCAGCACCTTTCCACAAGCATCAGTTTTGGTCACACGAATGGGCATCACTTAGGCCATCCTCTTTCATGGTTTTGTTTGGCCTGGAAACAACTTTCTTTCTGCCTGGAAACAACTCCCCCCACCCTACCCGCCTTCCTAGCCCTGATTTGTACTTTGAGAATCTACTCATTGGTCCCTTTTTCCAGACTCCACATAGCTTTTGGGCAACATGGTCCTCCAGGCTGGTTCTTTGTCTGTAGGAGACTCTTCTAGAGATTTCTAGCATCATCGACCCATGCTAACCTAGGCCATAAGACCTGTATAATCTGCTCATCTAACATGCCTTAATTATGAAGAATTCAAGACCTTAATTATGCCTTTATTAAATTAACTTGCATGACAAAATGAAACATTAATTCTCAAATTGACGTGCCCTTGGGGCCACATGCTAGGCTTTCAGGATCACATACACAGTGGTAGAAAAAGGGGATGGAAGTAAGTTGCCTATCACTCAGTCTGTCATGTTCTCCTCCAAGATCTGTATGCAACTTATAAGGTATTTTTCATTTAGAAAAAATAATTCAACAATGGAGGTGAAGGTGGAGCGGACAAACTATGTTCATTAATCATTTTCTATTAAACATGAACTTAATACTACAAATGGCAAAAAGATCTCATCTCAGTTGTCAGCTCTGATCTCAAATGCCAGCCTTGGCTATAGAGTAAAAAGTATTATGGAGATTTAAATGCATGTGATTCATCCACCATCGGTTTTCTCTTGTGATTCTACCTTTCTCTCTGAAGATACCACTAAAAGGACAGTAAAAGAATTTTTAAAAGGTATAAACCCACAAGAACAAAAAGAAAGGAAAGGAAAAATCAGAGCATGAAAAATAACACAAATTCATACAGACAAAAGTACACGAGGAATTCTGTCTCAGCCAAGAAGGACTAACAAGGAACTGGTTTTACACTGCCTCCCCAAATGACTACAAAACCAGACAAAGTATTTGAGACACTGGTTAACAAGACATAGATCATCTACTAATAAAGGCCAGTGATCTCCAAGAGATGCTAAACAACCACAGTGGTCATACAGTTTCACCACTTTAACACCTGAAGAGAATCCCCCAGATGTGGCTCAGGGAGGGAAACCAGGCAGAGCCCAAAGTTTTCCCCAAATTCAGGGACAGAGCTGGAAATCCAGGGGCAGGGGGGACAGGAATTCACAGGGTCAAAATCCAGAGAGGAAAAATCTACATGGATGGAAATCCAGAGATCTGCATAGCGGTCTCCTGGATTTTTCAGCTAAGGACTGATGAGTACATGGGTGTAAAACCCCAATATGGAGAAATGTAAGTACTTTACAAAGTAGTTCAGTATCACTTGAAGATACATTGTAGTAAGTGGCATCCTGTCCAGTGAAGAGAAGACCATGATAAGTTAGTTACAATGTACCTAACTGTATAGGTACACTGTTACCCTCAAGGAACCACGAAAATACTACCTCAGAGAGTAATAACTGATAACACAATAAAGGAAATAAGATGGAACAATAAAAAATAATCCAAAAGAAGGCAGAAATAGAAAAAAGGAACAAAGATCAGGTGGGGACAGAAAACAAATAGCCAGAGGATAGATTTATCCAAGCATATCTGCAACCATATTAAACATGAATGGCCTAAATACCTCCAATGAAATGGCACAGGTTATCAGAAAACCCATGGAAGGTTCACAACGTGGAGAAACCAGTTATCCTGCAAAGTGGCTAAGATCCAAAGCTGGAAACAGAGAACTGGAATAGAGAGGGTGTCTAAGTATATGGAAGGATAGAAGGATGCCCAGGTATGTGTCCCTTTCTGGTACCGCCAGGCATCTAACAGGAGTTAGTAGTTTCCTTTCTGGGGATAGACTGGAGATTCTGACCCGAAGATCAGGAAAGATATTTGGGGCTGAAAACACGGGGACTGAATTCAAGTTTCCAAAGTGAACAACAGCATCTCCGGTTTCCTTTCTTCACTCCCTATCTCCGACCCTGTAACAGAACTCAATGATAGAACTCACTATTACAGAGAAAGAATATTTTTCTTTGGAGAAACAACACCTTCAGTGAAAAGACACTCATGTACTAACATCAAGGATTCCCTAATGAAACATGCAGCTCTCTGCGTATCCATCCTACAGGAAATTTCACCACACGACAAGCTCCTCTCCGCACACAGAGCCTCCAATTCCCACTCTTGAACATGCAAGAACCACAAATGATCAGCACACATCTGAGGTATATTCTCTATGGAAAAGATGCAGGAAAAAAAGGGGAGGGGGAAAGAAAATGGAAAGGAAGAAAGGAAAGTAGTGAGGGATGGGAGGAACGAGGAAGCGGAAGAACCTGGACACAATGCAGAGTGATGGCGCAGGACTCCTGAACTCTCTAATCTATGTCAGCAAAGACCTAAGTGAAAATATGGCATCCATAAAACAGGGACAGGATGCTAAGTGCAACTGAAGAATAAAAGAGGGGGTACTCTTTAAAAAAACTTAATACTATGGTGAAAAAAAATATTCATAAGAATATAAACTAGCAGGAATCTCCCAGAAAGCGGAACAAAGAGACAAGGGTAAGAGAAGGAAAAAGATACATTCTTAGAGAATAAACACAGAAGGCCTAACAACTGAATTTCTAGAAGAACACAGAGAATGGAAGGAAAGAGATGAGAATGTTCCTTTATTTCTTTGGTTTTCCAGGAAAACTGGAAGGCACGCATCTCTAAGGTTCTTGTTGCTATCTGCATACAGAATAAAAAAAGATCCATGCTGGTGGGGGTGGGGGTGGGGGTGGTAACAGTAAATTTTAAAGTACTAGGAATAAGGAAGAGACCTTAAGAAGTTTCAAAGAGGAGGAAAAATAGATCATAGCTAAACATTAAAAATGGGTGCGTCTAACATGATTTAAGTGTGTGTGTGTGTGTGTGTGTGTGTGTGTGTGTGTTACAGTGGGAGAGGGGGAGGCAATCTATTTCTCCTGGATCTCTAGAGGGGAGGGATGGAGACTCTGGGCGATTCTGGGAGGAGGAACTGAACAGGCATAGCTCTGCTTGCCCACAGAGCAGGCATCTCTGGTTCTCTGTGTGGTCGGCTTCCCCAGGGCAGGGGTGATGCCCCCATGTTATGAGGTATACCTACAACTCCATCTACTTCAGTGGTGGATCAGGGGAACCCCAGGCAGCCCCCTGGGCTGTAGGTCAAGTGGGGGTGTCCAGATCTGCTTTATGTCAGTAAGGAAGCTGCTATTTTGACATCGACCAGTTGAAGACCCAGAGAAGCGAGAGCAGGATGATCAATGCTCTCTCTCCAAACCCGAGCTACGGGCACATCATTTTGATTTAAAGAGAAAGCAAAGAAAATAAGCGATTCAATTAATGAAAACATAGGTGCACACAAAGAAGTCCCGTGAAGGCACGCACCTAAGTTCAAAGGAGAGAAGTGCTGAGAAAGGAGGGGGACCTGCCTCTCTGCTTTGTCACTGGTCAAAGTCACAGGTGGTCACCTGTACCTGATCTTGGAATCACCCGTGAAGCATTTAAAAATAACTGAGCAAAAGCCTGGTGTTCCAGGACAGGGATTGTTTTTTTTTTTTAGAGCTCCCCAGTGATTTTAATGTGCTGTCCAGCCTGAGAACCATCTATGAGCTTTATTTCAGAAGTTCCTCATGCAACCTACATGTACACAGGAAAATGCAGATGAACAAAAAGGAGGGAGCGTTCATGAAAAGCTTAAAATATAGTAAGGGAGGAAAAAACCGATGGCCAAGAATAATCAGGTAACAGGGCAGCTGGGATGAATGTGAAGATGAAAGGTAAAGGCAGATCAAGACACAATGTATGTAACAGAGTCTGATGTATGTAACAGTGTATGTAACAAGTCACAATGTATGTAACAAAGCAATGATAGGAGTCTATCATAATAGGACAGTGACACCTAAAATCATCATCTTAAATTCAACCAGAATGTAGAATCCAGTAGATCCAAACATGCTAAGTACCTCTCTGAGTGAGGGTGCTCTAAAGTGAAAACAGAGCAACCTCACATGTAAAACTACTCCGTAAATGATTTACACAAAGTTCTTCCAAGCCAGAGAATCTGAACAGCCTCAGTCGATATGACTTTCTTCTTGTCCTTTCCTTGCTTTCCTGCTTTTCTATCACTGACCTGTGGAAACCCAAACATGGCTTTATGGTCTTAGGGGTCCCCATATATTGACTTCCTTCACTACTGCTAAATATGTCCCAAGAAAAGCAGCAGAGATCCTATAAAGCCCGATTTTAATTTAAGCAGAGCCTGTTCTGATTTTCATTGAATGTACAATTCTTTCTTAACTTTAAAACACCAAAGTGAGTTTTCTATTTTGATTTCATTTTGCTCCTGTCGCCCATTTGGAATGCTTTCCTCTCTTCTGTTAATTTGGAAAAGTCAAAAAGCTAAAGGCTTCTCTCTCTTCCTCCCTCATCCCCCCACTTCTCCCTCCCATTGCTTCCTCCCCACCTGTTCTGTGCCTGTGCCCGTGCGCCACGCATGCGCGTGCGCTGGAGGGGGGGTGTGGTTCTCTAAAGTGACCGGGTTCTTTTCAACCTTAGCTACTGAGAGTCTCGTTTACTGTATGGATACAAAAGACTGATCTTTGGGTAGGGACCATCAGTGGATATGTTCTAAGAGCATAAGCTGCCTACAAAGTAAAGCTAAAAGTCTCTAGGAAAAGAGGGGGATGATAGAACGATTTTCAAACTTGGAAGAATTACATTATGTTCCCCTGAAAAGATGTTGTCTATGATTCATTCATGCACTTTCACTTATGTGAGAATAAGTGAGTTCAGAAAGGACTTGCCTGTCAGTAAGTTAATGGTCTCAGTTCTCTAGGTATTTGGCAATAACCTAGGTTAAAAACCTATAGGAAGACAACGGTATCACACTTAACACACACTAAAAACAGACTTGAAAAGCTTTCTCAGCATTCCAGGCTCTCTCTGATAAAAGGCTTGGGGTATTAGGGAGGGCATGTGTTGTGATGAGCACTGGGTGTTATACACAACTAATGAATGGTTTTGAACACTACATCAAAAACTAATGATGGGTTTGTTGGGTAATTGAACATAATAAAAAAGGGGGGAGGTTGGTGAAATATGGCCAGCTTTGGAGAGAACTTCCAGGTCTGAGAGCCATGGTCACCAAGTCTGGTTCCTAAAAGTGAAGATGGAGAAGGACCCCAGGGAATGCATGCCCTTTACGAGAGAGAACTCCGTTAAGCAACGGTTCTCAGTCCTAGCAGACCCAATGCCATGTCTTAAGATCTTGAAATGGAACTCAAACCGTGTATCTTACCTATACACGGTTTGAGTTCCATTTCAAGATCTTAAGACATGATTTTAAGACAAAAATTGGTAAAGCACCCTAACTGCAATACAGAGAAATAAAACAGGAGTACTTTACAATAAAGCATGTATTTCAGCCTCTAAATACTCAGGCAAGACTAACTTAGAAGACACGAAGATCAGTGAGTTGGTTTGTACATTTCATGTAAAAGCACTCGAACGCAGTTCAGTCCAATGAACATGAACTGTTCTGGCAATTCCAAAGCCATGGGGGTGTGACCAGAGATGATATGATCTGAAATGTGAAAACCTTCCAGCCAAACCCCAAATATAACAAGTGACAATATTCCCTCCATTTATACATTCTACATATGCTGTAAATTACGTTATAAATGTCACTAATAACACCCTAATTTAAAAAATGAAGTGTATCTTCCAATTGAACAAAAATATTTTGTTTATGCTGAAAGAGGATTGAGGTCTAAGCAAGGAAAATTATAAATAGGTTTTTAGGACACAGAATGTCCAGCAGGTAGGTCCAAGGTCAAGTGAGACACAGATCCTCTGCTGGAAGGGACTGTCCCTTGCCTATCGGAATATAGAGCAGCCCTGCCTCCAGCCAGTGACAAACCAACCAACCAACTAACCAACCAAAAATCCCCTTCTCCAAAAGGGCGCCTGGGGGCAGTACTCCCCCCAGTGAGTACCACTGGTCTAGAGTTTCTGTTGGGATACTCCACCAGCCATCCGAAAATCTCGAGCTGGTTGCATGTCAACACATCCAGAGAGCAAACGAGAAAACTCTGGAATTTGGCACAAATGAGATTCTCAAGCTCCTCCTCCTCTCCAGGCAATCAAAGAAACATCCGGTTCCCAAACAATGTTATAACCAAGGCTTGCGTTTCTGACCGCGTTTCTCTTCCCTTCGTGCCTTTATTCACTTCCAAACCCTTCGTTATTCACCTTTTCCAAGGCGCGCTGCATTCCCCCAGCTCCTGCTCTGCGCCAGGCCCCTCACACCCATCCTGAGCTCCTCTCCAAGGGGGCAGGTGGAGGCCCAGCAGACAGACAAGGAGCCATGCGGGGTCAGGCCCCAAGATGCCCCTACCAGAAAGTCACTTTTTCAAAAAGCACTAGAGCTCATGTCTGACACACGTCAGGCTCTGCTGATGGCCGACGGTGGTTGTCTACGCTGGCCTGGCCGGTCACGGCTAGTGAAGCCCCCTGCGTGATCTTGCCTTCGACAGACCCATCCACCTGCCTTCTGAAAGGCCGAGGACAGTGGAGGGAAGGGCAGTCACTAGGTGGCACTGCCACACCAGTTTATTCCCAAGGCTGTCCGGCTGAGTTAGGCCAGCCGGGTGCCAGGGTCAGTGTCCTGAGGGCCTTACTGGGAATACCTTCCAGTGAAAGCCCATGCTCTGGGCGTTCTGGAAACAGAGGCTGTTCCACGTGAGAAAGAGCAGGGATGGGTGACACAGACAGTCCCCCACTCCTCTGTCCAGCAGCCCTCAGTGTTGCCCAGAATCTTAGGGGCATCTCCTGAGCCAGGATGCGTGGGTGAGTGAGTTGTGGGGGGAATGAAGGGGAGAGAAAGAGACAAAGAGGAAGAAAGAGGGACAAAGAGAAAGAGATAGAGAGAATATATGTCTATCTGTCTGGACAGAGACCCATCCTAGATCCAACGTAAGGTAGATGGAAGCTAACAGCATCTTCACGTCCCCCCAACCTAAGATTCTCTCTAGATCACAGACCAGACCTTATCTCCTGAGTCTGTAAGAAAAAAACAAACGCTGTGGATTTTTTTTTAACTAAAACTTGTCCATGTTGGACTTGAACCTACACTTGCAGATACAGAACTTGGGGTCTTGTTTCTGTTCTGCGGATGGGGTCCAGGAAGGCCAGCTGTGCGTTCAGAGCTGGTGCGTCTCCTGTTAGCTCCGTGGGACCCACAGCGGTGCGTCTCCCCGGCCGAGCCTCCGCCCGCCCCCCGCGCCGCCTCCGCCATCAGACTCCCCCCGGCTCCCCCCACGGAGAACCGCGTACCACCCCACGCCGCCTGCTCGGGCCCTGAAGGCGGGGTGGGAGTCGGAGGCCGCGCCAGGGGAGGAGGAGAGAAGGAAGCACGGACGCTCTGAGAAGGTCACCCGTGCAAGGTGCTCCCAGTTCCCGTCTCCCACTTGCACCACCTGCGCCTTGCTTGCTTCAGCGCGGGGCCGCTGGACAACTCCGCGCGGCCATGGCACCGAAAGTGAGACGGAAACGCAGGTCCCGGGTCGCGCGGGAGGGACACCTGGGGCCGCGGGGCTCCCTCAAGCCCGAGCCACCGCCTCCGATGGCCCGGATCCAGCCCCGGCTGCCCCCAGGGCTCAGACGTCACTGACGCCCAGAGAGAGATTTTTACACAGGCCAGAGACAAAAGACGAGAAGGAGAGGAGCGCAGCCCGGAGGAAGAGGAGGCTCGGGGTGAACGAGAGCGAGAAAAGACAGCGGGGAAACAGACGGCGCCTAAAACTGGCAAAACGCACACAGGTGCCTGGACTGCCTGAACCACTGGACTCCAGTGGGCCTCCTTATGAACGTACCCAAATTAAAACAAAAACAAAAACCCATCATTTACTGCATTAAATAGATCACGGGCTTGCATTGGTTCCCACATGGGTTGTCGACTCCTCCCGAGAAAGAAACAGAATAAGGGGGAAAAAATCCACATGCTTTCCTTAGCCTTCCATTTTCAGGATGCGAAGTATTGAAAAAACGGCAGCCTACAACAGCTCCCGGCTGAACGGCCACCCCCTCCAGGAGCCAGGCTGCGGCGGGACGCACGCTGAGGAAAGGGGGCTGCATTCTTAGCTCACCAGAGTACCCTGGAAACGTGGTTGCTGAGCCCTGGGACAGCAGACATGGGTCACTTTCCCCCCCAACCAAAGACTCAAAATTGTAGCTTGCCCAATCAGTGAGATTAACTTTTTTTTTTTTTAATCCAGAGAATTCAGGAATCTATGGAAGGGAACAGCTCACAAGGAAGCGTGGACTTAGGATGACCTCTGTGCCGAGGCTGTGTGCCAGTAACCCGAAGCCAGCAAGGGGCAGAACTGCAACCATGGGACAACCCCAGGAGCTTAAGCTGGGTCACATAATGCGCGCCCATCCCCTCTTAGTACAAACTCACAGCAGTGATACGATCTTCTTAAATGCTCTTCAGCTGCACTAACCCAGCCTGAACCTGCCAAGCCGGAAGCATTTCCTTCCGCCAAAAGGACCACATCGGGCTAACGGCACCCAAACCCTGAGCCCAAATGCAACAGCTGGATCCAAAAGCAGAGTCTTTTTTTATTTTTTCAGGGATCCAAGATTGTTTATGAATCACACCCAGTGCTCCATGCAATAAAAATAAAATAAATAAAATAAAAGCAGAGTCTTTTGCATGGTGCCTTGAGATGGTGAGGCTGTGGCTATGCAGACAAAAGTCAATCCATCAGTCCTCACTTTCTCCTCCAAATCAGGGTAGGAATGGCTAGTGCCACAGCCTGGCAAACCACAGGGTGTGCCCAGGGGGGATAAACATGTGTGTGAGCTCTACATAGGCTTTGAGGCAGCCGACGGGAAATGTCTGCCCTGCAAACGCACCAATGAGAATCGGAAGTATAAACTCCCTTCCAGCTCTGTCTGAAAGGGCTTTCTGCAACTATTCCGAAAAGGGGCACCCTCTGTGCGCTCCACGTCACCAGCCACGAGCCGCAGGTGCCTCCTGAGCCCTTGAAAGGTGGCCCGTACAAATGAGAAACGGCGTTTTTAGTTTTAACTCGTTTTTACCTATTTAAATTGAAAATTAAATAGCCATGGGGGGGGGAGCGCTGGCTGCCCTACCGGACCCCGAGGACCGGACGGCCAAGTGGGGACAGGAGAGCCACAGAACACACGTGATGTGCATTAAGACCACGGCTCCGTTTAACTTGGCCATAATGTTCACTGGGAACTTTCTCTATGCTGACGTGAAACAGGAAAAAGGAGTCTAATACATTCCCTGACTTTTGGGGCCTGAAACAAATATCCATCTATGATTGACACAGTCTTCTATGCCCTGTGGTCATTCGCTCGCTTATTTTTTGTCGTTATGCTTCTTAGGTAAAGAAAAGAAGTATTTTGAAGAAATACGCTGAATTTTGATCGATTTGGATGTATTCATTCATTGTGACATGCGACACTTCCCCGGTTCACGGGCAGACTGCGGCGAGCCGGGAAGGTGAAGCAGCCCCACCCACGGGTTCTGAACCCACAGCGAGTGATCTTTGTCTCCGCAGGCTGGACACACACCCCCGTTCTTGCTCTCAGTCTTCCTTTTGTCACTTTCCATGACCCTACTGAGGGACACAGCCGATGCCCAGAAGGGACCCACAAAATACCAAGCAGAGCGCAGGAAGCTTCTGGGCGGACAGCTTCCTGAAGCAAACAACCTGAACCAGAGTATGGCTCTCAAGATCACTATTCCAGCTCTGCTCACCTGACATCCTCCTGAACCAGGGTCAGAAACGGGCTACAGTTCATCTCTCTATGTCATTTTGTAGACAGTTGAGTGACATATATATATATATATATATATTTTTTTTTTAAGATTTTATTTATTTGTCAGAGAGAGAGAGCAGCATTCAGAGAGAGAAGCAGGCTCCCCACTGAGCAGGGAGCCCGATGCGGGACTCGATCCCAGGACCCTGGGATCATGTCCTGAGCCGAAGGCAGACACTTAATGCACTGAGCACCCAGGCGTCCATAGTGACATGAAAATGTCAGGGAAAAAAGAAGTCATGGGGTGGGTGCCCAGGTGATCTTTTGTTTTCTGCACTATTTTTTTTTTAAGATTTTTCTTTCTTTCTTTGACAGAGAGCATAAGTAGGCAGAGTGGTAGGCAGAGGGAGAGGGAGAAGCAGACTCTCAGCTGAGCAGAGTGCCTGATGCGAGGCTCGATCCCAGAACCCTGGGATCATGACCTGAGCCGAAGACAGATGCCCAACCAACTGAGCCACCCAGGTGCCCTTAATCTGCGCCTTTTGCTACATCAAAATGATTTCAACACGGATGTTCCTGTGGTGCAAATATTTAACTGACACAGCTACTTAGCTCACAGAAAACCAGTTTCGGAGCAGTGCAAAGAGTAACGCAACCCACAATGGCTTTCTTTTGCTCTGTTTGATTTAATTAGCATGTTTGTTTCTTGTATTATCTTACTCAAAAATAATATTTTTGTAGCGTCTATCAGGGATGTAAAACGCAGCTGAACACTTTAGGAAAGTGTGGACTTCTAAAATCAAAACAGTTCTGTAATAACTGCCAGACATTTTTTCTTAGTAAAGGGAGGTAAGGGATTTGGTCGGGCATTTTTGGTTTTATTCTAGTAAAGATGTGATTCTTGGTTTATATGCATACAGGTACATTATTAATATACATGGTGCTGATACTTCCATCGCTCAGCGTGTGTCATTTTATATACTCTTCAGAGCATAAGTATCTTTCACACCCCAAAACACATTATATATAGATACATAAGCTACATTACTACTGCATTCAGAATTACGATCTCCATCCATCTCCATAGTATACAACTCAAGAACCACCTGAAATTTGTCTTCTAAGAATGACCAGCAGGGACGCCTGGTGGCCTTGTTATGGTGGCTTAGGAAGGGAACAGAACACATTGAAAATGAAGTGCTGGAGCACCTGGAGGGCTCCACCCATTAAGCGTCTGCCTTGGGCTCAGGTCATAATCCTGGGGTTCCAGGATTGAGTCCTGCATTGGGACTCAGCGGGGAGTCTGCTTTTCCCTCTCCCTCTGCTGTTCCCTCTACTTGTGCTCTCTCTCTGACAAATAAATAAAAATAAAATATAAAAAAAAAAGGAAGAAAATGAAGTCCCATGCTGTGCCAGGCAATGTACTTGGAACAGCATGGGACGCTAGGAGGAAAACGACGTGGGAGCAACGTGGGGGTCGGTTCAGAGGAGCAGAGGGCTTCCACAGCCCCGTGTCCCAATTCCCTGACTCGATGAGAGACACGTGCAGTGCTCACTACCAGGGCTGGGTACACTCGGGCCGCTGGGGAGGCTCAGGTCCGTGCGCGTCCTGAGATAGGAATGCTACTCTGTTTCCAATCTGTGCCATTCACCCAGCACCCAGTGGTCCTCGCTCCACATTCCTCACCTCCAGATAGCCAGCTGTGCCAAATTAGATGAGCTGGGGTCACCTCTCACGATGCCACAGCCCGATAATCAAGGAGCTACGATGCTGGGGGTCATCCGCCTTCAAAGGTTCCTAAGCAGAGCCTTTTCTTCAGGGCCTGGCCTCCCCTGGCTTCTCCAGTCTTAAGTCTTGCTGGTCTCAAATGTGCATCGTGAGCTCACAGGGGAGGATGTTCAATGTGTGGCGGGGGGGGGAGGGGGTTTTCTTTTGTTCTCACCTTTCCGGGCCTCTCCTCATGTGCTGTCCTTTCTTCTACTGCCTTAGGCCCCCTGATGTCCTGACGTGAGTCCTTCACATCCCACCTCTAAAGACTTCCTACCACCTTCCGCCTCCTCCTCCTAAGGGTGGGCCCCCTCTGTCTGGTCCCATGGCACCTGTAAGCAGTCCTATTTGCTGTCTTACCACCCGTGATCCTTAGGGGGCGCACGCCGTGCCCTTTTCAAAGCTCCCACTTAGCACCATGGATGTCTCACAGTAGATGCTAAAAAGATTCATTTTTAGTGAATGAATAAGTGAAGCAATCCCCTTATGCACCTTCTTCCTCTAGGCCTGAGATGATAGAGGCTTCCTCAATTCCAACAGTCTCCTGTCTCCAGCCAGTGTCTCAGCATCCCCCTCCTCGTTGGTCTCTGAGATAGGTTTCTGAAACGCAAATCTAACGATGCCATTTTGTCTCACAACCTTGGGTGGCCCCCCTCTGTTAGGAAACAAAGTCCCATCTCCTTAGCATGAGGCCCAAGGGCATTTGTAATGGGGGGTACCAGCCCACCATCCTGCCATTTTGTCCCATCACTGGCTACCTGCCGAATTCTGCTGCTGTTGTCTCTTGGCTTTTAAATGTCCTTAGCTAACTTCTCTATCTTCTCTAACCCATCTGAGAAATATTGCCTACTTCCCTTAGGCACAAGGCCATGGGGACATCACAGCATTTATGTCAAAGTATAATTTAAATCTTGTTATTTATTTATTTATTTAAGATGTATTTATTTGAGAGTGAGCATGCACGTGTGCAAGAGAGAGCACAAGGAGGGGGACCTGCAGGCAGAGGGAGAAGCAGGCTCCTTGCTGAGCAGAGAGCCGGATGCAGGACTTGATCCCAGGACCCTGGGATCATGACCCGAGACAAAGGCAGATGCCCAACCAACTGAGCCACCCAGTCGCCCAAATCTTGTTATTTGTCTCTTCCAACGGTCACTGAGAACCCAAGCAGGGACTGTCTCTAAAATCCCATAGGTTGGCTCAGTACTTGGTTCCCAGTGAGAGCCCGATAAATGTTTGTATAATGAATTAAAACAAGTCCAAATCCTAATCACTAAAGATTTTGATCTGGGAAATGATTTGCTTTAAATCAGAATATAAACACCAGATAAATAAAACCAAACCCAGTGGTATTTTGTCATATAGCCAGAGAGTAAGATAAATCTATTACTTGGAATATTAATGCCTGTGCTCTTACTTATGGGTTTTTATTGTTTTGTGTTGTGGTATGTCGTAATTTGTTGATTGCTTCTGAGAGTCTCCGCTTCAACAAATCTAACAAAATTTAGTGAATTCAAAGAAAACTTGGATTTTATCTTAGTTTTCCTTTCAGAATTCGAACCCTATCAAATTAATTAAAATTATTATTGACCCCTTTTCTCAAGATGAAAGGACAAACTTTTCATTGTGTAGGAGACTATTTGCTTTAGGCAGTTGCCAATTTGTGATTCTTGTGTTCTTGTGTTGTGTTTTTTTACTCTTCAGTTTGATTTTGACTCTAGAAGAAAGATATTCCTTATATAATCCTAATGAAACAGCACCTAACGTTTCCAAAATTCTTTCTGTTCGTGAACAATGAAAACTGTGCAGCAAAATGCTAGAAACAGCCTACAGGATTTACACACTGAAAGAAAAAACAAATCTTAAAACGACTGTTACAACTGTATTAAATACCTACAAGTTCTTACTCTGCACGTGTGTCATGAATAAAGAAGAACGTGCCTCGGTTCCCAAGGGTCTAATGATTACGGAATCCACAAGACAAAGGGTAACACAGGATGGTGCAGACAATGAAGAAGTGACACGGTCTCCTTATTTTCCAGCAATCCACAAAACCACTTACCAAGTACAAGACATCCCCAGAAGACGGAGCAATAACTTAGACTAGAAAAAAAATCATAACGTCTCTTGTCACTTTCAGTTTAGAGAAAGAAACTGGAATACGCTAGTTCACTAAAACTTCCATTTCTTCTCTCTCAAGTTTTTTTCCCCTCTGCATATTCACTGTCTCATTTCCCTGCACTTATGAACTGATAAATGGATCTTTGAAGCCATCTGGCTCAACCCTCTCATTTAGCAGCTAGAGAAAATGAAGCCCAGAAATGTGCACTGACTGTCCAAGGTGACTGAACGGATCGTTAGCAGAAACAGTGAGGGTGCCTGGGTGGCTCAGTGGGTTAAAGGCGCTGCCTTCGGCTCAGGTCATGATCTCAGGGTCCTGGGATCGAGGCCCACATCGGGCTCTCTGCTCGGCAGGGAGCCTGCTTCCTCCTCTCTCTCTGCCTGCCTCTCTGCCTACTTGTGATCTGATCTCTCTCTCTGTGTCAAATAAATAAATAAAATCTTAAAAAAAAAAAAAAAAAGAAACAGTGAGCACCCTGGTCTCTTTGCTCCTAGCCCCACGCTCAGGCTTCCCCTCCTTAGTACCTCTGAGGGTCGCCAGTGGGCATCCGGGTTTCAATATTTGCTGCCCATGGATCTATTTCATACGCCTTCCCAGATGATTTCTACTATGAAAATTTTAAAAGCTTCTAAAATCAGTACCCTTCATTAAACTGCTTTCCTGAGAGCCCTCGAGGGCAGAAAAATAATTTTAGTAAAATCCACTTATTCATAAGAAATTAAATATTTTATGCAATGGATAATTTGAGATCCTTGTGTTCTTGTTCTTTTTTAACTCTTCAATCCGATTTAGACTCGGGAAGCAAGACATTCCTTACATAATCCCAATGAAAGCGCTCCTAATGATTCTCAAGTTCTTTCTACAGGAGAACAATGAACATTATGGGGCCAAATGCTGAAAATAACCGACAAGACTTCCACTGAAGCAGAAAAAATTTAAATCAACTGTGAGTACTGTATTAAAGACCCCCGTGCTCTCCAGCATTGAAATACTTAGTCATTCTCTTGCGGGAAACACTTTATGAATCTCTTAGGCTGGCATTTGGCATTTCTTAAATGAGGAGGCGATCTGCCCTCCTGACCTTATCTGTAGACACTTTGTTCTCAAACCGAGTTACTAACATGCGTGTTGTCTCTTCCGCTTGTGCCCTTGGCTCATGACCGTGTGATTTTCTCAAGGATGTTTGAGGATATCAATCCTATCCAAAGGACACTGGCATCCCCTGTCCCCCTCTTGGGCATTCACCCCTCTTGTTACTAGGGCGCCTCTTCCATCTATCCTGGACCGTGAACCCCAGAGACAGGTCCATAGCCCACGTCTTCTTCGATCGCCTGCATCAGCCGTGACAACGTCTGGCAAGGCCTGTTAGAGACGGCAGGTACTCAAGGAACATTTGCTGAGCGAGGGTGGGATGCAGACAGCTGCACCCCAGTGGAGAAGCAGAATCCCAGGATGGTCCGGGTTGGTGCAGGGTCTGGCCACAGTTTTGAGTCTATCAGGTACATTTCCGATCATTGAATCCCAAACAACTAGGTACCTTTCTGCGTCAAACCAGTTTTACTACTTGTCTATTTTTTCCCTAAAATTCACTACGTAACTGTCCCTGTCCTTCTAACTTGACTACATAACACAGGCATTGGTGGGTTGTTTTGTTTTGTTTTGTTCTAAATGACCAAAATGGTCCCTGGTGCTATTGGACTCTAGGTATTTGTTTTGCTCTAACGTGACACTGCACTGGGGAAGGGACATTTGTCCCCAAATGAAATCATCCTAAACTATGGTTTCTGATTTCATACCCTTTTCACAATTGTGTTTGTTTATCCTATCTCCATATAGCTGGGTTGTTGATTGTCACTAACTGGTTATTCCCACCCCAGTGGCTTCCTTCTCTTTCCGATTTATGGTTGTTGGAAAAATGGAATTTTGAGCTGCACTAAAGTCACGTCTAATGAAAGGCAAAAAGGTCTCCCCCAGACCACCAATTATTTTTTTGTCTATGAATAAAGCACATCACAGCTTTAGGACCTGTATTTTCGGCTCTTCACTGAAAGTCTTGAGTCTTTCTCAGTGGAAATTCTGGAAGGACAGGATGTTGGATGATAGATCACCAGGAGTCAAGTAAGATGACCCAAGGTCATGTGCCTCTTTTCCTAAGCTTTTGTTTTAGAGACATATTTCATGGGTCATATATGGCTGTTTATTGAAAAAGTCCATGAATGCTAGAAAGGAACATATAATTCACTAATTGCTGGCTACAGGGTTCAATATATGTATTTTATATCAAGTTTGTTAATTGTGTTAAGTACTCTATAAGTCATCTATACACGCTAACGTTCTGTCTGTGCGACCCACGAAATGCTGAGTTGTGTCAGTTTTCCACTTTGATGGTTCGTGTGTAAATTTCTGGTCCTCGTTTGCTGTCTTATTTTACGTATTTTTGCAGCTATATAGTTAAATACATAAGATGGGTTTAGAATTAAAATTCTGTCTTTCTGGTGAATTGTCCCGTCACATTATCTGATGCTCTTTTTCAGTGTTGTTGTTGTTCTTTTTTAGCCTTAACAGTTTCTCTCTAAAGACTTTTATCCGACATTAACGAAGAAGCACCAATCTTCTTGATTAGTATTTGCCTACGTGTATTTTCTCATTTTTTAATTTTCAACCCATTCATGTACTTTTGTTTTAGATCCGTCTCTCTTATTTTAGACTTTAGACAGGCAGAATTTAAAAGAAAATTAATAATTTACAGTGACTACTAGCATCTGTGGGTCTGTTTCTGTCACGTTACTTTGAAATTTCTAATTGCCTTATTTATCAAATGCTTCCCCTATACCACACACTTTTTCTATTCTCTTTTGCTTAGGTATTATACATTCTACCTTTGTTATTTTACCTGTTATCCTTGTAACTTTCAACCAGACTTACTGGACTTTAGATTTCAGGTCAATAGCCCACATTCCCCCAGAGCAGGTCCATGGCCTGGGGAAGGCTTGAAATCTAATCTTCTCTGAAGGCCCTTCAGGGAGGATCTGTTAGTGGTAAATACCCTCATGTTCGGATTATCTAAGAGTGCCTTTACTTTAACCTGGTTTCTTTAATGAAATTCAGGTAGGTAGGGCGCCTGGGTGGCTCAGTGGGTTAAAGCCTCTGCCTTCGGCTCAGGTCATGATCTCAGGGTCCTGGGATCAAGCCCTGCATTGGGCTCTCTGCTCAGCAGGGAGCCTGCTTCCTCCTCTCTCTCTGCCTGCCTCTCAGCCTACTTGTGATCTCTCTGTGTCAAATAAAAAATAAAATCTTAAAAAAAAAATTCAGGTAGGTATAAAATTCTAGATCTATAGTTACCTTCTTCCAGCTTTTTGAAGATATACCACTGTATTCCAGCTTCTGTTTTTTTTAGGTTGGGATATCTACCTAGATAGGGTTAGCAATCAGTGTGACAAGTTTCTTTTGTTCTTCAGATTCCTTTTAAGATCTTTTATTTGATGTCCTACAATGTCACTACCTGCGGACTTCTTCTTCTTCACCCTGCTTGGAATTTGTTGGGCTTCCTTGAATCTGAGGGCTCACATCTCAACAATTAAAAAAAAAAAATTCCAAACCATGTCCCTATTGGCATGATTTTCTTCTTCTGGAAGTCAATTAGATGTACTTAAGCCTTTCTCTACCCATGTGTCTCTTCATTTCCTTCGTATTTTCCATGTGCTTCCAGAGATAAGGAATATGCGCTCTTAGAGAAAGAACTTCTCGGCTCTATTTCCAGTTCACTAATTCTCTAGGAATTGACTGTGTCTGGTCTGCTACTTAGCTTGTTCGCTGAGATTCCTGTTTGGTTCTTTTCAAGTTTTTCTGGTTTTTTCCATAGCATACTTCTGCTTTATGGTTATTTGATCTCCCTTCCATCCATTCAGATGTGGGGGTTTGTTCCCCACCCCCCAGTCTATATATTTAAAGTTCTGGGGTGACAGACGTGGTTTTTGATTTTTCTGTTTGTTATTTCTACTTGCTCTCTGGATGGTGTATATCTTCACGCATTTTGCAGCATGGTTGGTGGCAGTGGAGGGTGGCTTATGTCCTATGCCTTATGTCTTGTATCAGGAAAGATAATCTGATGAACCTGGCTTGACCCATGTTCTTCTGCAGGGACCCGTATCTCCTTCTGCCAGGTGACTCCGCGTGCTGCTTACCAGCAACTGAAATGATGCTTTCTCAACATGCCTTAGGGTAGATTCGAAAGCAAGTGTAAGCAGGCATGCGGTTATCTATTCTTCAGGGGAGCCCCGGCCCCCCAATTCTCAACCCCACCAGACAGATGCACCACCCAGGCAGAGAGAGAGGTGTGTTTTTCGTTTGGTTGGTCTCCTTCTGCAGCGGGAGATTTTGTATTTAGTCTACTCTTTCATTTAAGGTAGACCTCCTCTGAGGAGTGTTTCTCAAACTGCTGTCAAGTCCCATTAGTAGACAGTAAAATCAATTTAGTGTGGTGGCTCTCCACCTTGGCTACGCATTAAAATCATCCAGGGAGCTTTTAAAACCCCGACTCCCAGGCCACAACCCAATACCAATTAAATCAGAATAGCAGAGAATGGGACAGGCAATGTCTATTTCTTATGGCTCCCGGGGGACCTGAATAAAGAGCCAAGACGGAGAACCACCATCCTAACCAGCATTTTACAAAAAAGTAGAATGGAATACAACAGGACAGAGAGTACGTTAACGTTGATCCTCAGCAGGAACCGGACACATAGGTACAAAATCTGCTGGTCAGTAGATGTGTGTGATGATGTTTCATGTTCTAATAGAAATTATACTCTTTTCCTGTGGTTTTTCTCCCTTAAAAAAAAAAGTTAAGCTTCTTGGTTACCAAGATTAGACGTGGTCTTCAGAGTAGCTGAAGCTTGGGAAGCAGGTTATTACCTGAATTCCTATTGCAATTTTTTGGGGGGGGATACACGTGGGGCATTCCCTGGCTTTCTTGGATGACCAGCTATACATTTCCCCTTTATCCAGCTGCTCTGGGCACTTTGTAAAACGTTACTGAGATGCCAAATCCATCACACTGCTGAAGATGGAATTCCAGATTCCTTTCTACACTTCTGTTTTCTTGGAACTTCATTTCAACGTGCACGCTAACGTCTAAGTTAATTTCACACTTATAATATGCTGCGATTATATCCTGTTGATATGACTCTATTCTACAAAGACTGAAGCATGGAGACGTTACCACTTTTCCCAATGAACTGGGCCAGCAGAAGGCATCATAGACACTGTGTTTGCTGTTGCTGTCGTTGGCATGGCTGAACCAGCCACTGGGAACATTTGGGCCCTTCCCAAAGCTCTTCTGGATCGTGTGTGTGTGTGTGTGTGTGTGTGTGTGTGTGTGTGTGTGTGTGTGTGTGTGTGTTTAGAGAAATGTGAGATTAGGGATTCTAACTGTTAAGCCCTTTCTCTATCCTGTCCCCAACACATCAAAAGATCAAAAGATGCCACAGAAATATTTCTCTAATACTGCCATGTCCCATCGCTGGAATTTAACACTTTCTCCTATCTTAATCCTCCCAAATGCCAATGACCCAGTCAAAATTCCATCCGGCCACAGGGAGTGATGGGAATTAGCCCATGGGACACTGTGTCCAATCCAGGCTGGTGCTAGGCGTCTATTATCTAAAACTTTTGACCTCCCTTTCTGTTACTGTTGTGGTGCTCCTACATTTTCAACTGTGAATATCCTAAGTGGGTTCTTCGGCAATCATGACGTCCAGAGCTGTCACACCCAGCCCCCCCAAGCTGCAATGTGGCAGACTGCTGGCAATCTGTTTTCTCTCTGCAAGGAAGTAAACAGCTGCACAGTTGCTCAGAGATACCAAGGCAATAAAGGTGAAATGAGTATATCAACAGATTGCCCGGGGTAAGGTGGGGCCTTGGGTTTTATTTTGATTTTGTCAGTCCAATCAAAACGTTCTAATACATTACTATGCACATAGAACTGGATGATAATCCTTTGAGGTAGGGAAAATAAAAAGCAAGGGAAATATTTAAGAAAAAAGAAGAGAGAACTGATGCTTAGGAAAGAAAAAGAAAAAAAAAATTACTGCCTACCCAAACCCCACCTTACTCCCCTGTCCCCCGGGCTCCCTCTCCCGTCCCCCAGGCTCACATGATCTGTCACTGTCCCAGGAGGGTGGGGACCCTCTTACACCAGAGGGTCCTGCCAGGATGCTGGTTCTTTTTTCAAACTCTGTTATGGGATAACAAATAGGTGGAAACACCCTTGAGGTCATCAAAGAGGACTGGAATTCTGTAACACTCTGAGTCGTCCCCAGATTTGTAAATGTAACGCTCTCTGATTTGCTACTTTTAGCTCTTTCCATCTTTACTCTGAAATTCAAGTTAACTGCTGTGAAGGAATAAGCAGATCTGGCAGAGTGTTGTTTATTTAACCATAACTCAAGTCTTCACTCCGAAAAGCAGCTAGGTTGAATTAGCATTTCCCCCCCCGGCTCTATCAGAGAGCCAGCGTGGACTACTGCCTCAATCAGAATTTCCAAAATGTATATAACTTCCACTTCACCCAAATCCTCCCTTCCTCCCTCTCTTTCCCCTTTCTCCCTCTTTCTAGAAGTCACTGTTTTCAATTCCTCGACTGCTCTTCCATTGTTCTGGGAAGAAGTCCATTTAATTCTGTGTACCAAATTTATTATGCTTTAAATTATCTCTTGGGCAATTCTTACAGATTCTATATATATCCAGTTCTATAGTGTTGGTGCCAATTTTTCTTCTTGATAGCTTTCTTTGGATGAAAGAGTTGTACTTACAGCCCAACTTTTTCTTACAACACGTGCGTGCACACACACCACACACACACGATTTTATACACGCTAAAAAACCACGCAGTCAACACACAAAAATCCAAATCTGTGCTGTCCAGTATGGGAGCCAGTAGCCAAAGGTGCCTCACTAACCTCATTAAATTTAATTACAATTTTTTTGCAAAATTAAGATCTGTTTCCTAATAAATGTTAGGCATATTTCAAAGGCTGAGTACCCACAAAGAGCCAGCGGCTATCATACCAAATGGTGCAAAAGAACAGGGTCATCTCTGCAGATGATGTCTGGATGTCCAGAAAGTTTTACAGGACATCCAAAAGATGGAGAAACAGAGTAATCATAAGGATAAAACACCAAGCAACTCTCAGGGATGTGTGTCAAGGGAGAGTTTCAGAATAAATATCAAGGTCAAAAGTCAGCATTTTCAATGCTGACCTCCTAGGATTGATTTTCTAAAGCCTAATCCCCCAAATCATTAACATTATACACACGTTTTTTTACTCTTCAAAGTAAAGTTTTAATTTTGTTCAATTTAAGACATTTTCTGTCCTTCTAATTTTATACTAGTTTAACAGCTGCTAAGGGAAAACAACAATCGCCTGTTTATTATGTCTACACTTTAGTCCAAACTAGTGTGTTACAGACCACGTCAACGTTGATAGAAAACCATCCTTAGATCCATTACCCCGATAAAACACCTAAAGCCTAAGAAGTACCCGGAAAGTCAACATCAAGCGTAAAAACCACTCTGATATTTATAACCTTCAGCCAGTAGAGCCTTTTCTTGGGGGGAAATTCCTTATTTGTAAGTTCGAGGATGATGAGCTGCAGGGTACGATTTCATATTTCACCTGTGATGAGATGACCTTGATTACTCCATTCAAGCAGAAAATGTGAAAGGCAGCTTTCCAGAATCCAAGCAAGCAGATTAAAACAAGCCCCACTTGCCACCCAGTGCCAGGTTTGCGGCGATAAGAACCCACACCTGGGGGAAGATGGGGACAAGCAGAATTTAAGGCAATCCTTACTAAGAAGCTTAATAACTCAAAGAAAAATAAAAGTTCAAACACTCCCAAATTATCCAGTTAATGAATGGCGCCTTCTAGAACATACACCAAAATACAGTTTCCCTGTCGAAGGAAGGACTAAACTGTCTTGATATTCATTTACAGATTCAAAATCAAAAGATTTAAAAATAATTATATAACATTTCACATTCCTGAAGGAACAGAAGGGAAGGTATATGTGGGAAGAACCTAAGGAAGCGAGTGAATAAATAAAATTAGAGACATCTACATTAAGTGGATTCCTGCAGTAACAACGTAGAAAACGATGTGATTTTTGTTTATACATGGATCTTTGATCAAACTGAAATAGTTTCGCTTCTTTCAAAAGAAAATGTTGTCAAGAGTTAGGCGTGCATCCCCGCGATGGAATACAAAGCAGGAATTAAAAGCCATGCTTCTAGACCTCTGGGTTGTAGTCTGACAAACAAGTAAGAGGCTTGGAAGGTGTCACCCCCATATTCACGAAAGGTGAAAGACTGAAAACCAGCAACTGTTCTTTGATCCAGCAGAGACTCGAGGGCAGAGGACAGAGCACCACCCTGAAAACTGAAGTCACCAGCAGACACAGAAAATTAAAGCTTCCTTGAAACAGAAACTGCTCAGAAACCAGTTCTAACACCGGTATCACGCACAAATACTTCAAGGAAGAATGACTGAGTCACTGGTGGGGGTGGCATCACACTCATGACTTTCTCCTCCAGGGGCCCCACTAGGACCTTGGGGGACAGATCATAGAAAAATCTGCTTATTAACGACATGTCAGTGTTGGGGCACCACCCGTAACAGGTTAACAGGTGAACCACACTGGTTCTGGGTGTTGATGGTGAGGGAGGTCATGCGGGGTTAAGCAGATGCAGGGCTCTGTGGGAATTCTCTCTACTTCCTGCTCAATTTGGCTGTGAAGCTGAGACTGCTCTAAAAGATAGTCTATCAAACATAAGAATGCTTCTATATGCAACAGACTGCAATATTATCATGTGAAAAATGTCCGATCTTATAGCTAGAATGAGCCCCGGCTGAGGAACAGGCATTGTGTTAAGCAGTAAGGTTAATGATGCTGAGGTTGTAGTAAATGAAAGAGCTCACGGTCTAATGGGAAGGACCATCATCCGGACACAAGGTCACACAAGTAAACACACGGCTGACAACTATCACAAGTGTTTTCAAGAAATGTCCCAGGAGCCCATCATGGGGCCTAATTTAGAGAAGGAGTGGAAGGACGGTGGTCATAAGGGCCAAACAATGTGACCTTGAGGCAGTGACGTGAAGGCTGGGATTTAAATGAGGAGTTAGGATTAATCTGTGAAGAGCTGGATGAAAGACCACCTACCAAGCCACTCCTCACAGCATGGCTTCTATGTCCCTGCCCTGGAGAAAAGACTGCGCAGGCTAAGTGCCCACACTGGGCTGCACGGAGTTAGAATGGACAAGCTCAGTTTGCAGACAGCAACCCATGTGGATCCCCAAACAGTGCCAAGATGGAAGAAGAAACTGAATGAGATTATCCGACGCCATGAACGAAACTCAGAAACACATGCGCTCACAGAAAACACGACCTGTCTCTCAGAGACAGGCAGATATCAAAACATATACTTAATAAAAGTGACTGGCTCCCTTGAAGAGGGGAAATAATAAAACTAATGAGGAATAAAAAGGTTGGTATGAATTGCAGGGTGTGATAAACTCAGCAACCAGAGGGAGAGAGAGAGGAAGAGAGGAAGGAAAGGAAGGAAAAGAAGGGAAGGAAGGGAGGGAGGAAGGAAGGGAAAAGAGAGAGAGAAAGAGAGGGAGAGAGCGAGAGAAAGAGAGAGGAAGGCAGGCAGGCAGACACAATAGAAGGGGAATATTCTGGTAAGAGGAAACATGATACTCCAAGGCCCTGAGGCAAGTGAAGTCCTGAGTTTTTGAAGAGCCCAAACCAGCACCCGTGTGGTCTGTGGCGCACCGGGGAGGAGAGAGGCTAGACGTGAAGTCGATGGGGGAAGCTTAGGCCAGGCCAGCGCCCCCTCAGGACCTCATTGGGGGCTCAGAGTCTGTTCCAGCTACAGACTCTTGAGAAATGAAAAGCCAACCAACAGAAATAATTTTTTTTTAAAATTTAGGAAGAAAAAAAATCTAGGAAAAACAGTAGTATTAACATCGAGCATAGCTGGGTCAAATTATTACAGGTGTTCTTATAAAAATGTCACCTGTGTATTAAAAATACTTTTATAATAAATAGGTGCTATTTCTGTAGATGAAAAATTAAGTTATATTGAAACAAGGCTTTCTAACGTGTTTAAAACTAGTACATAGTAGGTTCAAGAAACATAATTAGAATTGTACTTTAGAAGGTATCAACTAATTCTATGAGTATAACAACATATTACAAATACATCCGGAAGAACTAATATTTCCCTTTAATGGATGAAGTGGATTCATTTAAGGCTTGTCCCTTTAAAGCATTTATTACTTTTTATATGTTATTAAAATGCATACTTTCATTACTCTAATGAGAAAATCCCCCATAAAACCAAGAGAGAATAGAATGAAAAACCACAGTCTAACAAAATCACTCTGTAAAATTGAGATTGAATACAGATTAAAGAGCTATTGTCTTTTCACTGAATACATATGAAAGATATAAACAGAGGAAGAGAGAATCCTCACTGACCAGCCCTTACATGAACTGAAATGTGTGTGGTTTACTCCTGACCTGTGACAGAATTAGGCCCGAGTTATTACATTAGTGCTGTTTTATCTCCTCATGCACATTTTGCCCTTTCGCATAAGAGCAAATGCCCGTCACGGATGTGTTGCAATTTCACGAGAAACAGAGGCGCATGAAATTTAGGTCTGAAATAGCATTTCTAAATGAATGTTACTAATTTATCTATACATGCCTATGACCAACCGCTCTGTCATGATGCAATGCTAAGTAGGCCACAAGGCATCGTTAAAAGATTAAAGAGAATAAAACACACCAGTATCCAAAGGCCCACAGGTCATTTAGTTCACTCCCCACCTTATTAATAAGGTTATCCCTGAGCATTCCAAAACAATCTTCAAAGAATTTTCAAGACAGAGACTTCCTTTATCTGGGAAGATCCCATTTCTTGAAAGCTGCAAGGAAACATTCCAGAAGAAATTAACACACAGGACCATTATTCTTTTAGAGTTGCTTCTTATCACCCACTGAAGTAAAAGAGCTTTAGACGGTAGATTCTTTAAAGCCCGAGACCGACATGAGCATTATTCAGACTTTGACAAACAAGAGTAGGATGGATCTGGTGGTAATTTAGAAGCCAGAAGAACACCTGAATAGCCATGTAGGCTGTGTTAGCCTCTGCGATCCACTACCCCACCCACGGGACAGTCCTCACACTGGCCAATCCCACTGTCCCTCTGCCTGGTTCTATTTCATGCTTTCCCCGTCTCTTCTTTCTCCCCTGCAGCCTGAGCCTTCCCTTGGCACCCATATGTCAACTGTTTTTGTTCTTGTTCATTGGAAAATATTTCAAAGAAAGGGCAAGATCCCTAAAGTACCTTGTGAGCACAAAGACTTGGTAGGCTAGAATTCAGAGGAAGGTCCTGGATAAGTTTGCTCCAGGAAAAGGTAAGAATAGGAAGGGAACAGGGAAGGAAACAACCGTGTGTGTAGTGGGAGGAGAGAGATGACGTCAGGATCTGTAGGGTGACAGACAACATCTGGAGGGAATCACTGAGAGGTTTTCGATCCCACAATAAGCAAATGTCCAAGAAACGTGGAATGTTCTTTTCCTGAGACTTCTAGTGCTTTCACCTATGGAAAGAATCAGTATTTTCATTACATAACCTGCCTAAAAACTGACAGAAAAGACTGGAAAGGTAAAACTATAACCTCAAAGCATACCCTACCAGACGTGATGTGATGTGAACCTCCAGGCTATTCTCCTCTCTTCGCTTTACAAAACCATTCAATACACAAATCTGAAACGTTCTCATTTGGGTGCTTTGCTTCACCCCACAACAGCAATTAAAAAAAGGCTACCATGTTTTAAAAACTTAGTTCAAATGACTAAAAATATATTTTTTAGAGATTTTATTTATTTATTTATTTGAGAGAGAGAGAGAGAGAATGAGAGGAGAGGTCAGAGGGAGAAGCAGACTCCCCATGGAGCTGGGAGCCCTATGTGGGACTCGATTCCGGGACTTCAGGATCATGAGCGGAGCCAAAGGCAGTTGCTTAACCAACTGAGCCACCCAGGTGCCCCAAATATTTCAACATTCAACATTCAGCATATAATTTAAAAAAGAGCAGGACAGAAAGCCAGAGAAGAGGTCTGAAAAGACATCAATGAATTCTATTAGACACTTGAAGAAGAATTAATAATGAATTCTTCACAAATACTTCCAAAAAAGATCAGGGGAAACATGTCCTAACTCATTCTTTTAGCTAGTCTTTACCTGATACCCCAACCAAAGACATCACAAGAAAAAACTACAGACCAACATATATTATACATACGGATGCAAAAATTCTCAAAAAAAAAATACTAGCAAACTAAATCCAATAATATATTAAAAGGATTATACAACATGACCAAGTGGGATTTATCCCAGGAACACAAGGTTGGCTTAACATCCAAAAATCAATTACTGTAATATACCATATTGACAGAATAAAAAACAAATTCACACGATCACCTCAAAAGACATAGAGAAAGTATTTGACAAAATCCAACACACTTTCATGATAAAAAACATTCCATAAACTAAGAAAGTAAGGAAACTTCCTCAATCTGAAGAAGGCCATCTATGAAAACTCCACAGCTAACATCATATTTAATGATAAAAGACTGGAGTAGGAACAAAACACAGGTGTCCACTTTCACCATTTTGATTCAACAGTATAGGAGACATTCTAGCATGGCAATTAGGAAAACAAGAAATAAAAGGCATTCATTTTGGAAAGGAAGAAGTGAAACTACCTCTCTTCACAGATGACATGATCTTGTACATATAAAAATCTAAGGCATTCACTAAAAATTTTAGAACTAATAAATTCAGCAAGGTGCCAGGGTTGAATATATACAAATCTATATACACAAACCTATTGTATACTTATAACAATCCCAAACTGAAATTCAAAACTAATTCCCCATTTAAAATAGTATCAAAAAGAATAAAATATTTAGGAATAAATTCAAGAAAAGATGTGCAAAGCACACTCTGAAAAGTATAAAACATTCTTGAAAGAAATCCAGGAAGACATAAATAAATGGAAAGACATACCATGTTCATGGATCAGAAAACTGCCTATTATTAATATGGAAACACTCCCCAGATGGATTACAGATTCAATGCAATCCCTATCAGAATCCCAGATGCTATCTTTGTAGACAGTGACAAGCTGATCCTAAAACTCATATAGGATTGAAAGGACCTGAAATAGCCCAAACAATCCTGAACAAGAAGAACAAAGTTGTGGATTCATACACCCCAATTTTCAAACTTAATACAAAATAATAGTCAAGACGAAGTGGTACTCTAGTAGGAACAGACACAGAGAGAAATGGAATAGAATGTGAGTGTCCAGGGCGCCTGGGTGGCTCAGTGGGTTAAAGCCTCTGCTTTCGGCCCAGGTCATGATCTCAGGGTCCTGGGATCGAGGCCCACATCGGGCTCTCTGCTTGGCAGGGAGCCTGCTTCCCCCTCTCTCTCTCTCTCTGCCTGCCTCTCTGCCTCCTTGTGATCTCTCTCCCGCTGTGAAAAAAAAAAAAAAAAAATAGAATGTGAGTGTCCAGAAATAAACGTATAGATCTATGGCCAACTTTAAAAAAAATATTTTACTTATTTATTAGAGTGAGAGAGAGATATATATATAGCAATAGAGGGAACAGAAGCAAAGGGAGTGGGAGAGGGAGAAGCAGCCTTCCCACCTGAGCAGGGAGCACAATGTGGGGCTTGATCCCAGGACCCTGGGATTATGACCTGAGTGGAAGGCAGACAGACGCTCAAAGACTGAGCCACCCAGGTGCCCCTGGTCAACTTATTTTTAACAAGCATACCAAAAGCATCCAATGGACTAAAGAACAGACTTTCAACAAACAAAAAAGGAATAAATTTGGACTTTATCTCACACTACATATAAAAAGTAATTTGAAGAGCACAAAAGATCTAAATGTCAAAACTACATCTAATACAGTTCTCAGAAGAAAACTTAGGGGTAGATCTACATGACATTAAGTTTAGCAATGGATTCTTAGGTGTGACATCAAAAGAATGAGCAACAAAAGAAAAAATACAACATAACAAAAAAATACATTGAGTTTTAACACTTCTGTGCTTCTAAGCACACTATCAAGAAAATGAAGAGACAACCCATATAATGAGAGAATATATTTGCATATCATATATCTGATAAAAGAATATCTAGAACATTCTCTATATACCTGGAATATATAAGAACTCTTGCAACGTGATAATTAAAAAAACAAATAACCCAACTAAAATGTGGGAAAAGCTTTGAACAGACATTTCTCCAAAGAATATATACAAATGGCCAGTAAGCACATGAAAAAAAATGCACATCATCACTGGCCTTTGGGAAAAGGCAAATCAGAACCACAGTGAGACATCACGTCACATCCAGTACAATGGCTAACATCAAAAAGTCAGATAGTAGTGAGTGTCGGTGATGATGTGAAGAAATTGGAACCCTTACATATTTTTGGTACTAAAATGGCGCAGCCACATTGGAAAACTATGTGATTGCTCCTCAAAATGATTGAACAGAGCGTGACCACATGATCTAGCAATTCTGCTCCTAGGAATACACGCAAAAGAACTGAAAACGTTATGTCCACACAAAAACCTGGACGTGAATGTTCATGGCAGCATTCATTATTCATCATAAACAGAGGTGGGAACATCCCAAATGCCCATCAACTAATGGAAATTCAAAATGCAGTAGGTTCATACAATGGAACGTTACTGGGCCACCTAAAGGAATGAAGGACTGAAACGTGTGAATGATATCTCAATAAATCTATAACTTAAAAAAAAATCAATCACCCGAAATGCACACAGTGCAACAAATGTCGATCATCACTCACTGGCATGACTCAAGGGAATGAGCCAAGCCAACGGGAAAGGATGCGGAGTTCAATCATGCATTCAGGGAAACAGTTGCAATCAAGTCTCAAAGTGGAAAAAAAATTGCTAAAGCAGTAGGTGAGGGAGCAACGGGAAGGTGGGACTGGCGAGGTGGGGGAATGAGTCAATTCCATCTGTGAAAGGTAGCTTGAGTCCCCCTTCTAGAGCATCTAGGAGGCCAGGCCATCTGCAGCTTGGGTGGAACCACTGTACCCACTCTATGCCCTGCGTCCCACCTCAGTGAACAGCAGGGTTAGTACTTCAGACTCCTGGAAGGAAGGATCTCTCCTAATGGCTGGCTGAATGTGTGAATCCTACCTAGGCTTGAAATTTAATTAAATAATTAAATTCAAGTTTAAATTTAATTCAAATAAGGCCATGCGTCAACCCTTTCGTATCAATAACGTTTCCAGTTAAATTTACGAACAATCTATTATTTCTTCTAGAGTTGTGACTTCATGCTAAGAGATACACAGAAATTTGTTAAAGTGTGTAAAGCAGTATTAGTATGTTTTAAGTGAATGTGATTTGCTGGAACCTTGGTTGGTTAGACTAATAAGAATAATTTAAGTGTTGGAGAAGTTTGGCTTGTTCGTGTCGTGTTTCCTGTCAGGCATCGGAAATGCCAAAACAGAAGAATGAATGCATTAAATTAGGACAGAACTTAACAAGAGTGAAGGGAATTTCATCAGCCAAGGTTATAAATGAGAGCTACCGTTTTAACAATTTAGTCTGATCAACTTGAATTAATTGACCATTGAGAAGAGAAACAGGAAAGCTGCTTGTTTTCTATTTTACTTATTTTTGTTTTATATATTTATCACTAGTACATTAAAATTTGTAAAAAAAAAAAAAAGATTTGTAAAGTTGAGCTTAAGTTCTTAAGGGAAACTAGGTTTTAAATATGTAATGTGAAAGATTAAAAATTTACAACCTAAGAAACATATACTCTTCTCATGTAAAAAAGGCCCCATTCAGACCTTCATGAAAACACTCATCTTTTACAAAAATCTCTTTACACAAGAGATTTAAAGAAAGTAATTCATTCCTCCCATAAATGTTCTGGAGCACTTCCTGTGAGACCAAGCAGGGTTCTTGGTGCGGAGAATACAGCCCTAACTAGAAGAGCTCAAGTGTCTGCCCACATCGAGTTTATATTCCAGTTGGGAGAGACGGGCAACAACAAACACATATTTATATACCAGGCAATGTTTTCAGGAACATATTTACATCACACAAAGAGTGGAGGACAGAACAGCATAGTGGCTTAGGACACAGATTCTGAAGTCACACAGCTGAGCTCAAATTCTGGTCCTAATACATTAGCTACGTGATCTCAAAAAGTGACTTAACCTCTTGGTGCCTCAGTTTCTTCATCTGTTAAATGGGAATAATAATAGAGCTGCCCTATAGGGCTCCTACGAAGGTGAATGAATCAGTATTTGTAAGGCACTTAGAACACCACTCAGGACACAGAGAGTACTGTGCATGTTTTGTTACAGAAAATATCAGGTAATGAGTGCCATGAGAGAAAACAGAACAGAGAAAGGGGACAGTGATGCCCTGGGAAGGGCCAGGGAGCCATTTTAAATTACCCTGTCAGGACACATCTCCATGAGGGGCTATCTGATCCAGAGGCCAAGTGTGATGGGGAAGAGCCTATTCAAAACGGGGAGGGACATTTTGGGCAGAGGGATGTGCAAAGGCCCGGAGGAAAGGGTGGGTGTGAGGAGTGTGAGGAAGAGGAGGAGGTTCCAGATGGTTCTGATGAGGAAAGTCCTATGATCTTGTTTACGTTTTTAAAGGATCTCTGGCTGCTGGGTGGGGGGGGCGGGGAACAAGGGAAACCGACCAAAGAGAGAGGGGCAGGTGGCCCAGGGAGCCCACCTCAAAGGCAAGCACGGGAGTAATTCTTTACAACCCGTTTTCCCTTAAGAATGAGAAATGGGGGTGACGTGGCTGACAGTGGTAGCCAGGGAGGTGCTGGAAGCAGAAGACCGCAGGAGACAGTTTGGAAAGGATGTGCACGCAGGATGCTTTTGACAGCGCTTGGAGCAGAAGCATCGGGGTCACCTGGGAGCCCATGCGACAAGCAGAATCTCAGGCCCCAGGCCAGACTCACTGAATCTAAAGTGCACTGTACCAGCCTCTCTGGGGGCCAAGTCTTTGCTGCGCAGAGAATGTTGAGAGGCACTAAATTAGGGTGGCCCCATGGGGGGGGGCAGGGGATGAAGTGGGAGAGCAGACAGGGCTCAGGAACGAGAAGCTCAAGGTGAAAACAGCCAGCACCAGAGAAAGCTTCCAGAAAAGCTGCCAGCAGCAGAGAAAGCTTCCAGAAAAGCGGTGTCCTCAGAGGCTGCCCATCTAGGTTACCAAATGTAACATGACCCACACCATCCAACCCACACCTGTCGAGATGCCAAAAGCAGCAAAGCGGGGGGCGGGTTTTGTTTCTTTGGCTTCTCCTGACAATTCAAACACACCCTGCAAACACCTGAATCTCTAAGCATGAAATGCTTGAGAAGCATGCAAACGTTTATTTAAATAATGCCCTTGCCGATGCGAGATAGTGATGTAGACACACAACTTCAAAGGAGTCTTTTTCAGGTGTTAAATAAAGCTGACATAAAGCCGTTACATATGAAGTCTTTAAAAGATTTTATTTTAAATAATCTTAATGTGGCCTATTAAATATTAACTTCTTGGGGCGCCTAGGTGGTTCAGTTGGTTAAATGTGTGACTTCAGCTCAGATCACGATCTCAGGGTTGTGAGATCAAGCTCCGTGTCCCGCTCTGAGCGCAGCGGGGAGTCTGCTTGGGATCCTCTGCTCATGCTCTCTCTCAAATAAAATAAATAAATCTTTAAATAAATATTTTTTAAAAATATTAACTTATTAAAGCCTCACCACATCTACCTACCTATAGATAGGTACTATTTTACCCCCACTTTACAGATGAGTAAACAGAGGCACACAAAATTCAAGTAAGTTCTGCAAGATCTCACAGCTGCTAGATGGTGGAGTCAAGCTTCAGGGTCTGTCTGTCCTGTATCCACTTTGCTGCTTTTCTTCAAGTCAATATGCAAAAGTTGCTTTGAAAAAAAAAATCACTGGGCACCTGGGTGGCTCAGTCAGGTGGACAGCTGCCTTTGGCTCAGGTCATGATCCCAGGGTCCGGAGTCGAGCCCCACATTGGGATCCTTGCCCAGAAGGGAGCCTGCTTCTCCCTGTGCCCCTACCCCCTCGCTCATGTTCGTCCTCTCTCTTTTGCAAAAATTAATAAAATCTTTAAGAAAAAGAAACCAAAATGCAGAGACTCACTGGAACAAAGGTGGTGTTTAGAGGACTCCCCTTATCTGCAAGGATACTTTCCAAGAATCCCAGGGGATGGTTGAAACCTCAGATGGTACCAAGCCCTCTATAAACGACACTATTTCCTATGCACACATACCTACGATGAAGTTTAATTTATAAACCAGACACAGTAAGAGATTAACAACAAAAATGAATAATAAAATGCAACGATTTGGGGGCGCCTGGGTGGCTCAGTGGGTTAAAGCCTCTGCCTTCGGCTCAGGTCATGATCCCAGGGTCCTGGGATCGAGCCCCTCAACCGGCTCCCTGCTCAGCAGGGAGCCTGCTTCCCCCTCTCTCTCTGCCTGCCTCTCTGCTTACTTGTGATCTCTCTCTGTCAAATAAATAAATAAAATCTTTAAAAAAAATACAACGATTTTGATGATATACTGTAATCAAAGTTATGTGAATGTGGTCTCTCTCGAAATATCTTGCTTTGCTATGCCCACCCTTCTTCTTCTTCTTGGGATGACATGAGATGATAAAAGGTCTGTGTAAGGAGAGGAAGTGAGGGCACTGACCACAGGCATTGTGAATGGAGCATTTGGCTACTAGTGACCTTGTGATATGTCAAGAGCGAGGCTCATCAGCCACTGGACCTCAGCTGACCACGGGTAACTCAAACCATGGATAAGGGGAAACTATATCATTCCCAAGACAGACATCCCCCCACTCCCCTTCACTCCAGACACATAAGAAATCAATCTTATACTTAAAGAGGCTTTGAGAAGGCCAGGTCCTTCCTTCCCTTGATAAAGCATTCCAAGGTCAAATGTCTCCAACTGCCAAGGTGCTCTTCCTTGCACTGAACTTACTTACACGAACTTAACCTCAAACATTCCCGTTGCAATGTAAGCACATTTTCCCCCTGTCCCTTCTCAGAGGACCAGCAGGCTGGGCTCTGAAATTTTAAATCCATTCCATTTCGGGGACATCTCCCTCCCTCCCCCCCCCTTTTTTTCCTTTCCCTTTCACATCCTAGAAATGTCCTGTGCTGAATCATTACATTCATTAGGCTAAGTCCAACTGTGATTCCCTTGCTAATCTTCGCTTCACTCGGAGCATTACAAGTCAGGAACATCAAAGGTGTTGCGGCGGAGTGTCCTTACGTGACTGGAGTGGAAAATGGCTCAGTGGTGAGACTCTGGGGACAAGCAAGTGTCACCAAGGAGATGCGCTGTTCTGGGGCCTTGCTGTCCGTAAACATAACCCAGAGATCCTGGTTGAATATCTATCGGGGACCTGAGAAGCCAATGCTGTTCTTTCAAATCACCTCCACCTCCGTCATTAGCTAGCAGCACGGAGAGGTATCTGCAACGATCACGGAAATTCGACGACCAGAATTCAGTGTTTTGGTGCATTCAGTGTTTCTTGAGTGCTGAGAAATAATGAATCGCCGGAAAGAAGTCAATGTGTGCGATGATTTGCCTGTGTGGATTTCACCTGTGCCAATAACGTAAGCCAGAAGGGAGTACCAAAATCTTACAATGTATAATGTCATATCTTTAGAATCCCTGGAATTCCTTTTTTTTTTTAATTGCAAAAAATCCACCGTGGCTCTCATAAGAATAAAGTGAAGTCAGCACAGGCACCATTAGGAGCACTAATCTGTACAATTCAATGGTCGGCTTAAAAACATTTGGAGCCTAGCCCTCCCTGCTTCCCCAGGGCCTCCATCAACACTTGCCCACATTTCAGGAACACCGTGTATACCCAGTTTGCAATGCGCAAGTGGTCTTCGAGTGGCCTTTGCAAAGTGCAAGGTCCAGCCGTGTAACCGCCTGTCAGATAAGTCACGTCAGGCTCCCTTGGTCTTCTCAGCCTCCCCATCTCTGACTTCAGGATAGTCTGCATTTCTCCATTTTTTTTTCCTTACCATCTCCCTAAGGAGCCTTTTTTCTTTGACCTAACCACCCCCCATGATATTTTAATATCATAGGATACTACAGATCTGACTTTGTCCTTAACAGATATTTAAATGTGATACATAAAGATTAAATTTGTTCACCTCCCCCCGCCAAGAACCAATGTTTGCCCCCTCACGGTGATATCTTCCCTACTGAGAATGTAGAAGATAAGGACACCTATTTTCCAGAGCAGTTCATCAGAGAGGTAAGAAGCACGATGAGGCACCAGGCATAGTTGAGATCTTTCTCTCACGGAGCTGATATCAAGCCTCCCCAAGAATGTGAGAACTGTTATTCTTCACCATGATGTAGTGTTACACTACACACTGCTGGACTGGGTTCCACACTGTACACAGATCAGCCAAATCTGGGTCACGGTATTAAAGACCCATCTCTAGATCACCTACCAATAGTCTCCCAATCATCACAGAGGGCAAAACTCAAGATCTCACTGAACTGATTCGTCCAACTCCATTATTTCACAAATGAATAAATCCAATCCATTTTCGACGTGTATCTTCTCTTTACCTAAGTTCCCAGGGAAAAGCCCCTCCACAGAGCTACAGGCATATTTAGGTATTGTAAGCAGTATGGATCAGTAAAATTCTTACAGCGATATTGACATCCTTTTTAATTTGGGAAACTTTAGTAAAGGAAAGGCAAAAGCAATATTTAACGGTGCTCTAACCTGATTCAAGCCTGACAGTTTTAAAACCCCTTAATGTCGCTAATTTAATGCAAAAAGGACTCCTGGATATTGACAAGTGTCTAGGAAGCAAGCCTTATGCATTTTTCCGTCCCTCCTAACGTCTGTACTTTTCAGTAAAGTTACGGCATCACCTGAAAAGATCGCATCTCACATAGAATCAAATATAATTGCTTCACGGGCATAACTGAAGGGAATGTTACCCTCTCTTTTTTCCCCTGCAAACCAAAGTTTAGGGCTAGTTCTTCTCGACTGAGGAGAACACAAAAATCCCTGTTTCCCAGTTATTTTTAGGAAACAAACACTATTTGCTGCTTTCTGCAGAAGCTATACCAGTAGACCGAAGACTCATTCTCAAAGCACTGCAAGTCTGTCTCCTTCCCATGTGAGATAAAGCACCACAATCCCCCGAGGAGGCAACCGGCAGAATTTACCACTACGGGGACAACACAGAGCGAAGGTAGAACACAGCAGGAAGGTGACCCGCGGGACTGAGGGGAAGCAGATGCTATCATTAGAGAAAAAATACAATCGAGCCCTGGAGCCGGTTTCTCGGAGCTGCCCCCAGAGTGGAAGCAGCAGGGGTCAGAAAGACGATGACAAGTGCTCGTTGACAGCGACAGGTCACCGAGCGGAAAACAAGTAACAATTTCCCCCACATTCCTACCACGCAAGATGGGGCCAGTTCAACCCTGCCCGGAGTCACACAAGCGCCCCCAGATCAGCCGTGCCCTTGAACGTTTTTGAAAATTAATGCTTTAACCGCAAGTTTTTCTTCTTGTAACATCAGCTGTGCTGCGGGTCGAGGCCACCTCCGGCTGGATTCGTGTGCTCACTGGGCAGAGAAAAAGCTCCCGCTAGAAGGGCTGCTGGGTCTCGGGGACGGTGCAGGAGGGAAGGAGGCAGTGAGTGTGGGCTGCTTTCAGCCCGCCTTCTACCCACCTCCTCATCCCCGTGGTGCTCCGACGTCCCCAGGGGGCCAGGTACAGGCACCCGATTTTGTTTAGTTTTGAATGCCTGTCAAACCCTTCAGCTCTCGGAGGGTTGAGAGCTGAGCTAGGGCTGCAGCCCTGTATCTCCGCCGTCCAACCAGCAGCCAGATAGCGTATCAACCTCCAACACATTCTCCAGCACCTTCCCCTGGCTTGTCAGCTATTTCTGGAGTGGTTACGTGTGCCCAGCCCTGGGCTAGGCGCGCTGGCTCATCTACAGGAGGGGTCCAGACAATGGCACCTGTCATCGTTCAGGCTGGGACCCAGAGTGCAGCCTAGCAAAGTGCAGGTCTTCGCTGTGTGGTTGACAGATGGATATATGAAGGATGCAGGAAAGAGAAATGCCCCTGCCTTCCAGAGCTTGCCGTCTGTGGTCAGACACAAAGAGCCATCACAGTATAATCCCAGGGAGATGGTGAGGAGACGTGTTTAGGTAGGTTCGAGATGAAAATGCTTTAGAAGCCTCTAAGAGAGAGGCACGATGTGTCTTCAAATCTGTATTCAAATGGTCCTTCCCTGTAAATATTTCACTGAACGACTCCGGGCATCATCAAACAGAGGCAATCCCATTTTTGTAGCAGGTAAACTCTGGTGCCACAGACCAAGCTGTGAGATGATTCCCACTTCTTTTCTAGAAAGGGTTAGCACAGGGGAGAGGGCTGTGTCACCAAGGAACCCAGGTTTAGTCAGCCCGTAAAGACACTACGATTTTTATTCTGCTCTGAAGGAACTTTAGCGTGTTTAAAAATAGCAAGAATCGGTCCAAGGACAGAATAGGTTTTTTTCAGGAGTTGGTAAGGGCATCCTTTGAGGTTCCAAGTACGGCTTCAGTGACCCTTTGCATGGTTGATAGGATTCAAGAACTGAATTAATAGTTGGACAAGGTAACCTTGAAAGTCCCTCCCAGCTTCCAAAATCCTGACTCGGACACAGAGATGCGCACATTTTAAGATTGTTGGTGTAGGTCATGCAGAATTAGGAACGTGGAATCCTTGAGACAGGCAAGAACCAGAGCATATTAGCTCTGAGCTGAATCTCCTCGGTGGCTGTGTGTATCTGAGGTTGCAATACCTTGAGATTTTTGCAGATTTCATAATATTCAAAAGCATGACGGTTAAGCTCCTGGTTCATACCAAGGCCTTGGTTAGAACAGACTGTAATATTTTTCATTTATTGAATTTATTGCCCTTTCTTCACCGAGCTTGCTGTCCATACAGTTTTATCTCCCATGTCATAGAGACTAAAGGCCATGTGACGAGGGTTCCCTCAATTTCCCTTTCTTTGAGGGCACCTGGCGGGCTCAGTAAGTGGAATATGCAACTCTTGATCATGGGGTTGTGAGTTTGAGCCCCATGAGGGTGGAGAGATTACTTAAAAAATAAAAAAAAACTCAAAAAAAATATGTTCCCTTTCTTTGGGACTTAACCTATTTTCCCCTCTTCCCATCTCTTTAGATGAAGGTGGTACCTGAGTTTGTCTTAACAACCTTATTCTCTTTTTTCAACAACTCTTTGGCATCTTCGAAATAAATCCCTTCACTGCCCCCTCTTTGACTCTCTCTTCCTGAGTTCAGTGTATCTGTAAGTCCCTATAACATTCACACAAGTCAATTGTTTCAGATACATCATACATCACTCCCTCAGTACCTGGCCCATGGAAGGATTCCGAAAATTTTTATTAAAAGGAAACCTCATTTAATATGGAGTCCGCTGGCCAGCAGGGGGAGCCCTCACACCCCACACTCCCTGTCAATGGCAGCCCCTACTGCTTCAGCTACTACTTTCCTACCAGCAGCAGGAAGAAAGGTCTTCCTCCTGCCCCAGCAACAGCCCAGCCAATGAGAGACTGTCACAGCTCAGCCAATGAGAAGTCACCATACTTCCAACTCCCAGTTTAACCCAATGGACGTTTCTTTTACATCAGCCCCTCCCAACTTTCCTTTACAAAAGAGAAGCTCTGCCTTGGTCCTATGGCTTCGCCTACTATTTTGCAGTGGCTTGCTTGTTCCGGGTTGCAGTTCTCTGCAATTCTCAAACAAACCCATTTGTGCTGGTAAAACAACTGGCAGTATTATTTTTCAGGTTAATAGATCCATCCCTTAGTCTGGCCCGTTCCCTCTGGCCTCTTCGCTGGTTTTCCTGTTCCCAGCTGCCCATTACGATGGTGTATCCATGGTTCTCCTGCCAAAGGGAGGCCAGCCTTTATGTTATTCAGATACCTATAACCCTTCAGGCCCTCGCCAGTGTCTCTTGGAGAATTCCCAAAAGTGCGGGGGTAGGCAGTGGTCTGGGCTACGGTTTTAGGAGGTATTTGGGATGAATGTCGCTAGCACGGAGATGCTCGATTAAAAACTACCGTGTGTCTCAGTAAGTCATTTATTCTCATTTTGATCCTCTTCGGGTCCTTCTGAGACGTCTAAGAAAAAGCATCCCTTTAGTGCTAGTAGGTCAGGAACCAGCCTTAGACATTTGCTGATCTGCCTTTGTAACAAGCCTATGGACACAACTCTGAGCCACAGCGAGGGAACAGAGTCAAATTCGAGTTGAGTACTGGGGTCGGGTTGGCTGGATTTATTTAGAGTAAGTGATAGAGGTTTATACATTCCTTTTCAAGTGGAAGTATTTAAGAAAAATAAATGTCAATTGAATCCAAGTTTAATAAAAAACAATATAGGGGATGTGAACATCATAAAGAAGGCATTTGGGAACAGACCGACAGATGGACATCCAGACTCCTTATTCTCTTGGACAGCAGCCCCAGCTGAACTAATCTCCATCCGCAGCTCTTCATAAATTCTTCCAGAGCTGCGTCTCTGCCCCCTGACCATGCCGTGCACTGTCCCTTCTCCACACCCCTTATTTATGCCGTTCCTACAGTACTAGCCTGCCTGGCTTTGGGCCCTCCTGAAATTCTGTTTATTTTAAGCCCCAAATCAAATGTTTTCTTCTCTCGGAAGCCTTCCACTAAGTCTTGAAATTATGATTAAATCATCTGTGCGCTTGTCCCTCAGCTGTGGTACTTACTGTATTTTCTCTGGTAATAGAGTTTGTTTACAAATTGACCCTACCACAGCTGACTCTTGAACCACTCAGTGCTTAGGGGCACTGACCTCCCTCATCTCTGCAGTCAAAAATCCACAGATGACATTGGATTCCCTCAAAACTTAACTATTAATAGTTTACTGTTGACCAGAAGCCTTACTGGTCAATGAACACATATTTTATATATGTATTATATACTACAGTCTTACAATAAAGTCAACTAGGGAAAACTATATGTTATTAAGAAAATCACAAGGAAGAGAAAATACATTTATAGTAGTATACTGGATTTATTAAAAAAAATCCATGTTATAAGTGAACCTATACGGTTCAAACTGTGTTGTTGACAGGTGCACTATATATTGTAAATTCCTGGAGGCCAAAGACCATGCCATTTCTATATTTATGCTCCCCACAACCACGGAGAAATGCCAATATATATATATATATTTGTAAATGAGATACTGGGTAGAAATTTTCTATCTCATCTTGTTGCCTGACCCGAAATCCATCTGTAGCTTTTTTCCCCCTCTCAGTAAGTGAGTACCTTGGGACGCCTGGGTGGCTCAGTGGGTTAAGCCTCTGCCTTCGGCTCAGGTCATGATCCCAGGGTCCTGGGATGAGTCCCACATCAGGCTCCTTGCTTAGCGGGGAGCCTGCTTCTCCCTCTCCCTCTGCCTGCCGCTCTGCCTGCTTGTGCTCTCTCTCTCTCTGACAAATAAATAAATAAAATCTTTTAAAAAAATTAAAAAAAATAAGCGAGTACCTTCAGAAATAGATCTTAATAGAAATATGGACAACTTTGACTTACTGAGTGGAAAACAATGTACAACACGCTTCTCAAGTCCCTGAAGAAAGGAGATATTTTACTAGTTTCCTTATTTAAACTCACGTGAGTCGTTTGTTGTTGTTTTTTGTTGGGGGGGGGTGGGGAGCGAAGGGGGAAAGTGTGAGTGGGAAGCTGTGTGCCAATCTAATACAATCTGAGGACTTGGGGAAAGGACCTTAAAAATTAGCAAAACCTCCAGAATTAGACCATTCTCTTATGGGACAACTATTGATTGATTGCTGGCTTTGTTCCAAGTTTTATGCTTGGTGCTATGCACAGAGAAAATTGAAGCTGCCAGCCCTACCGTGCAGGAGTCAGGCCTGAATCGGTTACACAGTGCTTGGTGAAAATAGAGCGCGGTAGCTGGCTGCTTTGCTTCAGGGGACACTCAACTGGAAGTTAATAAAGTTACTGAATGCCAGGGTTTTGCCCTGTGCTGGGTCCCGGGGACCCGTGTGCTTCTGTGTTGTAACTTTATTTGCCACAGAAGAGGACTGGTGACTTTCACCTCTTAAGATCGTATCTGGCCAATCAATAATAACCAACACCCAGGCTCATAAAACTATGGACACCAGCGAGTATAAAAGCGCTGATTATTTGCCTGGGAAAAGCCCAACTGACCTTGGTAGGGCTTGCTTTTCTGAGTACTTCCAGCCAGATTTGTGCCAGTAAACTAGGAGTCTCTGACGACGGACGGTCTGTCCTACAGGGCCCATGTCTGCTCAGAGAGAAGAGCTTATGGCTGTGTTCAAAGTTAACTGAAGATTCACAGGCTTGACCTCATCACCACCGTGGCCGTGATGACTGACCTCGCTCTGATTCAAAGGGTATTCACAAGGTGGTGCTCAAATTTTTAATAAATAAATATGTGTGTGTGTATGAAATGCACATATATAAAATACATAGCCTTCAAACAATTTTATGCATCATTTTCATATTCTATGTAAGTATAAGTATATGGAATATACTTAGATATATACATTTCTGAATGCCTAGCCATTTCTAGTTCTGAAGAGACCTGCACACACACAGCCTTTTTTCAGGTTTTTGGAAGCTTAAGTTGGTCTCAATCATCTTCTTAAGATGCCATCTCCTGGAGATGCCACCCAGAGAGGTACAAGCTCTCTTCCTGATGGAGTCCTCTTTTCTCTTTGTGCCTCGTGGTCATTTTAGAAAAGACTGGTGAGCACAGTGATTTTAGTAGAATACAACTGACTAAATACTGATAAGGAAAAACTAAGAAACAGAAGGGTGGTTCTAATGCAGTGCTTCCTTACAGAACATACCAAGAAAAGGCACCTTCATTTGAATAAAAGTGGGCAAAGTACAGATACGTTCTTTTAAAACTTAATCTATCTTAATGAGGCTTAACCCACATGTTGGCTTTCTTTCTCTTCTTTTTTTACAGTTTCGCCTGAATATGTTGGTTCACGAGTAACCATAACTCAGGATTTCTTCCTTTCCAACAATCTATAAAAATGAAATGTAATATATGCTTAAATCAAGAACATCCAAGGCTATGTGCAAGATAGATTGGAAGGTGGTTAAGACAACTAAAGGTTGTCCTGGGAAGGTACAGAAATCTTCAGCATTCAAAAAATGAACTTGTTCTGGGAAAGACACGTGATGCAATTTTAAGTGACGTCCCACCTGTCTTAATTCTGAAACAGGTGTCCATCTAAAACATTGGGGGAAGGAGAGGGGAACATCCTTTCTACCTCCCTTGGAAACTGCGATGAAACAACAGTCCTCTGGGCCACAGCAGCCTCAACCAAAAGGAGATGGATCTACAGGTGGTATGAAGGATAGACGGAACGCAAAAGGGAGGAGGGGGAGTGGTGATGTGACAATCATAGGCAAGCCTTACCAGGCAACACCACCACTGAAGTCCTAGATCGCCCATAAAACGCGTTGTGTGAATGCTTTCTTAATATAAAATGTTGCCACCATCATGACATTGTCCCAGGTATCTGGTACCTTTGCCGAATTACAGCTTCTTCCTTTCTACTCTTCGGAAGAATGAACATTATGTCGACAGAAAAGGCAGTAATGCTCAAGAGACATAGCAAGCAAACCTCATGAAAGGGCTTAGTAGAGACGCATGTAAGAAAATCAAATTGGAATTACTTTCAAGTCTTGCTGGTCAACTCCTCCCATGTGGAGTAACATAAACTGACTGGATAGGAACAGTACTGCATTTGGGAGCACAGACCATAGGACCAAGACAATCGCAGTATTTTATGATATTCCATTACATAACAGATATAAAGTCTGTTTCACCCTGAGCAGCATGGAGCCATTGCTTTACCCGCAGCTCAACGTATGCGTTGTGGAGAATAAGAATGCAAGAAGATGTTAGATGATTTTCCTCGTCAAAGGAAAGTCATTCTGCCAATGTCCACTGACTGCATTTTGGAAGCTTGGGTTCTAAATCCATCCCAAGATCTGCTCCTCCACAGCCTTTAGATTAGATTTCTTAGTGGCTCAGTGTTCCTACTGATGTTACCCAAGGTCAGAGAAGGCAGAACCCAGGATCCTCCAATAGATCAGAGCCCTTCTTCCATATCTTGCTGCTGTCCAGCTCTTGGTGGACAGAGAAGGTAGTTCTTGTTTAGCATATATTTAAAAAATGAATTCTACTGGGCCTTAGCTAGAACTACTCCATCTAGCTGAGGTCACTCGTTAACATCTATATGACACTCGCACCTGTCACTCGAACCAATGTCAATGTTTGCTCCTTGGTCACCCAAGTACTTTATATTTAGTCACTGAATATGTTATAATGGTAATTAAAAAAAACCTCCTCATTTAAGCTGCAACAAATACAAATTCATTGTCTGAACCTGAGAGTAAAGTTAGAAGACATCTCTGTAATTTATATTAAGTATCATATTACGCTTAAAACAAATCTGACAAAAATGATACTTTACGTTTGGGGTCGGCAAACTTGTTCCATAAAGTGCTGCATAGTAAATTTTTTTTAAGCTTTTATTTATTTATTTGACAGAGAAAGATCACAAGCAGGCAGAGAGAGAGTGGGAAGCAGCCTCCCCACTGAGCAGAGAGCCGGACACAGGACTCGATCCCAGGACCCTGAGATCATGACCTGAGCTGAAGGCGGAGGCCTAACCCACTGAGCCACCCAGGCGCCCCTGCACAGTAAATGTTTTATGCTTTGCAGACCACATATGGTCTCTGTCATATATTCTCCCCTTCTGCAAAACGATTTAAAAAGGTAAAAACTGTTCTGAGCTCATAGGATGCCCCAAAAACAAGAAGTGGGCCAAATTTGGCTCATGGGCCATTCAAAGTTTGTTCATCCTTGCCTTAAACAGCTTAGAATATTTTCATTTCCTCAATTCTTCCTGTTATTTGTCCCTTCAAAAACTGATCAATAAGAAGCACAAATTAAGACAAAGACTAAGGCAGATAAAATCTTTAATAAAAAGTAAAACTAGATAAAGGGCCGTGAAAAAAAAAATCCTTCTGTTATATTTCAAAGAGCTTACTTGGACCCCTACACTGCTGTGGATGACTGTATAAGGAAGTTATACCCAGTGGTTTGAAAGTCATGATGCTCTTTTGCAGAAGGTTGTCACTGGGATTCTCCGAAGCTCTTTGGACCATGTCGAGCAGCACTTGCTGTGTCCATTTCCAGCAGGGGCAATGCTAGGTTACAAACTACTGTTAACGAGACTTTCAGGAAGTACCCATGACCTTAAACACACTGTGGGACCCAAGCTGAGTGGCAAAGGGACAATGGTGGTGATGTTAGAACAGTAGGTTTTGAGAAGGAAAAGATGGAATGCTGCTTTGGGGGCACTCATATCATCTGCATATTTCTTTGCACTGTGGAGCTCTAGGTCTAATGTCACCTCAGGATGGGGTCCCCTCTGCCCTCCCTTTGCAAATCCCAGACAGTGACTGTAACACACAGATACTGAAAGCCCACAAAGCAAAACACAAGATAAAAGACTGAGAAACTCTGTCAGAAGTCCATAGGCTCCAACAGAATAAATAAAACTACTTCCAGGCTGAACAATGAAAAGGTTTCAAGCAGTGCTGTAGCATGCCCGCCATGTTTCCGCGTGACCATCTGTCTGTCAGTCTAGCACATTCTGAAGGTTTCAGATTTCCAAGACCAATGTGCCTGCAGCCTTCAAAAATTCAGCAAGTACCCACAGCAATAAGGCAAGAAAAATAAGTAAAAGGCATGAAATTGGAAAGGAAGAAGTAAAACTACCACTATTTGCAGATGACAGGACACTATACACAGAAACCCAGAAGTCTCCACCAGAAAAGTTTTAGACCTAATAAATGATTTCAGCAAAGTTGCAGTATATAAAATCAATAAGCAGAAATTTGCAGCATTTCTTTACACTAATAATACACCACCAGAAAAAGAAATTAAGAAAGCAATCCGATTTACAATCACATCAAAAAGAATAAAATACTGAAGAATAAATTTAAGCACAGAGATGAAAGACCTGTACACTGAAAACTTTAAGACACTGATGAAAGAAACTGAAGATACAAATAAATGGAAAGACATACCATACTCATGAACTGCAAGAATCAACATCGTTAAAATATCTATACTACCCAAAGCAATCTATGGAGTCAATGCAATCCCTACTAAAGTTCCAATGGCATTTTTCAGAGAACTGAAACAAATAATTCTAAAATTTGTATGGAACCACAAAAAATCCCCAAAAGCCAAAGCAATCTTGAGAAAGAAGAACAAAGCTAGAGGTATCAGGCTTCCTGACCTCAAACTATACTACAGTTATAGTAATCAAAACAGTGAGGTTTGGGCATAAAAACAGACACAAAGATCAATGAAACAGAACTGGGAGCCCAGAAATAAACCTACACACATATACACAATTAATTTATGAAAAAGGAGCCAAGAACATACAAGGAAGAAAGGACAGTGTGTTCAATAAATGGTGCTGGGAAAACTGGACATGCAGAAGAATGAAACTGGACCACTACCTTATACCATACACAAAAACTGACTTAAAATGGAGTAAGAATTAAGTATAAGACCTGATAACATTAAATTCCTAGAAAACATGGGCAGTAAGCTTAGTGATGTGTTTGTGGGATCTGCCTCCAAAAGCAAGGGAAACAAAAAGCAGTAATACATAAATGGGACTGCGTCAAACTCAAAAGTTTCTGCACAGTGAGGAAACCATCATCAAGAGGAAAAGGCAACCTACTGAACAGGAAAAGATACTTGTAAATCATATATCCAAGGAAAGGTTAATATCCAAAATAGATGAAGAACTCCTACAACTCAATAATTTAAAATAAAACTTACTAAAAAGTGGGCAGACGGGGCGCCTGGGTGGCTCAGTGGGTTAAAGCCTCTGCTTTCGGCTCAGGTCATGATCTCAGGGTCCTGGGATCGAGGCCCGCATCGGGCTCCCTGCTCAGCGGGGAGCCTGCTTCCCCCTCTCTCTCTCTGCCTGCCTCTCTGCCTCCTTGTGATCTCTCTCCCTCTGTGAAATAAATAAATAAAATCTTTAAAAAAAAAAAAAAAGTGGGCAGACGATCTGAATAGACATTTTTCCAAATTAAGACATACAGCTGGCCAATAGGCACATGAAAATGTGTTCAACCTCACTAATCACTAGGGAAATGACAATCAAAACCACAGTGAAATATCACTTCCCACCGTTAGAATGGCTAGCTTCAAAAAGACAAATAAGTGTCAGAGAGCATGAGGAGTAAAGGGAACCCCCATACACTGTTGGCAAGAATGTAAATCGGTGCAGCCATTCTGGAAAACGAGATGGAAAATACTCAAAAAATTAAGAATAGATCTAACATAAGATGCAGCTATCCCACTTTGGGGTCTTTATTTGAAGAACATGAAAACACTAATTTGACAAGACATATGCACCCCTATGTTCACTGCAGCATCATTTACAATATCCAAGATATGGAAATATGGAAACAACCTAAGTATTCATCAACAGATGAATGGATAAAGGAGGTGTGGCATGCACACATGCGCACGCACGCGCGCACACACACACACACACACACACACACACACACACAATGGAATATTACTCAGCCATAAACAAGAATGAAATATTGCCATCTGCAATAGCATGAATGGGCCTTGAGGGTATTATGCTAAGTAATGGAGAAAGACAATTACTACAGGAGTTCATTAATATGTGGAATCTTAAAAAAAACCAGAACAAATGAACAAACAAAATAATACAAAAACAAACTCATAAACACAAAGACAGACTGACAGTTACCAGGGGGACAGGGTTGTCAGAGGGGCAAAATGAGTGAAGGGGTCAAATGTATGGTGACAAATGGTAACTAGGTTTTGCACAACTAAAACATATGAAACGTTACATACCAATGTTAACTAAAAGAAAAAAAATTCAGCAAATGCTATTTTTGCCCCTGCTTCAAAGAAATTTTAAATTAACACAGAGCTCCTTGTTAAAGTTTAACTTACTAAATAGTAAAACTCTAATTGCTTTCAAATGAACCAGTTTCTAGAAGTTAATAAAATCAAGACATAAGAATTTTTTCCACATTTAATATACATTATTCCCATTGGAAGTATTCTTTATGTCTCTCGTAGGGTTAAACTTACCACATGAAGTCACTCATGAAGCATTACCCATCAGCCCTCTGTTGTTCTGACTGATGGGCACACATCTGTGCAGAAACAGTTACCTCACAAGTCCTCATGGAGCGATAGTAGTCGTCATTATTCCTGACCTCATGGAACTAGAAGACTTGTAAGATCTCACAAGAGGGGCGCTTGGGTGGCTCAGTTGGTTAAGCATCTGCCATGACTCAGGGTCCTGGGATTGAGTCCCACATCAGGCTCCCTGCTCAGCAAGGAAGTCTGGCTCTCCCTTTCCATCTACCTCTCCCCCTGCTCATGCTCTCCCCCTGCTCATGCATGCACACTCTCTCTCTCTCTCAAATAAACAAATAAAATCTTAAAAAACAAAAGATCTCCCAAGACCTGGGTATTAAAAGGTCACTGACCACTAGAAAGCACTGCAGACAGACTAGAAAAGTAACAGTAGTAAATCTAAGAACACTCGTTTCTTTTCAGAAAAGACACACAGTGAGCCAGATCTTTAAGGGCTGGCCACCATGAAGCCACAGGAAAATTATGGACCAAAGCTGATCTTTCTGTACTGGATGTTTCATTTTGTGATGCCTTCTGGGACGAAAGCATAAAATTACCTCAAAATAATAATAAGCGGAGATTTGGGATGATCCTCCATAGATGTCTAACATGGCTTTGGTTTGGTTCAAAACAGAGAGCTTATGATCACTGAAAATCCCCAATCACGTGAAATACTGGGAACCATTTACTTGAATCCGGAAAGTGAGTAAATTTACTTTTCACTCAGATTGCTAGTAAAAGATTTCTTCCAATCCAACTGAATACATTGTGCCTTACTTTGTGGCTTTCCTATTTGCAGACCAGACGGTGAGTCTTACATGGAGGTTTCCTAAGAGATTCTAAAGCCCCAACACTAGATATCACCAAGGCTGCAAAAATTTATTTTTAAGTTATAGCTTCTTCTGTTAGACTACTCAGTACAATTCCTTACACTAAAATGGTACTCTTTATGTAATGCAGAAAGGTTTTAGAATATTAAGTCTATGACAAGCAATAGATATTAGGAGTGGCTACTCAAAAATCTTTTGGCCCCTGAGCCATTGGGGAAAATGAAATGTCAGATATCAATTGCCACTTCCCTGTGAGTTGGACTATCATATCCTGTCCCTGTGACACAAAGCACACTATGAAGAATGATCAAACAATGGGCATCTGGTTAGGCAGCCCATGGCTAGAGCAGGGCTCCTCCCAAGACATGACACTGGACAGTCATAAAAACCAGTGACTCTGGTCACACAGAGTGGGGCAGGGAGCTTGGTTTTTAACAATCTTTACCTAATTCCCTAAAATGGGGTCACACCTGTTACAGACAATTGCCCTTGGTCATGAAGATACCTGTAGATCGTTTAAAATAAATTACTGCCTTAACGTGGAGGAAAAGAATTTTAAATATCCCCATTAGACACGAGTCAGGAACGCCTTCGCCCTAAGTATTAAAGTGACAGATATTCTCTGGATTTCATTTTTCACGGCGACTACGTTCATCACAGTGATGCAAGACCTGGACAGATATTTTTTAACTCGGGTGGAATAAACAACCTCCCTCGCTCCTTCCTTACTTTCCAGCAACTAGCAAATAGCAGATGCTAGAAACGCAAGATCTTGGGGTAGCGAAAGGAGAAGCATACAAAGCAGAGAAACTTAACAAGGGAGTCAAATCTCTTCAAAGAGTTCATTACAGCCCCCTGGGTATGTGTACCTAGACTTTTTCCCCCTGGCTTTGGGAGGCAAAGCAGGACTGTTTTAGAGAAAGGCAAGTATTGGCAGCTTCAGAAAATACGGTATTCAAAAAAATACACGAAAATGCAAAGACAAGCTGTGGAAAATATTTGCAAATCACGCATCTGAGAAAGACCTGGTAATCAGAATATAGAAAAAAAAAAAACACTTACAATATAGTAAGAGAAATGACCCAGTGTGAAAAAGGGCAAACACTTTAAATGGACGTTTTGCCGAAGAAGATACACATATGGCTAATGATCACATGACAGGTGTTCGCTATCATTGGTCACTGGAGAAGTGCAAGTTACAACCACAATAAGGTACTACTGTGCACTTACTGGAATGATAATAAGATTATATCAATAAATATATGTCTGTGTGTATACGTGTGTATGTGTATATGGTTGACAGTGTTGTCCACACTGTGTAGTAAAAAAGGAACCTTCAGAGGGTTCAGAAGAGCAAATCTAGGGAGAGAGACAACACATTATTGATGGTCGCCTGGGGCTGGAGGGAGCAGGGAGTTTATGCAAACAGGAACAAGGGATCTTTTGCGGGGGTGATGAAACTTTTAAAGCTCAACAGAGGTTGGGGCACCTGGGTGGCTCAGTCGGGTGGGCGTCTGCCTTTGGCTCAGGTCACGATCTCCAGGTCCTAGGATCGAGCCCCACGTCAGGTTCCCTGCTCAGCGGGGAGTCTGCTTCTCCCTCTGCTCCTCCCCGTACTCATGGTCTCTCTCAAATAAATAAAATCATAAAACGAAACAAAAAAACTCAACAGAGGTGATGGTTGTGTAGCTCTCAATATTTACTAAGGAATGACTGAGATGTATGCTTAAAATAGGTATAAAAGTTATACCTCAATCGAGTTGTTTAAAAAAAAATCTAAGAACGAGAAAAATCCTCTTTTCTCCTTACACGTTAGCCAAAAATTATGGTGAAACTCTGCATGAGGTTTTTTTCTTTAATTCCTTTATTTACTCACCAAGCGTTTATTAACTAATGACCATGTTCTCAAAACAGCTTTGACCTCACCACCATGCTAAGTTAAAGTCTCTGAAGGCTGGGCCTTTTCCAATTGCCCTAGGAATTTGGCAGTGATCGGACTATTTACTAATCCATGGGCTTTTGAATCGGGGACAAAACAGGGCTGGACATGGCAGAGTGGGAGAGTTCAAGGATTGCCATCCCCCTCCGTGGGATGTCAGGAAGCACTGTTAAGACTAGATACTACTCTAACCAGCTGGCAAGCATCGGAGAAAACAGTTCATCCAGTCCTTCCTGGGGAGTCCAGCCAAGCGCCCTTCCTGAGCAACAGTAGGTGCTTTATACACCCAGCTCAGCACCAGGACACAATTTGAAAACCCACTTCATTCCCTAAATGAACAATCATAACATGACGCAAGCCCATGAATAGGTACGCAGGTTATAAAAGTTTAATGTTAGGATAGAAGGCACATTTGTCCAAGCTCTGAAAATGTTCAAAATGTGTACATTCTGTGCATGGAAGGGCACTTTTCTTGTCTCCAATTTCTTTTGTTATTTTAAGGCTATTTTGCAATAAGAGTGCATTAAAAATAAAGGATTGAAATTTCAAAAAGAAAAAGCAACGTACAAAATCCCATAGGCACATGGGGGGGAAAGTTGAATTTTTGCCATTCGAGCCTCATGTGTGTCTAAGAGATGTGTTAATTTTCTTAAAGACAAACTAGCGTGAATGCCAGGGCATCTACATTTAGACTTTGTGTTTTTTGTTTTTACCTGGCACAGTGATTCTGAAGCTCAAGTGCATGAAAAAGTTGCATAGGATTGCATACACATCTCCCTAATGTACTAGGTGGATTTTCCAGTTAGAAGACAGTCAGGACCCATAGTCCATAAATTCTGCAGCTCAGTGGTGATGTCAGGATAGGAAGGACTATAATGAATTCACTGTAAGATCTGTGAGATTGGATTTCTGAGCTGTTTTCAGCTTCATGTTTTTTGTTTGGTGCTTTGTTGTTGGGTTCTGGGTTTTTTAGCTTGACTATAATCAGTGCTGGTATTTTCCAACTGCACTCCTCAAACCAGGATCTAAAGCATCTTGCCAACAAATCATAATTCTCATTGTTCTCTTGGGAGGTAGGCCCCCAAAAAACAGAGAACACCAAATCTATCTATGGAGGCATGAAGAGAAAACTGAGCAGGACAAAATATTGGCTTTTATCCCATAAGACTTTAATGACCAGTTTATTTGGCAAACACTATGCCAAGCCTTGATGCTTTCCAAGTCACAGGTGCATGATGAATGCTTTCAAACTGCTGACTTTTATAATTTGAAAGGGCCCTTTTTAAAGTTGTGACTCATTTCTGAGTCTGAAAAGGCTATATCCGTGCATATGAATCAGACTCTGGAAGTCTAAGTTTACAAAGTATTACATTACCATCAACCACAAATTACAAATCCATTGATGAAATGCTTAGAGTTTACTTAGCAACAGCTAAAACTTTCAGCAGTAAGAAATAATCTAATTATCCAGTAAAATGTGCTCAATCAAGGGGCCAGGAGGATGCTTCCCCAGTATGGCCCATGGATATTTTATGACTACTTTGACAACTGCTGAAGAAACTTGATCCCAAGTCACATGCTTCCGACTTAAGAAAATCAACAGGAAATAAAGTATCTCTGATGGTCAGGGCCCAAAAAAGCACAGACCTCTCAGGGATTTGTCTAAAAATATAGAATCATGGACCCCAGGTCAAGAAGGCAAGCTAGCGTTCGAAAATGTAGCTCCTCATTTCACGCTCTCCTGCGTGTGATGCTACATAAATAGTTTTTAGAAATAAATAAAAAAAAATGAGACTCTCAGATGCCAGCTACCCCTTCCCTGCATGAAAACCTGGCTTTGCTCAAAGAAAAAAAAAACCCATGAGAAATGAGAAACTTGAAAAGTAGAATCCAGATCATTTAAGCTTTCTAAATAGTTTATCCCCAATTGAAACCTGAAGTGGTTTTTTTCAAAATCAGGCTCTATATAGAGGAAGTCAGAAATGTCTGAGCTTAGAATAGCAGATTCACATCTGGTTACAAAAAAGTAACCATTACAACACTGATTTAATTTCCTAGATATCAACAATGACCGTGCAGGAAGATGGGTGTATTCACGTAACCTTAGTATATACAAAAATGACACAGTATGCAGGGCCCACATGCAATGGGAAGTGGAACCCCAAATCACATACCCTCTAGGAGCTGGTGCTAAAAGTATGGAAACCTGTGTAGTTACGAAATGGGCCAGTCTCATCCTGCAAGTGTTTTCCACATCGACTCCTTGGTTAATACTGATGTCAGAAGACATCACCAATCCTTGTGCTAAAAGCAGTTATTTTATATAAAGTTTCATGTGGGATACAGTTTTACTATGGAACGTGACTTGACTGCAATATTCTATGATATACTGTTATAATAAAGGAAGTTTCAGCTGCATTTCAGAAATCATCTTTTGGGTAATTAAAACAAATGCATTGCAGGAGACTATCAGTGATAGGCTTTTAAGCATCTTAAAAATTAATTAAGAAAAAAGAAGCCTAACTTGATTAATGGAAAAAATAAAACATACTCTTAAAACATACTTTAAGACTGAATAGTAGATTCTAAACACAACTGAAACTCCATTCCTCGGTTGTCTTTGATAATTTGAAAATAAATATTTATTTACCTATTTTTATGTTATTATTGTATTATAACATACAGTACTATATATTATATATAATAAGATTAATAATATTATATAATATATATTATTATATATTGCTATTATATATGGTACTATACATTATATTATAAAATACACATTATGTTATATAATAAATACTTATTACCTTTTTTTACTATTATTTTGAATGGTAAAAAGCATTTATTCTTAATCCATCTAAAATGCCGTTTGGCTTATGAGAAGCTCTACAAAACAAGTTCCATTGTTCACTTCTCCCATTTCCCAACTCGGGAAAAGAGCAAACCATTCTAAAGCCATCGTGAGAAAACTTTCTCTCTTAACTACTGCCTACTAGTTAATGCATACTTAAACACTCCTGGAGATGAAGCAATGAGGTAAAGAAGAAGAGTGAATTTAGGGGCGCCTGGGTGGTTAAGTGCCTGACTCTTGGCTTCCGCTCAGGTCATGAACTCAGGCTCACGAGACTGAGCCCCGTGTTGGGCTCTACGCTCAGCGCGGAGTCAGCTTAAGATTGTTTCCTTCTCCCTCTGCTCCTCCCCCCACTCATGCAAGCGCACTCTCTCTCTCTAATAAGTAAATAAAATCTTAAAAGAAAAAAAAAAGAAAAAAGAACAGTGAATTCATTTGGCCACAAATGTCTAACTAAATGAGGCTTTTCCAGCAACAAATAAGTAGCGCAGACTGTTTGTGTCTGCCCTCTCCGTGGTAACACAGCCACCAAAGTTCCCAGCTCCCCATTCTTTACCCCTTCTGTCCATTCCAAACTTGGCCCTCTCCGCCGCCGTTAAAACCTGCAGCGATCAGGAAATTAATATTGTGCAGAAAGTTAAAATGTCTTCCCATCTCTAAAACTTCAGTTACTGACGAGCACCAACTCTGGTTCCCAGAAGATGTGGTCAACGCTCCTTTTGTCCCCTGGATATACCCAAAGCCTCTGCCCATATTAAATATTCCGGGAACCTTTACAGGAAAAAAAGACAAAAACAAAACGGAGCAAAATGCTTTCCTTCGTGTAACCCAGCGCTGGCCCACAGTTTCCGGTCCTACCCCTGGCAAAACAGTTTCCTCAAAAACAGTTTCCAGGGAAGCACACTGTGGAATGGACACTCACCTGTGCTCTTTACAAAAACAGTGACGCCTCAAAAAGTACAAGATGGGATAATTCCCAGTTTTCAGGACCCCAAGCTACAGGGTTCAGACTTCTTATAAGAGACAAATGTTCCTGAAGGTTCTCCTGACACATCTGATTCAATGCCTGGACCTGAGTCTGCCTGTACAAGAAATCACTTGAACCGCTCTAGGTCTCGGGTGGTTTTAGAAGCACATGTTCTTTCCAGGCTTGACATCCACCTCGACAGAAAGCCAAAACAAAACCAGACAGAGAAGGGACACTGGTCTGGGGAAGCCTCATCCCGACAAGCATAGGCTACAGACATAATGCTGGCTCCGTGCCACTCAGCTTCTTCCTACCTTCCACAAAAGGAGGGGGCTGGGTAGGGAAAAGGAGAGAGAGGAGGAGGAAGGGAGACAAATAAAAGAAAAAGGGAGTTTTTACTCCTTGTAGGTAAATCAGAGATATGCTGTCAGGGAAAGTAATACTGCCAGGAAGAGATGCCTCCTACAGGGTGTCCTCCTCATTAGTCCAGAACATTTTCCAGAAGTCTCTAGAGGTGCTATGCTCAGTGGAAGGAGAGGCACAGGTGTGCAAACAAACTTCTCCAGAGAGACATCTGCTTCTCTCTCTCTCTCTCAAAAGATCTCTCCTCGTACACATTTTTAAAAGATTTATGCGTTTATTTATTTGAGAGAGAGAGAGACAGAAAGATGACATGTGCACGCGTGGGGGGAGGGGCAGAGGGAGAGAGAATATCTTCAAGCCGACTCCAAGCCCAGCGTGGAGCCCGATGCAGGACTCAATGCCAGGACCCTGAGAACATGATCTGAGCTGAAATCAAGAGTTGGCTGCTTAACCAACTGAGCCACCCAGGTGCCCCAAAAGCTTTCTCCTTTTAAAAATATTCCTGGGCTTGTTCTAATTAACTAAGAAGACAATTTCTATTAGGTATGAATCCCCCTCTACTCCGGAGAGAATACTGGGGAGATCAAAGATGGACCTGGGGGGCTTCATTCAAATGCAAATTCCAAACCAAAGAAATAGGAGAGCTGTGTGTTGTATGAAGTACTACAAATTCACATCAGGAAGAAGGAAGGGAAGGAAGGAGGGAGGGAGGGAGGGAGGGAGGGAAGGAAGGGGGGGAAGCAAGAAGGGAGGGAGGAAGAAGAGAATGAAGGAAGGAAAACATTTAAGGAAATGTAAGTTGCAAATGACATCATATCAAACTTTGTTTAAAAAAAAGACTAATTTTTTTATCTTCGTATTTTACAAGTCACAATCTGGAGACTTTGTGCAGCAAAATGGGAAGTCCAATGGAAAACAAACTATGGAGGGACGCCTGAGTGGCTCAGTCGGTTAAGCAGCTGCCTTCGGCTCAGGTCACGATCCCAGTGTCCTGGGATGGAGCCCCGCATCGGGCTCTTTGCTCAGCGGGGAGCCTGCTTCTCTCTCTGCCTCTGCCTGCCACTCTGCCTGCTTGTGCGCGCTCTCTCTCTCTCTCTCTCTGACAAATAAATAAATAAAATCTTAAAAAAAAAAAAAAGACAAGCTATGGAAAATCTACTATCACAACACTGGTTAATGATTTTATTTTGTTTTACACGTTTGTACAATTACGAAATGTTACCTTTGGAAGAGGAAAGCTTATCAATCCACTTAGTTTACAATGAAGAAGTTAAGACAAAAAGAAGTGAGCTCGTTGGCCTGAGGTCACGCAGCCCCTCCACTGCACAAGTGGGATGAAATCCCTGTGTCCCAGTCCAGTCTGGTCTCCCTCCCCTCCCCCTCCTCCACCACGCCGCAGTTTGTTCCTGTTATGGAACTGCTGGCTACAGACTCTCAGTCTTCATATGAAACTGGCAATTTCCGGGTCCTGGTGTCTTTTTATATGAAGCCAGGACTGGTCTGTCACCTCGCAATCTCAGCCTGTTAAAAAAAACACACATACTTTGGGCAGCTAGGAAGATGTGCCATCATTTGCCTGCAGTGTTGAGTTTAGTGAAGATGGGTTCAAACAGTTAGGATGGACGGTTTCTGAAAAGAAAATGTATGGCGTGTGCACAGTTTTGAGGTCGTTTGTCCCCTGGGTCCTTGGGGCTCAGATACGCTGAGATGTAGATGTGCGTTCTGTTCAACTATGCTTCTACCCCCACTGGGACGTTGTTATATCTGCCTTTCAACTAAGGGCAGTTTCCATAAACTAAATAGGTTTATAGCTAAGGTTTTCCATATTTATTCTTCAAACTTCATAGGTACATCTGCTCCAGAAAATATCCTAAGCCTCTAAATACCATGACTGAGAGCCAACAAAACCATTACCATAAGGAGTCCACGTTTGTTAAAAAGAAAACTTTAATCCTTCAAACGCCATAGTTACGAAGAGAAGGTCTAAAAAAGATTCAGATACTTGATACTAAAAACTAATCACTCTAGAATTTCTTATAAAATAGACTCCACAAACATGCTGACCTCAGCTCCCTCCCTAAACCCCATGAAAATGACTGTAAATAATTGTTAAAGAAACGGACCCTAAAAAGCAGAAACCCATGAGGACAGCAAGAAGGAGTGACAAGACAGTATGAAGGCAGCTGACAAAGCCAACTGACAGGTGATCACACTGACTTACCTGACTCATGAAAGGAGAATGCTAGACCAGGAATGGTAAAAGGTCACAAGGAAACCACATTGGCAGCGAGAACCAACCCCTGTCCCGCCCAAAGACTCCAAAAATCCTTGGCGCCAGTACCTCTGCAAGTGGAGATCAGGACACAGTCTTAAAGGTGAGGACGAGTTCAGATACTGCGTAAAAGCAGTTAGATACCTAGATTCCCTTCTCCACTCTCTGACACTTGTAGTACCTTTTGCCAACTGGCAGTAGCCTGGAAGTTTGTTGTCTCAAGAGGTAAAACACAAGGTCAGGGGGCTGATGGAATCAAGCACGTAGGGAGTAGGCTAGGCTACCATGCTACAACTCGGACGACAAATAAAGGTTCGCAGATTCGTGGTTGGGACCTCTTCTCTGCCCTTTCAATTCCCAGTACACTGTCCCCTAAGCATGCACCTTCAAGGTAGGACAGAAGAAACAACCTCCCATGAGCCTGTCAGATTGCTCAGAGGAAAGAGAAAATATGTTAAGATACTAAAATTGGTTTTCTGCACACCCCGCCCCAAGACAACCCTGTAGTGAAGCCACAGTCGACAACTTTCAGATACACAAAGAAAGTTCCACTCACTCAGTTCTTGAAGTTTACACTGTTAGGTAGAAGCAGACTGTTGGGGTTACCAAACTACTGAAAGAAAGCTAGAAACCAACAGAAAAACGAATCTTTGGGGAACCAATACACATATGAAGAGAAAAAATTTTCAAAAATTATCATTAACGTTGCTGAATAAATAAAACAAGGCATTCGAGGACAAACGTATGATGCTATTTTTTTCAAAGGGGCACCTGGGGACCAAACATGAGACCCCAGAAATTAATATACATTAAAAAGAAACTCAAGTCCAAGAGAAGGTATGGAAGATAAAATGGAGTGTATCTTCCACAGAGCAAAAACAGAAATGGAAAAAAATAAAGAAAACGGGAAACTTAGAGAACTAATAGAGGCGGCCAATATCCACACGACAAAACACAGGAACAAAAATCGTTAAAAATTTCAAGAAAATTTCCAAGAACAGAAAGACATTCATTCCAAGATCGAACAAGCCTATTAAATTCCCAGTACTCTAGATTAAAATACATTCACACCAACATGCATCCTGTTGCAACTGTAGAACACCAATCCTAAAAGCTTCCAGGAAAAAAAAAAAGAGGCATCAAAAATTGAGAATAGTATCAGACTGCTGGATCCTGGATGCAGGAAAAATAAAGGCTTCAATATTCTGAGCAAAAGTGATTTCCAATCTAGAGCTCTACATCCAGCCCCACTATCAAAGAAGTAGGGACAGAAGAGCGGCCATATCTACAAGCTCTCAAAAAACTATCTCTTAAGCACTTACCTTTTCTGAAAAGCTACTGGAAGATGAATTCTTTCAAAATGAAGGCTAGGTGGAAAGCGAGGGAGAAACAAGGTTCAAGAAAAAGGGTAGCCAGTGTACAAAGAAGCCAGAGGAAATCCCCAATGTGACGGGCAAACAGGTTAGAAGAATTGCTTTTGAAGGTGAAATTGATGGATTGCTCAATATACATGAATCTAGCAAAAGAATTCTTATACAATATGGGGGAAATTGGGGAAAACAAAAAGAGGTACAGGAAAAGCAAAATGCTAATGAAATACTACACGTAGTTCAACCATAATTGCAATTTACGTAGCCCTAAGGATGTGAATGTAGAATGATCAGTGTTGACATAATGTATCGGGGAGGTGGAAATTACTCTTTTGGGGGGTAGAGTCATGAAAGGGGTATATATGTGTGAAAGAAAACTAAAATCCCAACTTTCCTAAAAAGTTAATGAAAAACCTAGTGGTACCGAAATAAGCATTATCATCCCAAAATATGAAAAGCAATTACTAAAAAAATTGACTAAAAGATCTTTGAGTGACTGCTTCTGAAAAATCAAAATGGGGAAGGGGTATTGTAGGTTTGCTATTTTTGCAACAATTCTCACACAGATATTCTTCTTTGTTAAACTGTACACGTACATACCTTTGATTTTCAAAAGCTAAACTAAAAAACATCTGGTCATTACAAAGAACATCCTAAGATTTAACAGTTCTAACAATTACTAAATCGTTCCCATCTGTCCATTGCTAATTTCAACTTGGATTTTCTTAACCAAGGTCGCGTGAGCCTTCACCTCTCATCTCATTATGATAGAGTCCCTCCTATTTATGTAACAAATCTATTTTTGATGGCTTGTTAAAATGCCAAGGTTAATATCACTGACGCTATTACTAATTAATTCAGACTCACTGGGCAGTTTCCGAATTCTAAGAATGTATGTCTAACTCTAAACCACCAGAGCACCTCAGACAATAAACAAATCTCCGCTTTCCCTTCTCACTAACTGTTGAGTTCAATAAAAACCAAGTATTAGGGGCACCTGGGTGGCTCAGTTGTTAAGCATCTGTCTATCATACTAACTATTTAACCCGATGTTCGTGTGATGACTGGTAAGGAGCTGATAGGTATAATATATTTTTTTAAAGATTTTATTTATTTGACAGAGGGAGAGACGGCCAGAGAGGGAACACAAGCAGGGAGAGGGAAAGGGAGAAGCAGGCTTCCCGCTGAGCGGGGAGCCCGACATGGGGCTCGATCCCAGGACCCTGGGATCATGACCCCGGCAAAGGCAGACGCCTAATGACTGAGCCGCCCAGGAGCCCCCAGGTCAGCGGGAATCCTGCTTCTCCCTCTCCCTGCTTGTGTTCCCTCTCTGGCCATCTCTCCCCCTGTCAAATAAATAAAATCTTTAAAAATCCAAATATTATACCTATAAGTTCCCTACCAGTCATCATAGGAACATCGGTTAAATAGTTAGTATGACCAACAGACCATGATATTCCCGAAAGTTCAGAAAGCCTAAATCACCACATTTCCACTGGATTTCTGTCTCGACAATAATCTATGCTATAACCAACGTGGCACCAAAATGATTCGGTGTTACTGTGAAACAGACATTTCAGAGAGAAACCTCCTATAAAATTTGTAGGTCTCCAAATTTTGACACAAGAGTATAACGACAGCCCTCTCTAGAAAACTGATCCAATCGGAAAGAAAAATGCATCATCGGGGCGCCTGGGGGGCTCAGTCTGTTCAGTGTCCGACTCCTGACTTCAGCTCAGAGCGTGATCTCAGGGTTGTGGATCAGCCCAGAGTAGGGCTATGTGGTGGGCATGGAGCCTGCTTAAGATTCTCTCTCTCCCTCTGCCCTTCCCCACCCCCTGTGGTGCTAGTCCTCCCTCTCCCTCTCCAAAAAAAAAAAAAAGGAAACAAGTACATAATCATCAAGGCATCACTGTAAGCAAAAATGTGAAGTCAAGTTTCGTCAGACTCGTTTCACACACCAGAGAACCCAACATTTCCAAGCGTGAGTCACTGCGTGCCTCTGGCCTAAAATGTGCTCTTCCTCCCACTTGCAAATTACGTTCCCAGGAAAAGAAACAAACTTACCTTTCACAGGCTCGGACAGTCCAGGCGGCAATTATCCATAATGAGATACTAAACACCAAGAGCACAGTTCCTGGACAGATAGTCATTAGCGTCTTCATAACAAAACGGGTATTGAAGTTTATCTTATTCAGTGCGCCGATGCTTCGAGAGGAGGCATCGGTGAAAAGTTTGCTATGTAAGAGCATGACTCTGGCGATCAGATAGAGTCTTAAGAACATCGGTATAGATAAAATAATGTCCACATCGGCGGTGGTTGTGGATGGGGCATAGGAGAAGGCAAGCCGGGCCGTCCATGTGAACGTGTAATTCCCAGGTATGGGATGGATAGCACACACCAGTATTTCCAAGCAGATGAAGAAAATACGCTCATAAGTCATGGCTATTCTCCAGTCATCTGCTCCGTTGTCCACCATGAACAACTGAAAAAATAAAGTAGAAAGTCAGCTTCAATATGGCATCAACGGTCCACAAGGGTTAGTGCAGGGTCGAAAGACACATTAACTCGTGACTTGGAGCGATCGCGGAGAGCTAAAGGGTGTAACGCTTAAATGCTAGCCAGGTAACGCTATTTTGAGAAAACGGTCTTGGCCCAAAAGGAGAACTTCATTTTGCAGACACTGAAATGGGAAACGTGCTCCCCGCGAGCTGGAATTACTCCGGGGCCGATGCCCCCGGAGGATTGGGTAAGTTACATCATTTTAAGAGAAGGGGCTTGGGCCGATCGGGTAATGCAGCCCCCTGCTTGCTGGAGCCACAGTGCACTTAGCCTTAGGAACATTCTGTTCTCTGCATCGAGCGTCTGGATCTAAAACCCTTCCCCCGTCCTAACCATGTTCTCGGTGACATCTATTTGCGGTACCTCCGGGATCAGGTACAGCCCTATAATGCAATTGCACATGAGCCTTCTTACCGGAAAACTCACTGGCTTCGGGGACAGAATCACAAGGGGCCACAGACAAAGGTGGCAGAAACATTTCTTCCAGCTTCCCCACCTATGACTCTACCTTCCTCTTTTCTTCTGTCCTTCCTCAGCCTTCCCTTCAATTATGAATTTGCTTCTGATCTTTCTTGAATAAAGATTCTTTTTTTTAAAAAAATGTCTGCAACTGCTCACACCACAATAAAAAAAAAACAACAAAGAAAAAGGAGATAGATGTGTAGATAGGCAGATAGATAGATAGGCAGGCAGACAAGAAAAGGGACAGGAAAGAAAGTTTCCTGTCTTCCCTGGCTTCTCAGTAAACAAGTCCACCAGGCTCTGGGAGTCTGTCAACAAGCAGAGGCATCTGGAAACGTTCGGTGACATTTCTGACTGCAACAGGGACTTGTGGGGGCTTCCTGGCATTTTGAGCCAGGAAGCCAGGGGCGCCAACCACGCTGTCGTTCTGGGAGTCTGCCAGCATGCCCGTGGTGCTCCCCCACTAAGAAAGATGACATATTCTTTGCCTTTTGGTAAGGAGCCAACTGAAGCGGAAAGCGTGAGGAGAGAGCCACCCAGATGAGAACACTGCATTGTCAGGTAAGTGGATCTCGCACAGGAAGTGGGCAGAACAGATCTGCTCCCTGGTTGGAGCCCGTGGACTCCGCTCCTCTCCAGAGTCAGGCAAGCAACCCGCCCGTCTTGGCGACAAATGGCCATTCCCAGTTAATTATTCCGCGGGGCGTAGCCATTTCCCAGGCTGCTATTCCAACACTGCCATGGGCGGTACTTTGCAAGGACGGGATTTGGACAGCAAAATGTGCCACTTCTTTCCGGTACCTCCAGGGGCTAGAGAGCGAGCAGATTCTCTCAAACACATAGCAAATTTTCACAGATGATGTTCAATTTGGCAACGTAACGGCTTGAGGTGTGCCTCTGTCATGAGTTTTCATGTAGGGACCCTCAGGTTTTGGATAAATGCTAATAGACAAGAAAGATGTTTTACCAGGTCCCAGGAAAGAAACAGATCACAGATACAGAGGAGGCCAAGTGGGCTATAGAATATTCTCGTTCAGTCTCGCCACTTCCAATACGGCGTTGGCATCACAGATTGCTCTGATACATACAGAGAGACTGTCCTGATACAATGTTAGGAGCCTGCTCGACTTTGTATCAGCGGGTGTTTACTGGGTATGTATAACTCTAGAAGAATGTGATCCCGCAATCTCTTAAGATGTTTACATCCAAAAGAATGCACCCTCAAGCTAGTGACTCTGAGAGGCTATATACATTCCAAAGATGCTGTCACTGCTCTCTTTAGAAACTGCTGTCAGGGCCTGGCACAAGCCACATAAGAAAAACAGTTCTGTTATTTAAATCCACATTTCCATTTCTACTGAAAATGGTATTACCCAGCTTGATTGTCTACTTTCTTCACCAAACTTGGCTCTGGATGACTTGGCAAACACTCAAATCCACCCCCAAAACTCCACCCCAAGACTCCAGAGAGCCATAAACTGAGCCAGAGAATCTGCGTGCAATTCCAAGACTTTCCACGCACCGTTCCCGGCAACAGTGGCAGAAATGCCGTGGAAGTCCCTTCCCAGGTAACTGGGGAAGAAATGCCAGGTTAGACGGAGAATTCGGAGATTGCACCCCAAGAGTCTCCTATCTTTCTAGGACTGGCATCTCCCTCTGACCGTCCGCACTGCTCACACCCATCACTTCACCTGTGACCTCGCCAACATTCTAAACAGCATCTCCCTTTCACCTGCAGGTGGGCCCGCCCAGGTAACCTCCAAGCCGGGGTCCAATGTCCAGGCTGCTGCAAATGCATGGGGGAGCGAGGGGGGCGGTACCTGTGATTTCCTGCTCAGAGGAAGCCTCCACATCCCGTGGGGCCATCCCCCCGTCCTCCTTAGCGCTCTCTCTGCACCATCATCTTTCCCCTCACCCCCTTTCAGCATCCGCCTCTCTCAACGTGCTGTCCCTCCAAGATCAGAAATGCCCTCTCTGTTGTACCCTTTAGCCCCGAACTTAGCGCACCTCACCCTTTTCTGTTTATTTCCCTTTTCTTGTGTCCATCCTATCTATCTAAAGCAATGCTATACCCCAAACCAGTTCTTCCTCACTGAGAACAGGGTTTCTGGGCTTCCTCTCTCAGCAGAGTACACAAGCAACGGCAAATCTCAACTGTTCACCATAACCAAAGAAAAGAAAACAGATGAGAACACCCCCCCCCGTGCCCCCAGCACTAGTTCTGCCCTGCAGATGATACTCATTTTCCCAGTTTGCTTTCATTCCCCCAACACACCACCCATGTGGCTTTGCCCTCAGCAGCCCACCACCTCTACTTTTGTTAAGGTCACAGAGACCCCTCGCTTATGAAATCCAGCCCTGCCATCTGACTTTTTACCTGATCTGACATTAACCACTGTCCCTCTGAAAAAAGGATCTCTTGGCTTGTGTGACATACGGCTTTTTTTTTTTTCTAATCTGCTGCCACTACGAAGAATCCAACTCTTTCCTTAAAACTCCACCTTCCTCCTCCCCAGCTAAGTGCCACTGCTCTCCTGAGGCCCATCTCGGACTCTTCCCTGACTTTTCTTAGGAAATCTCCTGCATGCCTTCCATCCTCACTACCAGAGTCTCCCACAGGAAGCTACCTTCCACCCTCTAATGACCTTCGTAAAATGTGAATTACAACAGCCCGTGGCCCTGTCAGGATTCAAACCATTCAAAGGGGGCGCCCGGGTGGCTCAGTCGGTTAAGCCTCTGCCTTCGGCTTAGGTCATGATCCCAGGGTCCTGGGATCGAGTCCCACATGGGGCTCTCTGCTCGGTGGAGAGCCTGCTTCTCCCTCTCCCTGTCCCTGCCTCTCTGCCTACTTGTGCTCTCTCTTTATCAAATAAATAAATAAAATCTTAAAAAAAAAAAAACATTCACAGGCCCCCATTCTGCCATCTGGTTTTGCCTGTCTCTTGAACCCCAGTGCCTGTTCCCTCTGGTGGTAGGGATTCTAGAACATGGTAGTGCAATGGCCCTTCCATGTGTCTGTGGCCTCTGTCCCCGGCCTGGAAAGTCTGCCCACCTAGCAAATTCCTATTCCTTTAAGACCCAACTCCACAGTCATCTCTTTTCAGGATGCTGTCCATGCTCGAACCAAATCCTCCAACTCCCTCTCCTTTGTTTCATGGCTCCTGTATCTCTTAATGATGTTTCCAGATACCACGGAGGGCCGTAAGGATTTCTTGGGATGATTATCAGCCCTACTCTTCAGTGGGGGTCCTCAAGGGCAGGAACCACGCTCGCTAAATGAACTGCCTTGTTATTTCTCATTTAATACTGACTGTCCTAATCACTGCACAGGCCCGAGGGTTAATTAAATATGCTCACGGAAGAGGAGAACACTAAAGCATAATGCGAATGAACTAAATCTACGTCACTTCTCAAATGTGTGCAGAACACGTCCTACTGAATGCTAAGTCATGACAGCAACATAATTTTGCAATTCCGCAGGAAGTCCAGAGAACATTCTTCTTCAGGAACTTGCCCAGAAAAATCTGCTATCACAAAGTTACTTTTTACCACAAGGGGCTTAATCGACACCTCAAATGAGTTTATTTTGGTTTCATTTTATCACGGTACATTTTTCGATGCCGGCGTGAAGGGAAAAAAAAAAAAACCATTTTCTTCTCCTCTCTGCATAATCCCCAGCCTTGACTGCTGCTTATTCTTTTGTTTCTCCTTTCATCCGCTCCACAGCCAATGAACAGGAGACTCGGTATTGCACCAGGCACTGTGCTCTGTACCAGGCACAGAGTAGGACTCACAGGAGACCGAGGGGCGGCTCCGCGGAGCCGACTTCCACCAGGAAAGGAAGACAAAGTCAAGAAAGCAGACTCGGAGCCATTTCATCAGGTAACTCTGTGTGGACACCGCTCTAAAGGAAACACACAGGAGATCAAAGAGGGAAGAAGTACCATTTTAGGGGATGGGACCTGGATAAGGGGGAAAGCCGGTCATATAAACAGCCAGGAGAAGAACATTCTAGGCCAGGGAAAGAGCACAAGGAAAGGCCATGGGTTTTCCGCAGCTGAGCGAGCTTAAGGAAATAAAAGGACACCGGAGGGTTGCGACACTCAGTGATCCCCAGGCAGAGTGGAAGGAGAGGAATCTGAAGAGACAAATTGGGATCAGACGTGCAGGACGCTGTAGGCCACGGAATCAAGGCTGGATCTCATTCCAGGTGCAGTGGACACCCACTGGAGAGTATCAGGCAGAAGCTTGGCGGGAGCTGGTTTATAGCTTTAGGGGTTCACGCTTACTGTGAGGGAAACCAGAGGACACAGGGAGGATACAAGGGAGGAAGTTCTACTGCAGCTGATTGGTTGTACTTAGTATCCCCATGACCTGGACCAGGAGGTGGGGGTTGCCATGGAAATGGAGACAGTGGGCGTGCTAGAGACAGAGTTTGCAGATCTTGCTAGAACTTGCTGATGGGCTGAATGTGGGAGTGATAAAAGAAAGAAAAGAATCCTAGGTGGCTGAGCTTCTACTCTGGAAAACACAGTGGAGGGCCGTGCCACTTCCTGAGGACAGTGGGCTGGTGGGGGGAGGAGGGGTGAAAGAAAAGAGTCTATGTTGGTCATGGTCATCGGAGTGCAGACCCCACAGAGGCAGCAGTTTATGCAAGTCACTGAGGGGAGAAGTCTGGATGACGGGAATGAACTTGGAAGGTAGCACTATTTAGGTGCTGTTCTCAGATGAGGTAGAAAGGAAAGGACAGGATACGCAGCCCGAAGGACCCCACGTGCAGGGGGCAGCTGGAAGGTCAAGCCAGTCTGTGAAGTAGGAGGACGGGAAACTGTGCTAGGGGCCAAGGGTGAGGACTGCCAATCAAAACTGCACAACAGTATTTCTGTAGAGAAAACAAAACCATCCTAAACATCGCAGTCATTCAATAACTGATTCCACATCGAGGATTAAAATCCACCTGCAAAAATATTCCCATTATGTTCCATAGGATTCATATATATGATAGGGTTTTATTTATTTATTTATTTATTCATTTATTTATTTGAGAGAGAGAGAAAGCATGAGCGGGGGAGGGGCAGAGGGAGAAGCAGACTCCCCACTGAGCAGGGAGCCCCATGCGCCACTCGATCCCGGGATCCTGGGATCATGACCTATACTATCAGTTTTAAGCTCATTTGTGGGGGAGTCAGAGGAATCACAATGACAGTTACTAAAACATCTTTATACTCATTTTCAGGTGGATGTTAATAAGAAAGGGTTCTGAGAGCAAGCATGACAGCTCAACATGCTTGCCTTCTACAGCTGTGGGCAGCGGCCTTCGCCAGAGATCTATAGGAACCTGCAGGCATAACACAGAATGTGTCCCCAGAAAATACTCCACCACAAGCTTCAACGTCCCAGTGCAACCGCTCTGATACCCAAAACGTACTATATTGAAGCCCACTCTCCCAGATGAACTGGCAGTGAGAGTCATTAGCAGGAAGAGGGTCTGGAGCTCCATGAGAGAGGCCTGCCTCATGAGTCTGTCACCTGCTGGCATGAGGACTCTGCTTAACCACCTCTCCAGAGGAATGGGCTCAGATGCAGCTGTGCCAGCTGTCTTCTCCATGTGCATTTCCGCTTTGGTGAGGTTACGGTCTGGTCTGAGACCTTGTCTTGCACATCCTGCGTTTTCTTTCTAGTAAAGAACTCAGGGCAGTGCTCGGAGCAAAAGTGGCACTTAAACAGATACTGAATAAAGTAATGACAGCTGTGGATTTGTTAAGAAAGCCAATATAGGGAAAATAGCCAGGAAAACTCCCAAAAAGGATGGAAAATAAGGGAGACGCAGCTCTGATTATAGATAATAATTTAGTAATAATTAAAACCATGTCATATTGGCATATAAAATAACCAAGAGGCCAGAGGAAGAGAATAGAAAGCCCAAAATTGACCCAATACACTGAGAATTTCACGGTACCATAAAAGCAGAGGATTAAATCAGGGGGGACCCATAGACTTTATGGAAAAATGGTTTGGGAACAACCACGTGGCCACCTGGAGAGATATAAAGTAGAACCAGTGCCTTAGGCCAAATATATCAAGAAAAACTCCATGGACCAAGGATGCCTGGGTGGCTCAGTCAGTTAAGCGTCTGCCTTCGGCTCAGGTCATGATCCCAGGATCCTGGGATGGAGCCCCGAATGGGGCTTCCTGCTCAGCAGGGAGCCTGCTTCTCTCTCTGCCTCTGCCTGCCACTCTGCCTGCTTGTGCTCTCTCTCTGACAAATAAATAAAATCTTAAAAAAAAAAAGAAAGAAAAAGAAAACTCCAGGTGGATAAAAGATTCAGATATTAGAAAGATTTAGAAAATGGACAAAATCACATAAGAATTATTTTGTAAGCTCACACACACACAAAATAAATAAATAAGAAAACCTGACAAAAACCACAGACCCTTAAAACATGGATACATTTAACCACATCAAACTTCTGTTTTCTGCACCTGATCAAAACCCTAGTAAAAGACAGTAAAAAGACCAACACCACATGGGGGAAAATGTTCACAACTGTTCAGACAAAGGACTAGTTTCCCTGGTATATATAAGTTTCTACAAATCCTCAAAAGACAAGCAGTCCACCAGAAAAAAAAAAAAATTGGATAAAGGCCATAAACAGCAGGTCATGGAGAAGGAACTAAAATGTCTCTCTTAAGCCTTATTTTTTTTTTTAAGATGCTCAACCTCAGGGTGCCTGGGTGGCTCAGTGGGTTAAGCCTCTGCCTTCAGCTCAGGTCATGATCTCATGGTCCTGAGATTGAGCCCCGCATCGGGCTCTCTGCTGAGCCAGGAGCCTGCTTCCCCCCCCGCCCCCGCCTGCCTCTCTTCCTGCTTGTGATCTCTCTCTGTCAAATAAATAAATAAAATCTTCAAAAAAAAAAAAAAAGATGCTTAACCTCGATCCTAGGAAGAAAATGAGATACCACTTTTTGACCTATCGTGTTGCAAAGAGATGGACCAGTTTTGTAACACAGTACGCTAATAGAGGTGTGGGACGCAGGTGTGTTCATACAGTGTAGGTGGATGTGTGTACCCTATGACCCCTGAGGAGGACAGGTTGACAGGTTAGAAATGTACATACTCTTTGACCTGCTAATTCCACTTATTCACATGAAGCTTGCCCTATTTGATATATTTGCATGTGTGATTGTGAACATAAAGGATCATTTGTTGCAGCATTGCTTGTATCTTAGTGAAACACTAGATACAATCTAACTATCCACTAATAAGGGAAGGAGTTCCACCCACTTCCAACAAAATGGAAGAGTTTGACATTAAAACACTATGAGGAAAACTGTTATATAGTATTGAAGAAAGTGATCTAGGAAGTAACCGAGTTTAACATCTGACACGACACTATGCTACTACTTGTGTAGTCTTGGTAAGGGGGAGGACATATATTTCTATGTGCATAAAACAGCTCTGAAAGAATATTCTAGAAAGAATGATAAGTGTGGCTTAAGGGAACTGAGCTGAGTCGCTAGGGATCAGAAATAGAAGGGAGACTTTGAACTCCACAATCTTGAATACTTTTCTATTTCAGAGCCTTGTGAATAAATACACATAATTAATGAAAATAAGGGATCATGAATGGTACACAAGAGACGAAGAAACAACGGGAACGAATCAGGTCATGAGATATTCGCAAGCATCCTAACAAACAGTCTCCAGGTGGGAAACTGCACGACTAGAAAGTCCTAACTGATAGTCACAACTTACAGAACCGAACACACCAAATCCAACTTATATCTAAAATATCCTGCTTGCTAAGTAGAACCTTGAACCACGACATTACATAACTGTTTCCAGCAGCACGAATAAAAATAAATAAGCTTTCTTGGTTAACCTTTAAACCAAATACTCAATAAAACCAAGCTCTTTTTTCCCTGTTCAGTTATTGAATGCTTCTATTTGTCAAATTCTGTGGCTACAAAGATTAAAAAGCCTCTCGGTGTTTGATGAGGATGAGAAATACAAATGAATGTTTACCGTGCCTGTGGAAACAGCCCCAGCAGACGAGGGGCCACGGGAGGAGGCTACCTCATGGAAATGGACATTGTGCTTGCCCGTCCCTTCCTCCCTTGTCGCCTGGATCCTTCCAGACTCAGGGCTGTGACCTTCCAAGTTCAGTTCTGGGATGCCTCCGGGATAATGGTCCCAAAGAAAATGCAGGGGAATGTGTTCATCCGAAAAAGAGGCCCCTTCCTGAGAAACCAGGTTTTGTGTAACAGTGAGGGAAAAAGCCACTACACACACAAGCCAAATAATGAGGCTCTTTATTCAAGTGTGGCCAAGACTCAGGCAACACAGAGATGAGACCACAGTTGCCTGTCCCAAACTAGGTCAAAGGACAAACAGGGGAAGAGAGACGTCTTTTCAATGGCCTCGCTGAAATGTCCTACCAGACCCTCCGCCCAGAACTGGAGAGAGGGCGGAAACAGGAAAGCTCTGTTCAGAATTCATGTTCAAGGTCCAGTCCTTAGCAAAACCGGGAAGAAACATGCAGCACACTGTGTTTGTCATTCCCTTGCCCCAACCCTGTCGCTTTTCCTGGCTTTTGGAGCCTCCTGCGCACCCATGCTGTCCTGAGAGATTTCTGCCTCTAAGGAGGAGGATTTCAGAGCCAACGCACCGAAGTCATATTCACCGAACTGCTCACTCCTCCCTGGGTGAGGAGTGTAGACAGAACTTGCCTGGAATGTGGGAAACCGAAAGCTTGGAGTCGGGGTATTCTAACCGGTTATACGACCTTGGGAAGTCATTGGAACTTCACGGACCTTATTCCCATCATCTATCACGTGGAGATATTGTGCTTTGCTGTCTCTGAAACTACTTGTGATGAAGACACCTTGTATGTTGGGGACAACCTGTCAACCAGCCGACCCGATGCCATGCCCATCCCTCTCCTCCCTTGCCCACCTCCATGACAGAGATACCCATGTTCCCAGAAACCTCTGTAGTCACGTGATACAGCTCTGACCAGAAGTCAGAAGCAAGAGGTTGCTGGAGGACCAATTAGGTGGGCTTTGCTTTCTGGATAGAATTAATATCCAGTTGCCAATGCCCTCCTTCCTTCCCTTCCTCCAGCCCCAGAGAAGAGGGGTTGCCCTGGGTCTCTAGCAGCTGTCCTGGGACCATAAGGAAAAGGCCAAAGGCATCAGAGTAATGCCAGCCCCGCCTGACATCTTAAACCACTGAGGCAGCACTCGGGTGTCCTAGTTGTGTAAGCCGTTGTTTTCTGGGGGCCTTCTCCAATTTGAGCAGCCAAAAGGAGGCCTGCATTTAACTTAATACACATTAAAGGGCTGTGTGAGGGTCCGTGAGAGATAAAGGATACTCGCTCACGGAAACACTTCGTGGCGAGAGCAGCTAAACAATTCAAGAGGATTGCATCTCAATTATTGGAATGCAAAGGACAGTAAGTATGGAGCGATGCAGTCACTTCTGGGTGGGTGGCTCTGGTTCACGTCTTTTAAATATCAGCCAACCACTCCGAATACCATGTAGTGTGACTCATAGGAAACACACACAAAGTTTGGAGCCAGAGAAGCTTGCATTTCGTTTCTAGCTTGACTGCTTACTACCTAATGATTGTACGCAGGGTGCTTAATCTCTCTAAATATCGGTTTGTTCATCTCCAGAAATTTAAAATTCTCTCACCCTGGCATGGTTATTAATGAGGCAAGGGCCACTCTGCTGACCCAAATAAAAGTGACCCCATGATTAAGTGACAGTATTCCATGAGATTTCAAGGGGCGGGGGTGGAGGGAAGTACATGAATTAAATGTTAACTTGTGATATAAAAATGGGAAAATTCATCATGGCAGAGGAGGAAGGGAATCTGGTAAGGAAGGACATTAAAGCAAAGCCAGTGTTGAAAGGAGTTCTAGAAACTTCCACTGTACCTATTTTGGAAAGAATTCTTATCGTCTGCCCAAATTAGGTGTTTCTGAAGTCCTCCTCTTTTGACTTACACAAGAGCTGTGTCTACAGACCAAAATTCTAGAACCGTCTGCTGAGGTCCAGTCGTAGGTAAGGTTATCATATATCTATGCCTGGCTACTCTTAAAACATACTTAAAATCTTAAACTCCCCTCCCCTTTCACATGGCTTCTCTCAAATGTGTCCACACCCCCTAGAGCCCCACTTGGGCATTTTACACATGTTGATGAATTACCAGGGAATTTTTCTCACATGGTTTGGGAGTTGATTCTAGAAATTACTTTTGAACTTCCCCAGAAAGCGAGCATTGTTTTCCCCCCTTGGGTTCTCTCAACAGTGAGGTCAGAGAAAACACTAAGGCGAATGGCTCGGGGCCCCTGCTCTGGCGTCCACATTCAGGCGGATCTAAGTTCCTCATGGGTTTCCACCTTTGACCACCTTTGTGACCTCAGGAAAATGACTTAAACTTTCTAAGCCTCCATTATAACATTCAAGGAGGGCTTAATCAGAGCATCTTAATCAGAGCATCATCAGTGCTCAACAAATGTTCCTTTCCTTTGTAATAATTAATTTCAGTACTGGGTCCACAGCTGGCCTCCAATTAATGAATGTACTCTTAATGAACTAAAGGTAGAATAAGAAGAGATGGACAGACAGACTGACATTGCTTGGTTGTAGCCACTGGAAAGGATAAACATCCAGACTAGAGGAAATGAGAAACTGGAATAAAATTCCTCCATGGTCACTTTTTTTTTATGAATTTCTCATCAACAAAGCTTATGTTAACCGTCTACACATTCTGAGAGGCATCCTCAAATCACTTGGGGGGCTGGTAGGGGATAAATCCTAGGCAAAGTAAAATGTGGCAAAGTCCTAAAGCCATGAAATATCTGAATATGGACCAACTCCGGTGAATCGAAAAATTTAATCTGAAATGATAAAAACCGCATATTTTCATTTGAAGCATTATAGTAATTATTGCTACATGGCTGAAATATGTTATCATCCCCTTAGTTATTTTAAGCACTTAAAAAGCTAACTAAAAGCCCGCCGCATTTATTATCTCATTTACCCTTATAACAGTCCAATTAAAGGACAGACAATTGAAAGAACTTGATCATGGTCACATCACGAATTACTGGAAAAAAAAACCAAAAACCCACAGCTCAAGTTCAGGCCTTCCTGCGTTCACATCCTTGGATGGGGGCATTGGGCTGAAGTGAAAGGTTGGATGCAAATCCAATATTTATAAAGCAAATAAACGCTTCTCCACTAATTTACATTATGATTTCTAAAATGTCACGCCTTCACTCCCTGGTGATCCTGGGTGACAGTCGCTGCTTGGACCTCCTGCTTCTCCAGCAGAAGCAAACACTTGAATAAACCCACACGTTGCATTCAAAGCCCTGTGGTCACAGAAATAGACTGCTCCCAAGTTCAGGCTCTCTCCAACTTAGATATGCTTCATCCTGGATGCTTTTTTCTAACTTTGGTTGCACAGACCCTCTAACTGTACACAGCACTTGAGATGAAATCTGAAAGCTGTTTTAAAGTGTGTTTAACTTGCCATATTGTTTACAGGGCAGGCATGGCCCTGACCTGTTACAGGTCTTCATTCGCTTACAACACACAATCCAAGAAGGCAGATATGGCCATCATCATCCCCATTTTAGGAATGAAGAAACGGAGGCTCAGGATTGTATGGTATGGAATTATGGGGCTGGGATATGAACCCAAGCAAGCCAGCTTCAGAAGGTTGCCCAGAGTAAGAGGACTTCTGCTTGTCACGTAGCCAGTCATGAAACAATTTTAAGGGGTGCCTGTGTGGCTCGGTTAGTTAAGCATCTGAATCTTGGTTTTCAGCTCAGTTCATGATCTCAGGGCCGTGGGACTGAGCCCCGCATACTGCTCTGCGCTCAGCAGGGAGTCTACTTGAGATTCTCTCTCTCTCTGCCCCTCCCCCAACTCATGCAGGTGCACCTGTGCATGTGCTCTCTAAAAATAAGTCTTTTTTAAAAAAATAAAACAGTTTTAGGAAGAACACACAGCCAACACAGCAACAGCATCAGATGAACCCATATGTTATAAACAAGTCTGATTATCTAGGGTCCTAGCATGTAGCCAAGGAGAAACAATATATTAATGGGGAAGGAAACAGAAGACTGAAGAAAGAGAATTATGACAATGAGTAAATCAGATGTAGCTGGAAGTAGTGGCAGAGAGGAAAGCTGCACAGTCCCCCCTCCCCCCCCACACACACAGTAAAAAGCAGATACAAGGTCTTAAAGACCAAACAATTGGGGCACCTGGGTGGCTCAGTTGGTTAAACAACTGCCTTTGGCTCAGGTCATGATCCTGGGGAAGGGAGCCTGCTTCTCCCTCTGACCCTCCTGCCTCTCATGCTCTCTCTCTCAAATAAATAAATAAAATCTTAAAAAAAAAAAAAGAAAATGTCAAAAAACAATCTCACACACCTCAATCACCAAAAGGACATCACTTCATTATAATACAGTCCAGTATCTTCTGTTCCAAAAAATGATGTTGATTTTAACAGCCTCTGTGAGATTTAACAGATCCTCTTCTTGAAGGCAAGAGTGCATAAAATCATTACAGCTAAGTCTACATTTGAGAAATGCGTCTATCTTGACTGTTAAAATAAAAATTGATGTGAAATAATTGATTAAAATCTCCTTCGAAGTTCTAAAAGGAAATGAGTCAGCCTAGAAGTCTTATACACAGGGAAGCTACATTTCAGGGAGAAGAAAAGGTAGAAGGTATTTTCAGACACAAAGATTAAGAGCAGAAGTAGCTGTTCCAGAACGTGCTAAGAAGGAAGACAGGACCCAGAAGGAAGGAGCTTGAGGAGCCAAGAAACAGGTCACCATGCTTGTAAGGGGGAATAAAAACTCACTGTAAATAAATACTGTCATTAACATAATCATAACGACTAATTGGAAAGAGGTTGGAAAAGCAAGATATAAATAAAATCTTGGCCAACAACAATGTAGATGGAGGGAGGAAGGGGGATTAGAATGAAGGTTTCTAAGGGTCGTTACAGTGTGTGGGAAGAAGAGGAACTCTCACTAACTTCAGACATCACTAAATATACATATTTGCTAAAAATGATAGAGTAACCACCGCAAGAGTGGAAACAAATTGTGTAACATCTAAGCTGTTAGAGGAAAAAAAACAAAAAAGAATTTTAAAAAATCCTCACATCACCCAACATAAAGAAAGGAGAAAGATAGAGGCAGTGTGAAAACATTTTGAAGTCAAAATAAATGTCAGAAATAGGCATCAAAATAACCCTTGCTATAATGGATGTAAATGAACTAGCCTATACATTCCAAGTATAATGCTGAGTGGGAAGAAAGCAAGTTGTAAAGTAACAGGTACAGCCTAGCATCGACGCGAAATGCACAGAATTACAAATATTGCCGATGGGTTGTAAAGACATTAACATTTAGTGAACAGAGGAAACCATGAGCTGGAAGGCTACCCACGCCATTGGGAATGGCAGGTGACTCTACGGGCAGGAGGAGCAAAATGTGACCTGGAAGAAAATGAAGAATAGTTCATCTTTGGCTGTCATGTTCTTTTTCACCTATGAGAAATAAGATCTGGAGGGAAAATGAAACAAAAAAGCCTACTGCTGACGGGCAAAGAGCAAGGGAGCCTCTGGGAAGGAACACTTCTGAAATGTCAGGGAAGCTCCTCTGAGTCTCCCTCCCAGCGGGTCCTTTCTTCTTTCCTTTCTTGGGGATGACAAAAGGCTCTGTTGGAGCTGAAAACCAGGGAAGAAGATGTGAAGGAGGAAACTCTCCGGAATGATTCCTCAAGCTCAAGGGCTCAGAGAGTCTTGGCAACTGGGAAAACGTGCCAGAAACCCATGATACAAGAGCCCAAAGTCTACGGACAAATCATAGTGAACAATATTTTTAGCTCTTTTTTTTTAATTCTGCAATTTTTTGGGCACCTGGGTGGCTCAGTCGGTGAAGGGTCTGCCTTCGGCTCAGGTCATGATCCTGGGGTCCTGGGATCCAGCCCCCCTGCTCAGCGGGGAGTCTGTTTCTCCCTCTCCCTCTGCCCCACCCCCTGCTTATGTGTGCGCTCTCTCTCCCCCCGCCCTTGCTCTCTCAAATAAATACAATCTTTAAAAAAAGTTTTTCTCAGCTAAGCCCTCAAGGTTCATTCCAATGGAGGATTATGAAACACGTTAAACCCAGCCTGATGATGGTCAAGGTTAAGCAAAGTGTACTACACTGTCGCTTAGTGTTTAATTCCCCAAACTTCCTTTTTTTTCTTAATTATTATGTTATGTTAGTCACCATACCAAACTTCCTTTTTTAAAACATCCTACTTTACTCTTCTGTGGCTGCCACACAGTACTATATTAATAGTCACCTTCCCGATTTTAAAAACAACAGGACAAACCAAACATTAAGTGGCAAGTCTGTTACAACTAGCCATGCCTGTAATTTAACTGTAATTAAGTCCAAATCGTGCCTCTCAGCTCGTCACACCTACACGGTCAGACCTATCGGGCAGGGCTGGTAGTAGCGATTTTTAAGAAAGCTTATCAATTTGTATTCTTTGCATTTACATCAGTCAAACATTCCTTCTTACTGTTTCATCGAAGAAGAAATCGTCAGGGGACAGAGAAGTTTGGCTTTCTCCTGCACCCATGGGGGGTTCATTTTCCTGCCCTGACACAATGGGGAGTGACATACATCCGGTTGTGACTGGATTCTGTGATCACCAACTGGCCCAACGTAAAATTACTGCATCCTAAAGGTAGGATGTAGAAAGTAAGGAAGGTAGAAAGTAAAACTCCACATACTCCTTCTCAAGGAAGCTTCTTTATCCAAGAACCACCAACCTTGCTGATAAATAAGTTGTGGTAAAGAGAGAGTAGGATCGGGGCACCTGGGTGGCTAAGTCCATTAAGTGGCTACCTTCGGCTCAGGTCATGATCCCAACAGTCCTAGGATTGAGCCCTGAGTCGGGCTCCCTGCTTGGTGGGGAGTCTGCTTCTCCCTCTGCTTCTGCCCCCCTACTCATTTTATTGCTCTAAAAAATAAATAAAATCTTTTTAAAAAAGACAAAATTTTTAAAAAGGGAACAAAAAGAAATCTCGCTCAGTCTTTCAGATGGCGGGAATTTTAAAGTTCCCTCTTTCTTTTGAACACGTTAAATTCAAAACCAAGGCTACAATTAAAATGTGATACTGAGGATACACGGCTGTTAAATAGGCAGGAAATAAACAAAAAATCTCAGGAAAAATAAAAAACCCCAGCTTATTGTACATTCCTACATTCTAAAATTTGGAGAATTTTAGAAAGGCAACAGAAAGACTCCTTTAGGATGCGGTAGTTTTATGTCATAAACACGATTCCAAATTTTATGGGACAAAGAAACATTTCGAGCCTATACCACCTGTCAGACCGTGGCGGAGACACAAAAATCAATGAACTTGTCCATGACACCCAGGAGCTCACAACACAGGAGAGCAAAATCCATAAACCCACCATTTAAGTTCTGCTGAAAAGGTTCCACCAACCTCAAGCAATTGTGCTCCTGGGCCAGTCACCTCTGCAGACTTCACTTTCTGCGGTAAGATCATAATTCTACTCCACTAAGTTATCATATACTTACAAGATAATCCAAGTATGGCCCATAGCACAGTCCTGGGCACACAGAAAGGGCTGAACAACTATTACCAGGGGCATCCTCACTGTGATTTATAATAGTAGATCAGTGCTGGTCTATTATAAGATGCTAACAAAGGAGAAGGACAACTAGGTCAGGAAAAGCTTGCCAGAGAGGGAAACCTGAACTGAGTCCAAAGGCAGATGGATGAAAGTAGTATATTCCAGAAAAAGGTGCAGCATATACAGAGGCACAGAAAACTGGGGGAAAAAATGGCCAGATTTTGGCTCTCCCAGTAGTTAAGAATGGTTCCAATGAGGGTGTGTGTGTGTGTGTGTGTGTGTGTGTGTGTGTGTGTGTGTACAGGGCTAGGAGGGGTTGCCCTTAAAAATAATGAGGCTGAAGGGGGAAAAGATCAGATCCCAAAGAACCTTCCAGGCCCCAAGAAGCAACTTGGCTCTTCTTCCCTAGGACTGGCTATAGGCACTGAAGGGGATCCTCGTGATGGACATCGGTTTCATTAATCAAGATAAATACATATTTGTAAGTTTCAAATATGAAACAGTATGTAAAAAAAGTCAAGGTAAGATCTAACGTCTGTTTCGTGTTGTAAAGGGAGGAAGAAAGGGAGAGAGAGAGAGAGGAAGGGGAGGGCAGAAGGGAAAGAAAAGGGGAAAAGGGAAGCATGCGGGGAAGAAGGAAACGAAGGGAAAAGGCACACACAGGCACACAGACAGCCTGGCAGGAGAGACAGAAGACCAGTGGCCTGGCGGACTCTCATACCTTCAGACTTGCGGATTTTCAACAGTAGCAAATGGACAACCTATCTGCAGACTTTTAATGTTAGAAGGTGAGCCTTTTGCCACACCAAATTTGTTCTACATTTATCAAAATAAACTCCTAAGGGGCACCTTGGTGGTTCAGTCGGTTAAGCGTCTGCCTTCAGCTCAGGTCACAATCCCAGGGTCCTGGGATCGAGTCCCACCTCCGGCTCTGCTGGGCGAGGAGCCTGCTTCTCCCTCTGCCCCTCCCTTCAGAACTCATGTGCTCTCTCTCTCTCTCTCTCAATAAATAAAATCTTTATAACTAACTTAATTAATTCCTAAAAAAAGAACAACACAATTAAGACAGTTTCCTTAATGATTATCTTTGAAATGGAGTGACTTCTTTATTTGAAGCTTCGGAATTGATTTGCACAGAGAAGAAACATAAATTTGGGATGGCAGAAAAGGGATGACAAGTACGCGTCACCCAGACTGCTACTCCCTTCCCCGTCCTCGACTCATGGCAGATATGAGTAACCCGTCAAGGTCCTGGCCGGTCCGGCCCTTCTGTGGGCTAAAGAATTGTTCTCAATTCCGTGCCATCGATAGAAGCTGATGTGGGAGAGGAAACCTATTTGCCACATCCAGCTTGTCTCCTTCCCAAGAACCATTCCCTGGACTACGGCGCCATGTTATTTGGCTGAGATGTGGCTCCACCTGGAGAAAAATGTGAAGAAGTCTGACCTAAATTCAGGGGCTGAGATGGGAATCCCAAAGTGGAACACAAGTTTAGATACCATCCGGCTTTTATTACAGTCTTAGTGATCTTTACCTCACCTTCATGGATAATTGAGTATTGGCTTCCATCCCATCTCTGTGGGTCCTTCCGAACACCCAGTTAGAGACAGACGAAAGGACTAAATAAGACATATTTTATAGGATGATTAACTATGGATAAAAATCATTCTACCCCAGGCTCCTTGAATCAACTCTGGTGAAAGGAAGGTGACATCGTGTAAAATTCAGAAGAAATGACCTCCCTCCACTTTATTAAAGTAAACCAAATATTTGAACGTTGTAAGTTTTCAAGCGGTCACTTGATGTTACAGTTGTTAATAACGGACATGGAAAATGGTACTTTTCTTGTATATTCCAGATGGAATCACGTGAAACCTCTACAAGCAGTAGAGGCTACGTTGCAAAAGAAAAGAAAATTTGAGGTTCTAGGTCTGAATTTAAGTCTTGGTTTTGCTACTCACTAGCTGAATAAGAATTACAAACTAAAAAAGAAAAGAAAAAGAAAGATCACAATCTAGATTAAATGAGACAATGTGTATAAATATACATAGCACTATGCCTGTTGGGGGCGGGGAGGGTGTACATGACACATATTTTCTTATTTAGATACATATTAGTTATTGTACCTTTCCAAAGAATAGCCATAAAACATGTAGTTAACAAACCTTGCTTCCCATTCACATTGTTCACCAATTAGTCATGTCACATCGGTGGCCTTCTATTCCCACTGCACAGCATTCAAGATGCTTATTAAGTCTTCTTCCCTCTGCCTCACCTTCTCTTTTAAGACCCTTTGGTCCTCACGCAGCAAATCTTCAGCATATTCCCTATGGAATATCACTTCATCTCATCATTACCTTTTTCATCAAATCTCATTTTTGAGATAATCCCCCAATACTATAGGAGACAATTACCAAATTCAGGGTTGACACATACAGACTTCATTGTAGCCTCGAGGCTCCAATTCGGGAATAGGAGACTCTACTAAGAAAACCTATTCAAACCCTTTCCATAATTGCACCAGTCGCAGAGAAAAAGTTCTTCCAGTGGACGTCCCAGACGAGTTATTGTTGCTTAACACCCAGGAAAATGGGAAAACGCTTCTTCCAAGACACTCATCTGTTCTTATTAACCTCAGCTGCTGGACTCACGAGGGCTCACACACTCACGAAAAGTCCACTGAAACCATTTTCAAGCCAGGGATGTGACAATAAACACAAATAGCCCAGGCAGGAGTTCTGAACACGAGCAGCTCCAATCACACGAGTGGAACAGAAGCAAGCTGCTAATTCAGGGAGTGTCCAATTTCCAGAGATGGACCCATGACTGGCGTTTTGAGAGCAGGTGCATCTAACCATCTGCTTTACGGCAGAAAGCTGCAAAAATGGACAAGGGAATAAAAGTCTCTTATTAAGCAGGAGAACCACAGACTTCTGAGAGAGGAACTGTCTCCTGGTGCCTTTTCTCAGTTGGCTTTTCTGTTTTAATATCCAAAGACAGACGATTCTATGCCACCACTCCCCCCTCCCCCTGCCAAAGGCAGTTACTTGGGTCTGCCAGTGTGATCATATGAACCCAGAGAACACAAATGCCAACATGTGAATGAATATAAGACCAGAGATTCACAATTTTCCCCAGAGGTGGCAATAAGCTCCTATAGATACCTACACAACCGACAATGAGAACTCAGGCTTAGGATGGCAAACAAGCACTAGAGACAACAATTTATGTAACTGACTAAACCCTCCAAATGACCATCTATCACAGAAAGGATCAAAGGGGACAGCCAACTTGGAAATATTATGGATGCCAACAACGGTCAACCACTAACTAAAAAGCTGAGAAAACCCATTTTTCCCCGAGAGAGAGAGAGAGAGAGAGAGAGAGACAAAGAGTGAGCAACAATGAGTTGGGGGTCGGGGGAGAGAGGCAGAGAGAGGGAGAGAGAGAATCTCAAGCAGGCTCCACACCGAAGCAGAGTCCGACATGGGGTTGGATCTCATGACCCTGAGATCATAACCCAAGCCGGAATCAAGAGTTGGACACCGTGGGCGCCTGGGTGGCTCAGTGGGTTGGGGCCTCTGCCTTCGGCTCGGGTCATGATCTCAGGGTTCTGGGATCGAGTCCCACATCGGGCTCCCTGCTCAGCGGGGAGTCTGCTTCCTCCTCTCTCTGCCTGCCTCTCTGCCTACTTGTAATCTCTCTCTGTCAAATAAATAAATAAAATCTTAAAAAAAAAAAAGATCTGGACACTAACTGAAAGAGCCACCCAGATGCACCATGGGGAAAGCCATTTTTAAGAGCCATAGAAGGCAAGGACTTTACAGCAGATTCTTAATGAAGGAAAACATATTCCATGGCCTTCCATTGCATTCTATGGTACAACATTTTCAAAGCCTCGTTCTAAACCATGATTAAAATATGGAAAAAGTTACACAGGAGAAACATCAACCTCATGTCTCACCTGTTAATCGGATGACAGTCTAGATTATCTTAAAAGTACAATTCTCCAGTTCTATGAACATTCTCATTTTTTTTCCAGGTTAAAGAAGAATCTGTACAATCAACAGATAGATTTTTTGAAAAGATTTTTTATTTATTCATTTGACACAGAGAGAGAGATTACAAGTAGGCAGAGAGGCAGGCAGAGAGAGAGGAGAGAGGAGGAAGCAGGCTCCCCGCCGAGCAGAGAGCCCGATGCGGGCCTCGATCCCAGGACCCTGAGATCATGACCTGAGCCGAAGGCAGAGGCTTTAACCCACTGAGCCACTCAGGCGCCCCAGACAGATTTTGATAAAAGAAATATTCAGCTTTTCATGTTTGTGGGTCCTGCCTGGGTGCCAAGGGAAAGCTGTACTTAAACATTCACCGAGGTCAAAAATGACCCTGCCAAACCTCAGAGCATGGGCTCTATTTCTGCCCTGAGCACACACTGTACATCTGCTTCATTAAAATAATAACCAAAAAAGGAGCAATCTGAACACAAAAGATAAGAAAAAAGAAGAAACTTCCCTGGTTTTCGATTAAATTATACAGCTCTGCATACACGAGAAACTTCAGATAAAGTGTGTAACTTTCTGAAATGTCCTTTATCTAATGATTTGTAATTTTTTAAAAAAAGATTTTATTTATTTATTTGACAGAGAGAAACACAGCGAGAGAGGGAACAGCAGCAGGCGGAGTGACAGAGGGAGAAGCAGGCTTTCCCGCAGAGCAAGGAGCCCGGTGCGGGGCTCGATCCCAGGACCCCCGGATCATGACCTGAGCCAGAGGCAGATGCTTAACAACTGAGCCACCCAGGCGCCCCGATGATTTGTAACTTTTTAAGTACAAAATGTATGTATCCCTGCACCAAATGACCCCTTGTCGTCTTCTTTAGGAAGGCTGTGCATCCTGGGCGATTGTCCTAAAACTGAGTTCAAATAAATGTCTCGCCCGGGTGGCTCAGTCGGTCAAACACCCAACTCTTGAATTCGGCTCAGGTCATGATCTCAGGGTCCTGAGCTCGAGCCCCTGCGTGGGGCCCCGGTGCTGGGCATGAAGCCAGAGGGAGATTCTCCCTCTCCCTCTCCTGCCCCCAGTCCCGTGCGCATGCATGCTGGGGTGCACTCTCTCTCTGTCTCAAAGAGGGGGGGGGTCTCTTTCTCTCTTAAAAATTCTAAAACGTATGTTCATTTCATGTTGACAGTTTCCCACCTGCTCCCACTGCCCAGCACTGTCCTGGGACCGTCAGGAAGAAAATACAGAAAGGACGAGGTCCTGCCTCACCCACACCCTGGCTCAAACCCACAGGAGCAATGGATGGCAGCATCCAAGAACACAGCCTGGGATGCAGCTCGGGGGCAAAGACATACGTAAACGCCCTTGAGAGGTCACGCACAGGCACACAGACCAACTCAGGAGCCTTCCGCACTCAATTGTACAGAACGATAATAAATGCAAACATTGCTTAATAAAGAAAGAGAATAAAGTGTCTGAAATGATCAGAAATGGCTTCCCAGAGATGGGGGGAGGAGGGGAGTCAAGATGAGCTGAGAAAGTCCGAGGGCGTTTTGTAAGGATCAAGAAGTCAAAGAGGACACTTGTAGTGGGAGACTCTGCCATCCATCACCTCGCAGGGAACAGAGAGGCTCAAAGAGAAGGGCTCTGCCAACAGACACAAGCATGGAGGCTAGTCTAGCGCCTACGTGAGGGTCCTGACTCCCCACCCCCTCCTCAAATGATCAGGGCTTCATCAACAGAGCAGTGCTGGAACTGGAGAGATTCATTTTCACAGTCTTTCAGCCCCATCTACAAAACTGGTCTCTTTAGATACAGCTACAAAGAACAGAAGCAAATGCACAGCTCCAACTTCAACCAATGATACTGTCACCAGACCCTAGGACTGTAGAAAAGAGGCTGGACCCCAAATTTAAAGGCACAGGCAAGGCATTATTGGGCCAACGGGTGCAGGTGAAGGGAGACAGGGTCCTGACAGAGGTGTCGGATGGGCTCTGCAACACCGGTCAGGGAACGTTTGTTTGAAAGGGGCTGACGTGGGAAAGGAGTGACGTCCAAACATGTGGAGTGACGGGGAATCCCAGGAAAGTGGGTGTGCACAGGCACAGTTGTCAGACATGGGAGGTTGATTTGCATATTAAATCTCTACCTGGGTGTGGTTTTTAGCATGAAAATAAGGGGGAAATTTGGTGAATGTTCAGATTCAGTGGCCCTCCTGTTTTGGGTCAGTTTGAATAGATCTGTGCTTACTCTTAGGTCCGTGCTCCCCTCTGCAAGAAAAGTGATCGACAGCCAGGAGGCGGGGTCCCCGTGGCTGTTCCCAAGGTACCTGACTGTCTCGATATCTAACTATACTTTCACTCATGTTAATACAGAGTTTCTAATTCAAAGTCAAGCCGAATTACAAATAATGAAAGCTAAATTTTTTTTAGTGGTATAGAAACATACCACTGCATAGAAAGAGCTTAAGCTAAGATAAGGCATGTCTATTAAATGGTTGTTAGTAGTCAATGGCCCTACCATCTCCTCTAAGACAGGTTATTTGGCCTACATGGTCAATTATCCTTCAGTAGACTCAGAAGCAGAAGTAGCTATGGTGTCCGCATTTCAAAGGTGAGGACGCAAGGACTGCTTAAGTGACTACTCTCGTTTACTGTCACCGAGATCACAGTAAGGTGTATCAACTGGTAAAAAGAAAATCACCAGTCAGGCCCCAAATGACGTCACTTATGTTAAGTCCCCTTGCCAGTAAACCAAGGCTTAGTACCTGACCTAAGGGTACTCTCAACATCCCCCATGCAACCTTCAACCAGCCAATCCAGAATTTCCTGGTCAACACTAGGAGATAATCCCTCCATAGACACCTTTCATTGTCTTTAGGAAGGAGACCTTGCCTAAAAAGCAATGCATTCCTTGCTAATTCCTTCCTTCCATTTTGTACAGTTCCTGGGAGCTCCCCTCTGCTTGCTGGATGGGGTGCTGCCTGATTTGTGACTCGTTTAATAAAGCCAGTTAGATCTTTGGATTTACCTAGTTGAATTTTGTTCTTTAACAGAACCCTAGGTGCAGGTACTTGGGTTTGCTCCCTGGACTGCTCAGCCTTGGGTATGTACGTACAGGCAAATCAGATGAGACACCTGTTCTCCGGAAGCTGGCGGGGGAGGTAGGACTCAGAGCCTGATCCATGCTGCTCTATTAATGGCCCCGACCCCACAGCCCCTCGAAGGCCACATAGTGGACCAGGCACTTCGCCATTCTCCTGCACGCTGACTGTCCCCATACCCATCATGCAGTCTTAACAATGGTCATGAGCCATGATAGCAAAGACAACAAAGACAATAATAATGCAACAGTCTGTGGATTACTATGTGCCCAGCACCTCGCAAAGCATGTGGTCCCACTATAATCCATGCAGTGATTTCATGAGATCTGCCCATATGACAGATGAGAAACTGAAGCTCAGAGCCGCTCATACGTCAACGACGCTGGGAAGAAGTTAGGGAGAACCTGGGTTCAGATCGAGTTCTGTTTCATGCCAGGGCCTGTGATCATGGTATTCAACTTCAGGGCAGCCAGAGAAAGGAGGAGGGCTGCTCCATCAAACTCATGAGGGGGTTGAGCAGGGAAGGCTACCTGGCAGAGAGGAGTCTTGGGGTGAATTTTCACGCACCTTCGGGATTTGGGCAAATGAAAGGGAAAAGGTATTCCAGGCACAGGGGCATGGAACAGAGTGATATCTTTAGGGAACTGCAAGCAATTCAGTATTGCTGGAGCAGAAGTAGTATATTCAGTGGATAGGAACACAGCTAAGAGGGGCTGTCAGGTAGATGGGACCAGATCTCGAGAGCTGAGTTGTAATGTATGTAAAGATGTCACCCTAGTGACAACAGAGGGCCACGGAACCTGATGTGACAGGCTCAGCTTTATGTTTGAGGAAGACATTCCCAGAGTGGGGAGGATGGACCACCAGTAAGAAGTGAGGGGCCAGGGAGAGAAGTCAGGCTGGAAGCAGGGAGACTACTTTCATATGCATTAAAAGTGATGAGGATAAAAACCAAGGTAGAAATTTCCGAAAGGGGCTTTACGTGTTCCTGTGAGATGATTCTGTTGTTTATTTACAGTTTTCATGGATTGCATATTAAAAACACATGCAATACTATACTCCAGTCCATGATTTCATGGATAGGATTACTTAAGATGAAACTAAAAGAAGGGAAGTGATTTAAAGAAAAATACTGAAATGGGGCACCTGGGGGGCTCCGTCAGTTAAGCATCGGGCTCTTGATTTTGACTTAGGTCATGATCTCAGGGATCAAGCCCCTCCTCTGGCTCCTCACTCAGCAGGAGTCTGCTTGGGGTTCTCTCTCCCTCTTTCCCTCTGCCCCTCCCCCACACATGCACGCACACACGCACAAACATATGTAATATAATGTATAATATAAATAATATAAATATAAGAAAGTAATTAAATATAAGTGGAGTGGAGATTAAAGGAGGGTCGGGGAAAAGTCAAAGTTTAGGAAACACAGAACTAAGGCATTTGAGATAAAGTTACCAGAAAGCAGCAATAATGCAAAAGACGCTACGGAGAATAGTCTTTAGGATTCTGTGATTCCACTGGGTTGGGGGAGGGGTGGGGAAGAGTGAGGAGGAGTCGGGTCCCTCCCTGGAACCCTAGGAGGTCAGGGGAGCCCTTGGCCTGGGAAGCAAATGTAAGGCAAGGAGGAGTGGGCCAGCAGGCGGCTGAGGGCGGGGAGAAGATTATCTACAGGAAATAGAACTTTAAACATGAGGGAAGAGAAATAAGCAAATTAATCAATTATTCATTACAGACCTAAAGAAAAAGCCCAGAAATCCAGACCTAAAGAGAAAAACCAACATTCTTTCCAGCTTCCCAACTTCATGTGTGATTTTTTTTTTCCTGGTAAAATACTGAGTTAGAAAACAGTCAACTCTACAACCTCTGCTTCCAAATAGGAAACAAATGAGCCTCCCTTCCTTGATTGAGACCAGCCCCATCCACAATATCTTGAGCCTGACACCACCCCCAGCCCAGCCTCCCTGAGCCTAAGTTACCGGGGCACCGAGGTACCGACAGACCAGTCTCCCATTACTGGCCTCCTCCAGGAAAGACCTTGGGCCTCAAGGTTCCTGCTCAGACTCCCCATGGAAGCAGTTCCTACTACAGCCATTCTACTCACCCAGGAGGATCTAAGTCTAATTCCAGTATGCCATTTCACCTCAATCCCAGAAGTATGAGACCCTACAGGGCGCCCGAGGACTCGGGTCCCAGCAGAAGACCAAGTTGTGAGCAGGTCTACCTGAACCTCTGCTCACCACATCCTTTACTAAGCCTAAAATCAGAGCAAAGACTAAAATAGCTTTTTTTTTTTTTTTTTTTAAGTAGGCTCCACACCCACTGCGGAGCCCTACATGGGGCTTGAACTCACAACCCTGAGCTGGGATTAAGGGTTGGATGCATAACTGACTGAGCCACCCAGGCGCCCCTCAACTAGCTTTTGATGTCAAGGCAGAAGAAATGCTGCGGCGCATACCGTTCCCTGCCTTTGTTGACCATCCCATTCTCCAACTCAAGAACTGGCCAACTTTCCATAAAGGACCAGCATAAATATTTCTGACTTTGCAGGTCATAGCGTCTCTGTTCCAACAACTCAACTCTGTTCCTGTAGCAAAAGCAGCCATAGACAATTTGTGAGCTAATGGGCATGGCTGGGTTTGAATAAAACCCTGTTTATAAGAACAGGCAGGTTAGATTGGCCCCGGAGGCCACATTTGGCCCCTGGGCTATTGTTGGCCAACCTCCCTGCCCTAACTAATCAAATATTTGCCTTCTCTGCCCAGATTCTCCCTTACCAGAACCTAGTTTGGCTGCCTTGAAATATGTTACCTTTCCCCATCTCCACTCTGAGAGCTTCCAAAACTCTAGATTCTGTTTTCCTGCCACCGCTGTGGTCTTTTCTTAATAATAGTCATGATGGAAGAGTAGTAATAGACGGAGTTAATGTTTCCTGAATGGCCGATTACAATGAGTCAGTATCGACCTAGGTCCTTCAAAATCACCTAATGAGGTGGGTCTAAGTATCATCTCCATTCTACAGACACAGAAACTGAGGCTGAGGGGTACCGCTTCCTTTCTGTGGTCACACAGGGTGAAGCTGCATTGTTCCTCCAATCTGTCTGGATGCAGAGGTAGAATTCTTAACCATTCCCCTGGGCTGCTTCCCAGGAGCGCATGTGGCTGTCTAGACAGAAGGTGTCTGCCAACGGCCGCTCCTACCCTAACCTCTGGCGGGGGGCTGGGGAGGGGTTCACCTCTGTGTTGGCACCTGCACGCCTATAGGACAGTGACGGTCCCCACCCCACCCCAAATAGCATCTTCCCCTCCAGGAAGTGGCTCTCCTACTTTTCACAATGTTTTTTTAACAGGCAACATAAACACAACTGCCAGATATGGCCCCAGCACAACCGGAAAACGCTGTTGGTAAGCCTGTGTATTACATATGCCCCTATGTCCCCCCTCCAACAGCAGGGACTCCTCCAAGGGTATCAGAGATCAGCATGTATCCGCGTCACATCCCTTAGGACCCGAGTCAGCTAGGGAATCCTGCTTGCTTGCTGGAGCTGGAAATCTCAAAACACATGTGTTCCCCCAGAATATCCCCAAATGGAAAGAAGGCCAGGAGAGCGGAGAAGAATGGGAAACGTAAACACATCCAGCTGGGGCCTGGGAGATTGCTGGGTAGGGAAGGCCGCTCTTCCGAAGAAGGGATCCAGCAGGCAAATTTAAAACGAAGTCAATGAGATGATTTTAGAATCCTGCTCTTATCTTCTCAGTAAAGAGTGACACATTTGTAGCACTCCGTCGGAATGACCCCCCCATCGTGATTAAGAAAAAGAGGATTAAGATCATCGACTGCTTTGACCCCGCTGGAAATGGACAGGTCATCACTACACCACTAGAGGACAGAGGAGAGGAGCACATTAATAAAAATTCACACTCAGCCTGGGAATGCAGTTAGAGCACACATCACGGGGGGCCGGGAGCTCATCAGCCCCATCCCACAGGCCTCCCAAGCCTCTCCTTTGCAATTGCTGAATGTGTTCCCCAGTGGCAATGTGTCCTAATTCAGGTCTTGAAAATGAGACTGAAACCCACTCTGCCTCCCAGTGAGCATCTCCCTGTGGCCACGTGCACCCCGGCCCAACGGTGGCAAGAAGACCTGTTTTTGCAGGACACACATTTGCCACTGACTGCGCTGTGTGGTCTCCCCACAGGATGTTCTGACACGGGCTGGAGGGACCGAGTCCTACATGCACATCGGCTTTCCCTCTGTGGCCAGTTACATAAAGATGCAAGGAGCCAGACTTGGTTAAATTACTTTGAAATAGCTGTCAGTGAAGTAATCGGTGTACTGAGCATCAGACTAAGCAACACTGTGAACATGACAGCGAGTGGGCTGCGTCTTCAACCCCCAATGCAAAGGACACCCAAGGGACATAAACGAGGTATAAAGCAGAATCCAGGCAAAACACAACTGACAAGTAGGTGTGGTTAACAAAAAGGATAAAGGAGAGTGTGTAAAAGAGCTACTCTGAACCAAAAAAAAAAAAAAAAAAAAGAATCCAGAAGATGGAACCTTTCTAAAATATTATAAGGAATCCATAAGAGCCCATTAATCAGTGAGTTCCAAATCAAGAAAACTTTTTAAAAGTAACTTTCGGGGACACCTGGGTGGCTCAGTCAGTTCAGCATCTGCCTTCGGCTTAGGTCATGATCCCAGGGTCCTGGGATCAACTCCCACATTGGGCTCCTTGCTCAGTGGGGAGCCTGCTTCTCCCTCTGCATGCTGCTCTCCCTGATTTTGCTCTCTCTCCTTGACAAATAAATAAAATCTTTTAAAAGTAGTTTTCATCCCTAAATGCAAATGCTATGGTTTCCTCTGTACCCCCCAGAAAAAAAAAAAAAGCAATTAGAGATTTCTCTTTGTATCATTACTGCTGAATTTGTGAAAGTCTGGCCAAATACACTTTCATTAAGTATCCTTTTTGATATTGACAAATGAGAACAAATAGTGAAGTTCTGGACTGAAATACTAATGAGAAATAAGTAGAAGGTCTGTTTGAATTATTTTTCAACAGCAGCATTAACGTTTGAAACGTCAGCTGCAGGTTGAAGCAGTGGGCTAAGGCTTTCAATTAACAGCTTATTCAGCCAAATAAATGTACCTCAAGCCAATCTAACTTGCAGAGACAGATAGCAGCTCATGCTCTTTAATGTAAGAACTTTTCCCCCAGTTATGAGAAGAGTTACCAATATGAAAACGAACCTATGGCAAGTTTCTAAAAGCCAAACCTTTTAGCCTTAAAACTGTATTGCTAGGTCCACGGAAACCGGGTTTTCAGTCAAAAGATTTGCTTGGGTATATTGTCTAGAGGTAGAAGACATGCCTTTGAAAAAGCATGAGGTAACTATTATAAACCCCACGGGTATCACTTTTATATGTGTGCCAATTCAATAACACTCAGCCTGATTGTTTTTCAATATTTTAAATAATCCCTGACCTTAAGGATAAATCCAATACTAAGACACAATGTCCCTTAGCCACTTAGCAAAAAATTAAGCAGCCTCAGAATTAGTACCCGTGTATGTATGAACCCTCATGACAGTAGATTCTACTCTCAGAAAAGGACTACCCAAGGTCAAAACCACGAAAAACACAATAGTCGATTCAGTATGTTTATGTCAAACTGATATACGACCAAAATTCAGCACGTCTGTGTCAAAACTAATATGCAACTACTCCATAGAACTTCCTTGGAAGACCAAAGCTTCCAGAAGGAAAGAAGTCTAACTCGGTGACCATACAAATCTCAATAGTCAGATGACTTGGAAACAACTCCATCTTAACACCTACTGGATAAAACCATGACAGAGAAATACATTATTGGGCAAATACACTCAGAATATTTCCAGAAAGGCAAAGGACAAGTTACTGCTGTAGGGTACCAGCTGTCAAAACTTGCTGACAACAGTTCACTTCAGTGTTTAGCATATCTGAATCCCAATGCGTTTCATAGATCCCCAAAGCCAAGTCCAAAGTTTCCCCATCAATAACACATCGTCCAAAAAGAAGACTGGTGTAATACAGGCTTGACTAATGACTATTTGACATGGAACAGGAGAGAAGATGCAAGCTCTCTGAGAAGAAGTCAATCCAATCGCTGCACCAAGAATATTTTGAGATGTTACCTGTCATATTGACACACACGAATTCTCCATCTCTTCAGACCACTGTCCCAAGCACTGGGATTGGGAGTGGTGATGTACAAAACCAAACTCTTGCCAGAGACAAATCCAGTGCAGAAAATAACAAGGGCTTTTGATATACCTATCAGTAGCCTTACAGTGAAGAGGGACTGGAATGCTGTCAATTAGAGTCCTTTGCACACACGCCTTTGGCTGTTTACTACCTCATTTCCTTTCAGCAGGGGGTTGATACCAGAACTTTCCATTATCCAAATGATTCCCTTTGCTTACTTTTCAGAGCACCTCACTTAACTCTTTTAAGTCACCAGGGTCCTAATTAGTGACGAGGAGATGCCATCAGCTAGGACCTGGATGCATGAAGGAGCTAATGGAGCTCACAAACAGCCTCACTTTGAGCATGAAGCCCCACCCGAAAGTAGGTTTATGGGGGACATGGCTCTTCTGGTAAAAACTATTAGCCGTGACGTTATAGTCCTTAAACACTTGTTAACAGAACTCCAACCTACCAGCCAAAATGAACACTTACCTTCTCAGGGAGCCAACTTGCCTAAAGGGAACAGGTAAAGTAACTCAGTTAAAAAAAAAAAATATATATATATATATATATACATATATAGGCTGCCCTCAGTAGATATAACTTTTATTTTAAAAAATGAACACGTAGACACACACACATTCTAGATTGTTAAACTAATGAAGACCATTCAAATGCCCACCTTTTTTTTTCTGTTCCCATTCATAAGACTTGTAAAAAAGAGGAAAAAAACCCCAAACAAACAAGAAATCATCACTGTTTTCTAAAGCCCAAGAGAGGCTAGGCTCTGATTCCTGCCCTTCAGCCCCCCAACTCCAGAAGAGTTAACAATAACCAGAAGCTGACACCTACATGCGTAGGTCCCAAGCCAGGGTCCCAAGTGCTCTATATATATATGTATAATATATACATATATATGACATATGTGGATCATATATATCTATATATATTTACCTATATGTGTATATGTAAATATATGTAAATACATATAAATATATTAAGTATATACATATATAAAAATATATAAATATATAATATATAGATATTATATATATATTACATCATATAATCCTAACAATCCAATGAGAGACATAGTCTAGATTCCCCATTTTATTTTTTTTCAAGATTTTTTTTATTTATTCATTTGACACAGAGAGAGAGAGATCACAAGGAGGCAGAGAGGCAGGCAGAGAGAGAGAGAGGAGGAAGCAGGCTCCCCGCCGAGCAGAGAGCCCGACGTGGGCCTCGATCCCAGGACCCTGGGATCACGACCTGAGCCGAAGGCAGCGGCTTTAACCCACTGAGCCACCCAGGCACCCTAGATTCCCCATTTTAGAGAGAAGGATACTGAAGCACAGAGAGATGCAGTGACTTGTCCAAGGTCACACAGCTGATTCGTGGCGGAGCTGGGTAAGAGCCCAGAAACAACGGCCCCAGAGGTGAATGCATGAAGCCACGAGGCAATACTGCAGAACAAACAGTAAACAACCCAGAGGAGAGTCCGATGGCTCTGTTCAGCAGGGAAGTTGGCGGAGAAAAATTTCAGAAAGTGTGATTTTTTTTTTGTACACCTTCCTATAATTAAAAAAAAAATGATTGGGAACATCTGGGGACCAAGTTATCTGCCAACAGAGGCACTCACACTGCTGCTACATCAATGTGGTTAAACAGGGATATCCTGTACGAACCTGGTTGGCTAGTAATCCGGAAACCAAGATTATGGGCACACAGGAAGACAAGGCCAATGGCAGAGAAGCAAAGTCCCAGACTCACGAGGCAGTACAGTCGTCAAGATACTAACCGGTGAATGTGACCGAGATGCTCCAGAAAACAATGGGCGCCTGGGTGGCTCAGTGGGTTAAAGCCTCTGCCTTCGGCTCAGGTCATGATCCCAGGGTCCTGGGATCGAGGCCCACATCCGGCTCTCTGCTCAGCAGGGAGCCTGCTTCCTCCTCTCTCCTCTCTCTGCCTGCCTCTCTGCCTACTTGTAATCCCTTTCTCCGTGTCAAATAAATAAATAAAAAATTTTTAAAGATGCTCCAGAAAACAATACATGTGGTGGTCTGTAAGCACTTTAAAAATCAGAGGCCTGCTATAAACTTTGGGGGGACAATTGGAAAAAAAATACCAACTGTCTTAAGTAATATCCTTGACCTCAGTAACTTCTCTCCTGGCAATTTTTCCCTAAGAAAACATCAGAGAGGCTCGGAAAAGCTCATCTCCAACAGTATTCATTACAGAAACGATTTTAAGGGCACCTGGCTGGCTCAGTACGGGGACCATGTGGCTCTTGATCTCAGGGTTGTAAGTTTGAGCCCCATGCTGGCTGTAAAGATTATTTAAAAATAAAATCTTTTAAAAAAATCTTTTCAAATAGGTTTTTTCTACTTCTTGAGTGTCTCAAACAAGGGAAAGGATTAAGTTGATTACAGTCATAGGATAGGGAAAAAATTAGATTAAGAATGTTTAATGGTGGGCACCTGGGAGGCTCAGTTGGTTAAGCATCTGCCTTTGGCTCGGGTGATGATCTCATGGTCCTGGGATCAAGTCCTGCATCAGGCTCCCTGATCAGTGGGGAGTCTGCTTCTCCCTGTCCCTCTGCCTCGTCCCCTGCTCCTGCTCTCCCTCTCTCTCCCACTCACGTTCTCTCAAATAAATAAAATCTTAAAAAAGAAGAAGAAGAAGAATGTATAATGGCCTGGGGAAATCAACAGAAAATCACATGAAAAGCATTCCAGACGTCTTTCTACAGATACAAAGCAAATACCATGTCCACTTACTTTGTTGTGTAAATACATTAGAACAAAACAATAATTATCTCTGAGTGATGAAACCACACTAAGATTCCTTCTCATGTTTTCCAGGTTGTACTAATTTTCTAATATGAATAGTTACTAATTAAAATTTCAAAAACGAAATTTTTAAGAGGAAAGGCATCTGGTCACGAAGTTGACACCACAATGCTTAAAATAATAAGCACATCAGTCTTTTTTCCTTCTTGGATATTGTTAACAGACGGGGAGATCACAAGATTACAGCTCCCACAGAATACGGGGATTCAGCGAGGGCTCTGACAGTCCTCATGACATTGTGGTAGAGGAATGTGGGCTGGCTGATAGTCAGGGTTCACGGAGTTGTCAGTACTTGAAGGCTGTAGCAAATATCATGAATGAGCAGATGTCTCACAGCAAAAAAAAAAAAAAAGTCCTACTTCTGAGCTCTGACCGTGGCCCTTGAACTCATGCCTTGTGCACAGGATCCCAAGGTCCATTTTTCACACTCACGGCTCAGCCAGAAGCCTGGAAGGAGCATTAAATGTGTCGATGGCAGGTGTGCAAACCAGGTAAGGCTGCTAATATTGACCATGTTTCTGGAACAGAATTTAGCACTGATTTGGGTCTTGCCAATCGAGCAGCTCTATAAGGAGTCCACACACAGTGTTTTCCGAACCGAAACAAGTGTTTGTCAAGTAAGCACTGGGATTATGATTCAAATAATTCGGACAGGCTGAAACCCGGGTCTGAAACCAAGATGCTACAGAAGAGGGTCAGTAAATGTGAAGCCATACACTCAGTTCAATAACAATTTTACGAGTCTTACGTGGCAACGGTTCGTGTGAAGTGATGACCATTTTAGACCTAACAGTGGGTATCACGTAGCATCTTTGATGAAGGGATGCAAGAATCCCATCTAAAAGTCCTGGGTACCTTTCTAACTTTCTAATTGGGAAAGGGAATTCAGCAAAACAGGGTTAAGGACAGAAGGATACCATCACAGACATTGTAAGTCTGATCAGGAACATTCAAAGAAACTAGGACTACTTAATTAGGAGGGCATTTAAGGGGAGCTAACCAATGTTTCAATGTTTGCTCTGTGATTCTGCAAAGGGTGGGGGGATCAATTTATTCTGCTATACTGGAAACTGCAGTCTGTCTTCTGTTGCTCTCTCTCCGCTGAAACTGTGCGTCAAGGTCAGCAACGACCTTCAATTTGTCCAATCCAGGCTTCGCAGTGTGTGATAGGTAGAACTTCCCCCCCACCCTTACAACACTGCCCATGTCCACAGCGGGGACAATTCATCCCATCTCTTTTATTCCTCCTTTACACAGCCTCTAGATGCCCCAGGCTGATCAACTCTTGACTTTCTTCGCCTCTTTATTCCCACTCAATGACTTTATCAATCCCTGTGGCTTTCAACAGCCTCCATGCTGAAGGCACCCATTTAAATCTTCATTACAGACTCTTCCTCTGAACCCTAGCTTCCCCTGTATAATCAGAAGCCTTTCCAGCGTATTCTGCCAATGCAAACCCAAGCGCCCACATCCTTCACCCTTCAAAGTGGGTCTTCCCCTCTCCACACCATATACTCGGTTGCTCCGCCTGGAATCCTTGGATCCATCTCTGTGACATCCCTTGGCCTCACCTGTCAAATCCCATCCAGTGCTAGGAATTACTCTACTTCCAACAAGGGTCTCAAGTCAGACCTCTCCACGACCCCATCGCTGTTACTCCAGCTAGATGAGCATCACCTTTCCCTATGACGTGGCTGGTCAAGACTTTCCTAGTCATCTCCAGGCTAGTGACCTCAGAACATCAGCAAAAGGTCTGCCCAAAAACTGTGTTGGATCATGACCCTCCCACGCTTTAAATTTTCTTTAATGACTTCCCCACCTTATGTTTTGCCAAGGGAAAAAAAAAAAGAAAAGAAAAAAAAGAAAATCCCCAAATCTTTATCACGGCCTCAAGACCCTTCAATATCAGAATCCCGCATTCTCTCTCAGCTCACCTAGGACCATTCTTCTCTTCTCCCCTCAACTTGGGCCACATCGTTTGCTCTCATTTGTTTGAGGGCAGGAAACTCCTCTAGGTCACGAGGCCTGGGCACAAGTTGTTCCCACAGACTCTGCCAATTGCTGACAACGTCTTTTCTTGTAGGTCTCAGTTGCAAAGTCAAATCCTTGGAGAACGCTCCCCCGAGTATCTGGTCTGATGGGTAACCACCCTCCAAGTGTTTTCTACCTCAGCCCTTTCTATCCCCTCATGATACTGACCACAACTGCCCAGGACTGGGTTTCTAAATGTCTGCCTCTCTCCTGAACCCTGTGTCCTTGGAATGTCAGTTCCAAGAGACCAGGGACCTTCCTGTCTTCTGCTCCACCCTATCTGCAAAGCTCAAAAACTTTTAGAATGTTGGGCGTGGAAGGAATAAAACCAGGCTTTACCTCAACGTAAAGAAGATCTTCCTAAAAATAAGAGTCAGCCTTGGAACAGAAGGCCTTGGACAGGTGAACTGCCTGCCAATCGTGGGAAGAGGGTTCAAGCAGAAAAGTGAGTGGCCACTTTTACCTGAGATGACAAAAAGGGATCTCCCAGGCTGGGTGGGACAGTGGGCCAGATCATTCCCTCCACGCACTTTCTCATTTTATAAATAGCATTCATAAGGAGTTTCGGGATAAAAATAGACTCCCAAAGTAGCAGACATCCTATTATTTTTTTCTTGTGCGGAAATTCATTCTCCAGTAGCCTCAGAAAACCACTTTATACCCTGACCATAAGTAACTTCCTGGAGTGAAGTCACTGCGGGCTCCCTCTGTGCACCCCCGCCGGATGTGGTTTGGGATGATGACAGCCCATGGTGCCCTTCTCTCCGCACTGCCCGAAATGCGGCCCAGAAACACGCTGGGGCAGACCAAGGAAACCCATCTGCGGTAACCCTAAAGTTGCACTCCTCCACTCATCTGCGATGCTGCTCTGTAAACACACCAGGATCCCTTTATTTAGCATCACACCCGTTAATAATGCAGAGATCTTCACACGGGCAGGCAGGGAAAATTAGTCCTGAGTGATTTCGTTACTACAGTGTCGACATGAAGTCAAAGCGATGGAGAGTCCCATTACAACTGATGTCGGAGCCACTGGCCACAGACCTATCAGCCGTGGAGCAAACCACCAGGACCATTCAGGCAAATTTCCCACATCCCCATCTTCTGGAGTCTCACAGCTAACCCACAATTCTCGTCTATCTCACGGACAAGAGCAGAGCCCTAAAGACCAACCGAAGATAGCCTCCTTCTATCTCTGCAGCTTCCTCCATCTCTACATTATTTGAAGTGAAAAAACTAAAGTGTGGCAACTATTGGCTTCTGGTGGCCTCTGTCCAGGGATGGTTCAATTTGTCGGCAGATCGGATGAGGCCCCCCAGATACCACAGGCTGTTGCAAATAAGCCTATGAGGTTGTGAGCTTTGTCCTTAAAATTTTTTCTCCAAAAAAAAAATTTTTTTTTCGGCAAATCAACTTTTTAGACTTCAGAAAGCCAAAGATGCTTAAAATTCCCTTTTTATAATATCCGGTGTTAACAATGCTGTGGAGGGATAATGTGTGGGGACATGGGAAATGTGAACTCTTCTGGAAGGGCTGTTGGGCAACACCTTCCCATGTAAAACACAAACGCCCCTGGATTCGGTGATCTGACTGCTGGGTAGTTACCACATGCATGTACTCTCATGAGGACCTTAAAACGAATATACGAGAATGTTCACTGGTACTACTGCTTATAATAGCAAAAATCTAGAACACTCGAAATGCCTACAGGTGAACCGCAGCACATCCATAAGACAGGGTCATAGGCAGGTGCTGAAAGAGAATGAGACAGGTCTCTATGTGCTGAGGAGGAAAAACCTCCAAGATCTATCAGGGAATAAAAGCCAGGTGTGTCTATATCCAAACACATCTAAAGATTCAATTCTGAAAACTCCAGAAGAGTCTACGAGAAACTTCAAAGCGCATGCCCCTCAGACAAAGGTCAGAAAGGACAAAGAATGTGACTATCGGGTTTCTTTGAAACTCTTCCGTACTGTTTATTCTTACTATATGTACTATTATTCATAAGAATAATAGCTAGATGCCAGATTATCTGCATGGTCTGGGAGCATCTACTTGCTCTCTGTAGGAGTGGGAGAGTGAGCATCCTCTCCCAGGTTCCATAGTTAAACCAGAGTCTCCTAAGTAGGTGCCTCGCCACTCCGCTCCAACAGAGCCTTGAGACGTTTCTAAGGCCCTTGCCCTCACCCACTCCTTCTTCCTCTGTGCGGCTTCAATGCATGAGCACAGACAAAGTTTAATTTCTGTTCTTGCACTTTTAGACTGATGTCCTCCATCACCGAAAAGCTAACTGGAAAGAGAAGGAATTGTCCCATTGCAAGAGATACCAAAGAATAACCAGCGTTTCCTCTGATGTTAAGTATTACATAATTATATTGTTCCCAAGACAAAAATCAAACAAAAACTATTTAAAGTATGTACCAGCCATTCTTCCAAATCCCGTGAGAACCAGGAAGATCAAGGTCCAAGGGGCTTTCTTTTGCAATTTAGAATCTTGCATTTGTCTCTCTCAAAATACTACACAACAATGTCAGCTGAAATTGCTTGCACATGAGAGATTCGACTACATGGAAATTGACAAGATAGAAGTGAAATCTAGATTCAAATTTTCTGATGTTGAAGATCTTAAAGGGTATTTGACTGTGTACTTGCTCCATCCAAGACACACTCCCAATACCACAGAGAAGGAGGGGAGGCAAAAAGGAAAGTGGGAGGGAAAACAGGACTCTCTTTCCTATTATTTGGCCTGAGACATGAGAAGGAAAAGCCACTTTTAGTATCAAGTGACCTTTCCAAATCATATAAAAACAATCCCTAGAGTGCTTTTCCTTTGTCGGGAGACCGTGATACATAGGCATTTACTGAAGTTTATTTCCTTACTCATCTTTCATTCACGGATGGGTTTTTATTGCTGTTGTTTATTTTTCTTGTCGTTTCTTTGGCTTTACTGATGGATATAGAAAGTAAAGCCAAATGTCTACTGGGAAACACTCTAACATCTACTGAGCTGAAAAACCGCTCCCACTAAATCTGATTTTGTATAAGCATTCTGATGCACACACAAAAAGTGACTTCAGTTTTGGTTGGGGGCGGGGCATTCAAGTAATTAGTGAAATGCACAGACTAAGGCCTGGTGCATTGAGCTGTCTGTGGTCCTGAAAAGGACACCAAGGCTGCAAAGTACTGAGCTCTGTTCTTTCAAAGCCTCCTCATTGCACTATTTTAATTCAGGCACTTCCGACCATGACTCACCTGAACCGTCTTATTTTGCCAGAGTGTGTATAAACATTTTATAAAAGGTCACACCGACTTGCTTTCCAAGGTTCTCCATGGAAATGTCAGGGCCTCCCCAAGCTTCATTAAGCCATTCCGGTGGACAGAGAGCCAGGACGTTGGCTAAGACACTTGACACATCCTACCATGTACCAGAAAGCCACACTTAGCTAGCTCTCACTACCCAATCACCACGCTGGTAGGCTAAACAGAAAAAGAAAAAAAAAAACGTCATTTTAGACGACATGCTACCTCCAAAGACAGGCTCTCATTGGCAACACTTAGTTCTTCCACTCAGAGCTACTCAGGATGTTTGGAATTGTTAATAGTAAACTGAGAAGTGCCTTCTCGCTTAAAACTTATGAAAGAAATACACCTACAGCAGTGACATCAAGAGTAAAAAAAAGGGGGGGGCACAATGTATCATCTTCCACAAGAAGATACACAAGCCTGTGCACTTGGGCTTCAAGGTCAACTCTTCTGCCAACACAGCTGACTCTAATACCTGAATAAATTAGTACATGTTTTACTGGTGCCTGACTTCTAGCTCAGGGTCCTCAAGTTTACTTCGCCCTCTTCCATTTTCGATTTTTGTAAAAGCATCTCAGAGAAGCATTTGGAGCTTCAGCTTGAGAAAGAAATCCCCCAAGAGGAAACACTGAGAGAAAAAGCTACAACCAAAGCAACTGAATGATACTACCCAAAAACCGATTTTGAAATTTAAGTGCGGCTGGTTCAACAGAAACTATGTAGCACGTAAAATAAACTCAGTTTTACAAATCTAAGATTCTGGGAACTTGATGTTGCCCCAACAGTAGAGAAGTTCACGGGGCTTGTAAGTATTAGGGGAGCAACACATATCCTCACTTCTGTCGCCCATGCTATACCTCTTCCCGTCAATATATCCATGCATCTGTGTAACAGAAATAGCCCTTAAAATGAGCCAGCAAGTGCAATTCCAAGTGTGAAAAATCTGTACAAAATAGGAGTTCTTGTATTTTTATTAGTTTCTAGAAGTTTCAAGAGTTCTAACACGGTATCTATAAAGTTTTAATAATACATAACATTTGGCTACTCTTCACAAACTCCTATAAGTTTTTTCAAAGAACCTCCCAATAATTCTTAAAAAGTCAGTGTTTTCAGGAAGACACTTTGCTCTCGATGGGAATATCACCCAATGTCTCCCTAGCAAATGCTCATTTAGCCCTGCACTTTTCAGAAGGAACGGACAGTGGTACAAAAGCTAATGCTCAATAAAAACACAAGCAAGTTCTCTTCCAACTAAATGAAGGAAAACCACTCCAGTTGCCAAGCAAAAAAAAAAAAAAAAAGGTCGTTTTAAGTTACTTGATTTTTAAAAATACCTGAGAAGACTTTACAATGACCTTTTAAATTAGGCTATTCGTAAACCAAATGTAGAGGGAAACCACGGGCGAAAAAAAAGTCCATGTTTTGGGGTCTCTAGCAAGTAACAGAGCACAACAGGAAGCTCTCTGGATGAGAAGCTGGAGGACAGGGCCTGGTCCCACTCCGCCCTATCTAGCTGTGCCATCTGGCAAGCTATTCCCCTCCTCTGACTTCAGGTTCCCCGTCTGTAAACTGAGTCAAAGGATGATTCGTTATATTTTGTTCCTCCAAGCTCTAAGTGTCTGCTTTTGAAGTCAAAATGAGAAGATGCACTCATTATGGGTAAGCCACATTTTAGCATCACTTAAGAATGTTCGAAAGAATCTCAGAAGCCCAGGATCACAAGCCCTGAATTACAATGGACCTCCCTCTAAATTATTAAGATGTTAGAGCTCTAGTGTGCATTCTCCTGGTTTCACCAAGACAGTCTGATTACTTACCTCTAAATAGTCTCACTCTTTCTAATTCTCATTCGCTAACTTTCTCCTTTTGGAAGGACACCGTTCAAAGTCTTTGCAAATGTGAAAGTAAGATGAAGTCATTCTTCCTGCTCCTTTGGGGTTATGGACATCTTTGTTTCGCTTGCACCATAGTTAAAATTGGTTTCTTCCATATTTGGTATAAACTTGCTAATGACTAACCTCAAAATGATTTAACGTAATTAATATTATATTATTTAAATGGCAAGTTCTAGATGATGTTTTAAATTTCAAGGTGTCCTAAATGGTGCCTTTAAATGGAAAGCACCCGAAATTGAGGGGCTTAAGAGTTCCAACAAATATCCAACAACTGCCCCCCCCAAAAAAATCAGAAAATATGTATTAGTGTAAATTCTAAACTGGCAAATCCCAACCTTACTTCATTTTTGAAAACCCTAGTTCTTTTAATTCACAAACCTTAATATTCCTTGGACTGAAGGCTACAGGAAAGTAAACAACTCCAAAGATGACCCAAGAATTTTATACGAGTATTCTGAAATTGTCAGTAATAGCCAAATGCAACAATAGAGTTCCTGGCTTGCATTTAAACAAAACATTTCCTAACAAGACTGCTCACAAGGGCAGTGGCCTTTGCTCTTAAATGACATTTTTTTTTAAAGGGCAATGTAATGATTACAGCTAAAAAATCTACCCAACCACCACACACACAGAATTTGTATTTTGAACCTTAGGACGGACTTTTTTTTTTCCTTTAATGTCTGGGGATAGAGAAAGAGTTTGAATTTTTCTCATGTCTCATTTACATATATTAGCTAGGAATATCATGAGTCTATTTTCTTCTCTAAGCTACATTACAGAAGATGATACTTAGAGATGGACACTATCTTCCATAATGACGCGCCCAGGGGGAATAGGTGTATCAAACAAGAATTCGCATTTACCCTACAGCTGAAGCCTAGTACCTAACTGGCCTTAAGGAAAACAAATGCAGGGACTGATTTAGAGAACGGGATGAACCTGAAGAAGAGAGGGAACCATCTTAAGGGCTTAACAAGTACAACCCAGCCTGTTTATGTGCTGCGCTGTTTTGTTTTGAACTTCCTGAAAGAAAAGGTCAGGTGCTGAGACAAGACTACAGCGTGTGTCTTCTGTAACCTCAAGCAAGGACACGAGGGTTTGGAAAAAGCTGCCCTGCCCTTCTCCAGGCCAGTGGCCACGCTTTGGGTCATTCATAAATAGCGGAGTCTAAGTTACCTGTATTTCCCTGGCGTGGTACACGATGATCAGCCCAAGCAGGATGATTGTGGAGAGACTGATAAGGCATTTCAGAGCTAAGGAATACAGCGACGCCTGCAACACAGTCAGACAGAAGCACTTTTAAGAAACCAGTACTTTGAACCACCTTCCGGGGGGGCCCCACCACCCCCACCACCCCCACCCCGCGTTGGGCGGTCAGTTAGCCCCCAGCCAGTGAATATGAACTCCCGGGAGGAGGAGGAGGACGAGGATGAGGGGAGCACCTGTCTTGGCTAAGGGATCCGTCAGATCAGTTGGCCTCTAAGGGAAGTGAGAGGAGAGGAGGGCAGGCGGGTGGCCAGGGAGCGGGTCCGCTCCATCACAGATGCCAGCGCAGGTCCTGGCTCTCAAAACCCAGAGGGAGTTATCCCCGAGTTTAAGCGCTTTGGGTTGAAAGGGGCGTCCTAAACCGCGAGCCCCTGGAAAGCAACAGGGCATGCTTTCCCCCACTGACTCCTGGAACCATTTATCTAACGCGCCCAGAGGCGCTGGGGCACTCGCTGCCTCCAGAACTTTGGCTGCGCGCAGAAAGCCTCCCTCTCTACAGTTGCCTCGCGGACCAGGGCTGCGCGTCTGAGCCCTGCTCGCCGTCCCGGCGGCCACCTGCCACCGTCCGGGGGAAGCTCGCGGCGGGCAGGCAGGGAGTCCCCACCAGGGCCCATCCCACCACCCGGCGTCCGGCCCCCGCGGCCCCGCAAGGCTGGGCAAGCGGTTGGAGCGCCTACCTTGTCGTAGGCGCCCCACGACAGCTCGGTCTCGATGACCATGACCACGATGCCGAACATGCCGAAGATGAGCGCGTAGTCGCTGAGCCGCTTGCGCTTCTCGAACAGGGCGCGCCGGTGGCCCAGCTTGTAGCCGATGTTCTGGTTCTTCTTTTTGCTGGACTTGGTGCCACTGCTGCTGCCATGCCCGCTGCCGCCGCCGCCGCCGCCTCCAGCGCTGCCGCCGGCTCCGTAGAGCGCCAGGTTATTGGAGTTGTTGTGCTCCGGCTTGGACACCACGATCTCCGGGGCTGAGGACGAAGCGGCGGCGGCGGCGGCGGCTGCAGACGGGGAGGACGCGCCGCCGCCTCCTCCGACCGACGCGGGGGGCTGCAAGGGCTGCGCCTCCGAGTCCATCTCGTGCAGGTTCCGGCGGGACGCGCTCAAGTTGCTGAGCGGCCTCATGACGCCCCCGTTGTACCTGCAGCTGCTCATGGCTATTTCGGTGAAGGGGTTGCTCTCGCGGCGCGCCTGGGGCTGGTGGTGCTGGTGGTGCGCCGGGTGCGGGTGGTGGTGGTGGTGCGAGAGCGGGGGCCCGGAGCCCAGGCTGCCGAGGCTGCCCGTGGGGCTGGCGGCGGGCTGCAGGCTGTGGCACTGGTGGTACTGGGAGGCGGACGCCGGCTGCTGCGTGTACTGCTGCCGGAGCGCACTGGCATGGCTGGACGGCGTCAGCTCGCTCACATTGAGCTGGCTGCCCCGGCGCGACGAGCAGCAGCAGCAGCACGACGAGCCCGACAGCGGCGAGGAGGTGCGGGTCCGGAAGGCGCCGCCGGGCGAGGAGGTGCGGAGCAGCAGGGACAGGTTATCCCCCGCCCCCGCCCCCGCCGCCGGGGCACCGGAGGAGGCGCAGCTGTTGCACCGGAGGCATGGGCTGCTGCCGCCGCTGCCCGGCGGCTGGTGCGCGAGGTGCGGGTGGTGCTGAGGGTGCGGGAGGGACGCGAAGGGCGGGCACGGCTTGTCCTGGCTCTGTTGCTGCTGCTGGCAATGCAGGTGCGAGGAGCGCGGCGGCGGCTGCTCTGAGAAGAAGCCGCGCTGGAACTGCAATGGGGTTTCCATGTCAGGGCTGTTAAAGCTGCAGGGAGACCAGGCGGTGGTGCACCCTGCGCAATGCGTTATGGTCGGGAGCGGGGACTCCTGCTGCTGGTGCGAGGAAGGGCCCATGCCGGCTCCGGTAGAATCCAGGCGGCGAGTCCGATTGGTTGGGCGCACCAAAACAATGGGCATGACATCACCTGCGGGGACCGAGACTGAGTTTGCGGCGCGCGCGGCTTAGGGGAGCGCGTGTGTGAGAGAGGGATGGGGAGGAGGGAATCTGCAGGATGAGAACCCTGGGGTGCGCAGGCCGGGGCGGGGTGAGGGCTGGGGGGGGCCCGCCCGCTGATGGGGAGCGCCGGGGAGCACCACCGGGGACGGGGAGCCCCCAGGCAGTGCAGCCGGCTGCAGGGGGGAAGCGAGAGGAAAAGGGCGTCCCTCCCTCTCTCCCTCGCCGCCGTCCCCACCCCCCCCCCAGCTCGTGCCGGACGCGCAGTCTAGATCACCTGCGCCGGGCACTGCAGCACGTTGGGCCACCCGAGCGGTGGGGGCAGGCGCGGGGACAGTGCGGAACGCCTGCCGCTTGCCCGCCCGCGTGCACGCCTCGTGTGGCTGCAGAACAGCGGCCCCCACGCCGCACGCCCACCTCTCCCCGAACGTCCCGCGGAGAGTGGGCCGCCGGCTGCCCGCCAAAGAACTGCGGGGGCACCCGCTCTGGAGAAAAAAAGTTTGGCTGCTGGCTTCGCCAGTGCAGCAGAGCTCGGGGAGAACCCCGGGGCCTGAGCCCCGGTTTGGTCGCCGCGAGTTCAGAGCCGGCCCCGCGCCCGGATCATCCCCGGTCGCTCGGCTCCGGCGCCCGGGAGTCGGGATCGGCTGCGCCGCGGCGTCGGGAGGGTTAACCGCCTCGGCACCCGGGCCGGGGGAGGATGGGGGCGGGGCCGGAGGAGGGGATCCCCGCCGTCCGCGGGAGGAGCCCGCGCGGGCTTCCCGGGTCCCCCTGGCGGGGGCGGAGGGCTTTCCCAGCTACCGCCCGCTCACATTTGCGCCTTCCGCGGAACATGAGGGGCTGGCGCCCCCGGCCGCCGGGTCCCTGGGCTCGGGCGCTCAGGCCCTCTGGCCGCCCCAGTGGGTAGGTCCGCGGGCTTCTCCGGCGGCGGAGAGGCGGCTTGCTCGAGGGTCTGGGGGCTGCTCAGCGACCGCCGGCCGCCAGCGCCTCTGTTCCTCTTCCTCCTCCCCACCTGCAAAGCAGACACAGAGCAGAGGCGGGTCACAGCTGCGCAAACCCCCAGCACCTTCTCGGCCGAGCCCCGACTGCGGCGGCGGGTGGGAGAGGGGCCTGGCGCGGGCCGAGTGGCACCGTTCCTTACAGCCTGGCTGGGAAATGATTAATAACGGAAGCCCCAGCTGAGTGTCCGTCCGCTCGGGGGCGGGTGCTGGAGTTTTGCTAGAGTCAGGTATAATTATTTACTTTCTAATAAACCGATTAAAAGGGCATTTTGTGTCTCACGAATTTCCCGCAATGTGCTCTTCTCTTGGGAGATAGACCAACACAAAGCGGTCCTTTTCGAGGATCGTTACTGCTCTATCCTGAGTGCTTCTCCTTCGTATTTCTTTGTACATGGAAATTCCAGGCTCCCCGAAAAGGACAGGCAAGGAACGAGCCAGCTGAATATTTGTTTCCATTGTAAATCGTAATTTTGAGGCATGATTTTTATGATCGGGATTATAATGAATTAGACCAAGAAATTAGAGCGTAAACAGATCACCCTCATCAGGTAATTGGAGTTCTCAGCTGGATCCAATTTCTTGATATTCTACTCGGCAGCTGCCCTAAAGTTGCCTACCAGGTACCTTGTCCTGAGAGAGAGAGAGAGAGAGTGTGCGCGCGTTTTCAATGCCCTGGAGTGAATAATTCATTTTGGTATCTTTTGGACATGGGTTAAACAATTTTAATTTTTTGTACCTGCAAGTAAACAGATCCAGAAGGAGGGGTGGGGCGGGAAGCAAGCGCAGGGTTGCTTTTAGGCCCACAGCCCTCTACCTAAGATAATGAGTACTGTCAGAAATTTTATTTTTCAATAGTCTTGGTCAGGAGTGGAAGTGGAATAGCTAAAAGGTGGGGCCAACATTTTATGTTTATACTTTCCTGATTTTTGGCAATTCAACAAGACTGTTTAGAATTAGGGAGCTCACTGAATCAGTGGGGTAGCTGAGTAGGATAATGCAAGAATTGTGTGGTGAGCATGGCCATTAAAAACAATTCTAATGAGCTGAGTTTGAAATGACAACGAAAGCTTCCAAATTAAGTTAGTCACCTTCTGGTGTGAAAATTCAACGCAAGCACAAAATCAATCATACGTTTATTTTCACTTTACAGCACATTCTATAGGCTTCTGCTAGTCACTCTGTGCAGCTGAACTGAATGAAAAGTTTGATTCCTCTTTACGAATTAAATTCTTCCAGGGAGTGTTACCACGGGAAATCAATACTTTCATAAATGTAGATGAAAGATGACATAGATGCTTTCCCAACTATCACGATTGTTGCCAGCATCTAATTAGATATAAGGTTCTACAATGATTAAAACACCGTAAGTAACAGCTACATTCTATGTATCAAATTGACTTTCTCAAAGAGCAAGTTCAAGGCTTCAAACAGAGGTTGGGTAAACAAAATAATAGGGACAAAATGTTATCTTTTGCCCTATATATCTCTATGCCTTGGTACAGGATTAGGTGCAGTACCATTAATCATGTAAGAAAAAAAAGGGTGTTTATCAAGATTTATGACCATGATGTATGGAGTTCCCACTGTTCACAAAGGGGGCCCAGGGGGAGGATGGGACGGACAGAGTAAGAAAAAAATGGAGTTACGACCCACAGCATGAGGAATTGTCAGAATACCCAAACTCAGATTCATAGTGCTTCTCCCCAGCCCATATTAAAAACAAAAACAAAAACCGAGCTCATGAAATAGTAATGTGAAACTCACTGTGACTGGAGAGAGAGAAGTCAATCAGATGCATATCATTGTTCTAAGGAATCATCTGATCACACCCCCAACCCCCCAAAATCACCTTGCTAATAAATGTCTGTGTTCAGGAGTATGCTAATCCCCTATCAGTATGATGATGAAAAACCACAAGATGCCCCCCAACAATGTCACATTTCATTTTTTGTCTGTGTTGTTTGGGGCTTCTTACGCTATTATGACAGGGGCACATTTACAGAGTTCTTGTTTTCACCATTCTTTATAAAATTAAATGAATCGTAAACTTATATGTAAGCCTTTAAAATACGGATACCGGGGACGCCTGGGTGGCTCATGGGTTAAGCCTCTGCCTTCTGCTCAGGTCATGATCTCGGGGTCCTGGGATTGAGAGCCCTGCATCAGGCTGGGCTCTCTGCTCAGCAAGGGGCCTGCTTCCCCGCCCCCTCTGCCTCTCTGCCTACTTTTGATCTCTCTCTTTCTGTCAAATAAATAAATAAATCTTTTTAAAATTTAAAAAATAAAATATGGATACCGTGATTTTGCCATGTTTTCTATAAAGGATTATAGAGATACATGGAACCCAATCAAGCAGTCAGAGCAAGAAAGATGATGCTCTCCCACAGGGACAGTGCATGCACTCAAGAGATACTGATTTATGTCTGGAAGACCAAGGAGGAAAGGAGAGACGGAGGGAAGGAAGAAAGTTTGAAAGAAAAGTCACAAAACAACACCCTGTAACCTCTGATGAGAAGCTTTTGGAAAATGACATTTGCTTCTCTTTCTACCATTTATATAGTGCTGGAATTTCTCTAGTTTAACACCAGAGGTCATACTCATCCACAAAATGCATTTCAAATCTCATCAATTTAGCCGCCTCCCACTTCCAGTATCATTTTTGAAAAATCACCTGGGTTTTTTTTTTCCTCTAGGCTACAACAGCCGTGTCCCCATATCTGTGGTATTTTAAGCTTGCGTGCCTACAAAGAGCACCCCTGCCCCCTCCCACATACACCGAACAGCCGTCTTAGAAGATCCGTTTTCCCAGACAGGGTATTGGAAAAAAGCTGCAGGTTGTTTGCTCTTTGATCTCTTACTTTACTCAAATTTACATGATGCCATTGTTCATAATTCTCTTTTTCCTAACTTATTTGTGTTCTCCCTCTCTGTTCATTGTTCCTTCAAAAGCGAGACTCTCCTAGATTTGGATGTTTCTGGTCTCTTTCCAGGGGTAGGCAGAGCGCATCTGTGACCCACACTGAGAAGTCTGGGGGGAGCTTTGAGGTACAAAGTAAATGTTTTTCTGAGATCTTCCTTTTCTCTTTGCCCAAGTGAAAAAATTATTGGGCGGTGCCAAACAGGCTGTGATAAGACATAGCCTCTCTGATCTTAGTTTGCAAGGCGGTAAATATAAATGTGGAATCGGGGTAATAACAGGTCCACACTTCCCGAAACCACCATTAAAATGCCATAAGAACAATTATTTTTAAACCACAGACTGTCCTAACTTTGTAAGAGATAAACCGCATTGGATTTGAAGAAAAGATTAGAATTATTCTTATATGTATTCTTTTTACTTCTGCGTCATGATCAGAAAGTGTCAAGACCTGAATGAGCTTATTTATTGGTGACGGTCTTGTTAATTTTTAGCCAGAGTTCCATTATTCAGGGACTAATTATCATGTTGGGGCCCATTCATTGACTTTCCAAATTTTTTTCAACTCTCATCTTCATTTCCAGTTAATTGGCATATCTGTCAAAGTCTCAGCAACTCCAGCCAAAAAAGGAAGAAAAAAAAAGAGAGAGAGAAGAACATATACTAGTTTCACTAGAATTGAACTATGTTACATAATCAAACAGGTGAACACCAGGTTAAAATTACTGACTAGGGGAAGTCTTTTGAAAAGAGTCTGCAATTTCATAAACCAATATCCTTGACAGCTAGAACCACACATCCAAATCTAGAAAGTCATTAACCCCCCCACCCACACACACACACAAAAACCAAAAACCCTAAAGGGCAGCCGTTCAGTTCAGAAAGCTCCTGTGTCATTTTATTTGCATTTCCTAAGAACCCTTATGGGAGGTAGGAAAGTTTTTCTTTATCCTGTCCATCTTCCAGGTAAAGAATTTAATGCTGGCAATGCAGTGCCGAGGCTACCTCAGGTCACACAGCTAGCGAGCAGCAAGGAGCAAGCCAGACTTCAAACACAGCCTTCTGAGTCTGCCTGCTGAGTCTGTTTCACAGACTTCTAGCATTTCCTCCAGAGCCGCAGAATAACCCATTCACTCTATCGACTTATACAGCCTTGTACTCCACCAGTAGTCCGGGAATGGACAGCAGTGGCTTCTCATTACCATTCACTTCCTTTCAATGGCCTCCGGGACATTTCCTCACTGGCATAGTTGGGATTCTGCAATTCCTGACTGTTGGCCTCTTGTCAACTTCATTTGATCAACAGAATAATTTATAAGGATCTAATACAAGTGTGGATAAAATGGCAGGGCTGTAGGCACACAAGTCTGAGGTGCCTAATTAAAAAGTATACAAAGTAGAGCGACTCTGGGCTATTCACAGAGTTTTCTGCCTACTTTGCTGGCTGGTCTGGCATTCGTTATTGTTGGCGACATCCATCATAGAGGCTGCAGGCCAGTGAAGAGTATATATTGGCACTAACAGGCCCATTTTGTCTTTTTGTGTAATAAGGGGGATTCCCGCGCTCAAGCTCCCTGCCCTGTGGCTTGGAGCAATTTGTCCACAGTCCTGCAGGGACCCGGTCACTGGTGTTCTCGCTGCCTCTCCCATTAAGCCAAAGAGTGGGGAGAACCATGTCACTAGATGAACCCCAAAGAGCCCCATAGGGAATTTTTCTATAAGCTGGTTTTTTTCCTAGTATCTCCCCTACAGGTGTTCTTGCCCCGAAGAGCTTGACAGCAGACCACAAGGGACCCACCAGAAATGCGATGAAACCTGATGGGTCCAATATGGTGGACACAGCGGCCAAATTCACATTTTTCCTTCATTGTACTACAGTGACAAACTAAATTATCCTCCCTAGGGGAGCCAAGACATGAAACCCCCAATGGTAAAGGAAAGGAAAACGGATGGGGCCTAAGTTCCTAGAAATCTCCACACCTTCCTGGGACTCTGGCTGACATCCAGCATTCCCCTGTCAGCCCACAGCCATATCATTTATATCCCCTCTGCCTCTCAGTGCACTTGGAGCATGAGCTCCCCTCCTCCATTCTCTGGCCATTGGACACATTACCTGCCAGCCATCAAAGACTGTTTTGTTCCTTGACTATGTGGCCCCGAAGGTACTGAGTAGTAAAGAACCTACTGGTTTAGTAACAACCAGAGACAGGAAGCCAAGCTGTGTGCCACAGGAAGACAGAAACCAAATGTCTCACAGCTGCAGTAAAGAGTCAGCAAAAATAGGATCAAAGATATGCAAAACCAACTCTAAATACTGAGGTCAAAGCTGCCCTCAGTATTTTTGGTAATCCCAAAAGTTCCAGGGTTACTCAATGCTAAAACAGAATGAAGCTACGAAAGTTCTGGAAAGTTTATTTCCCCTCTTGAAATCCAATTTATTCCCCCATCATTATTTGCCCCTCTTTACAGGATTGGTGCATACCATGTGTTAGCTCTTTTTTTCTCTTTTCCTGTTAACCCATCCCCATGTGTTATTTATCACACCCTCTGTTTTCCTTTTGCTTTTCTACCACTTGTCAAACAGCCTCAGGAAATCTATGTATTTCCCTTTGTCTATCTTTATACGATTGTCTCCCCGCTCTGGAACTATTTGTAAATCCCCATTTCCCAAGTAATTTCCTTAGGGCAAGTAGAGTGTTGGTGCCCACTTACAGGAAAGGAAAAAACCACAATTGCTTCTAAGTTGAATTAAACAGAACAGTGTCATCAGCAACCCAAAACGCTAAATGCTAATAAANTAGGGCAAGTAGAGTGTTGGTGCCCACTTACAGGAAAGGAAAAAACCACAATTGCTTCTAAGCTGAATTAAACAGAACAGTGTCATCAGCAACCCAAAACGCTAAATGCTAATAAATCTTCAAGATTTGCATATTCGGGGCACCTGGGTGGCTCAACCCATTAAGTGTCTGCCTTTGGCTCAGGTCATGATCCCAGGGTCCTGGGATCTAGCCCTGCCTTGTGCTCAGCAGACAGCCTGCTTCTTCCTCTGCCTCTACACCTCTCCCCTCCTTGTGCTCCCTCTCTTGCTCTTGTGCTCTCTCTCTCTCAAAAAAATAAATAAAATCTTTAAAAGAAAAAAAAAGGTTTGCATGTTCCTCCTTATCTAATACACCAGGTTTTTCTTAAAAATGACTTTTGTTCAGTGTTATTGCTGTTGTATTTTATGACTGTAAGTCCAGTAGCACTTTTTCTCTATTTTAATTACTATTGTAACAAGAATTATCCATATGATGCAAAATGACACACATGATACAATGTATCAGAAAAGCTACAACAGATACCTTCTAGACAAACACAATGACAAAACTCACTATGTGACACTGTTTTCCCCTCCCTACTTAGGATGAGTCCTTCTCAAAAATGTTTTAGTTAGTTAAAACTCTTGGATACTTTCAAGTCCTCTTAACAAGGAGTATGTCTCATATAACTGAAACTATCATAAGTAGGGAGGACTTTAATGCTTTTGATTTGGAGGTTAAGACATTACAGCAGTTCTGGCAACTTTCCTCAGCTACATTCCTGTCACTGTCCTCCTTCATAGACACTGGCTTAATCCCCAGGTTATTTTACCATATGGTGGGGAAAACAGCTGTAGTGGTTCTAGGCTTCAAAGCCACACCCCCATCATTCAGAAGGAAGCAAGTTATCTTCTGTCTCCCACCTGCCAAACACATTGATTGACATATCTCTTGACACATCTATTAAGCCTGTTTAGTTCATCTATCCAGCTCTAAACCATACTTAGAGAATGGTTAATAAGATGGGAATGATGTACCAGAGAATGCTGATACAGAGAGAGAGGTTATTTAAAAGAACCAAATGGAAATTCTGGAGTTGAAAAGTATAATAACTAAAATAAAGAATTCACTTCCAAGGCTCAGGAGTACATGAGTGGGCAGAAAACAAAAATCACTGAACATGAGGACATCACAAGAAAACTACAGGCTGATAGCGGATAAATA
>LNAC01000177.1:2950664-2972582 GCA_002007465.1 Ailurus styani
TCTTCAAGATTTGCATATTCGGGGCACCTGGGTGGCTCAACCCATTAAGTGTCTGCCTTTGGCTCAGGTCATGATCCCAGGGTCCTGGGATCTAGCCCTGCCTTGTGCTCAGCAGACAGCCTGCTTCTTCCTCTGCCTCTACACCTCTCCCCTCCTTGTGCTCCCTCTCTTGCTCTTGTGCTCTCTCTCTCTCAAAAAAATAAATAAAATCTTTAAAAGAAAAAAAAAGGTTTGCATGTTCCTCCTTATCTAATACACCAGGTTTTTCTTAAAAATGACTTTTGTTCAGTGTTATTGCTGTTGTATTTTATGACTGTAAGTCCAGTAGCACTTTTTCTCTATTTTAATTACTATTGTAACAAGAATTATCCATATGATGCAAAATGACACACATGATACAATGTATCAGAAAAGCTACAACAGATACCTTCTAGACAAACACAATGACAAAACTCACTATGTGACACTGTTTTCCCCTCCCTACTTAGGATGAGTCCTTCTCAAAAATGTTTTAGTTAGTTAAAACTCTTGGATACTTTCAAGTCCTCTTAACAAGGAGTATGTCTCATATAACTGAAACTATCATAAGTAGGGAGGACTTTAATGCTTTTGATTTGGAGGTTAAGACATTACAGCAGTTCTGGCAACTTTCCTCAGCTACATTCCTGTCACTGTCCTCCTTCATAGACACTGGCTTAATCCCCAGGTTATTTTACCATATGGTGGGGAAAACAGCTGTAGTGGTTCTAGGCTTCAAAGCCACACCCCCATCATTCAGAAGGAAGCAAGTTATCTTCTGTCTCCCACCTGCCAAACACATTGATTGACATATCTCTTGACACATCTATTAAGCCTGTTTAGTTCATCTATCCAGCTCTAAACCATACTTAGAGAATGGTTAATAAGATGGGAATGATGTACCAGAGAATGCTGATACAGAGAGGTTATTTAAAAGAACCAAATGGAAATTCTGGAGTTGAAAAGTATAATAACCAAAATAAAGAATTCACTTCCAAGGCTCAGGAGTACATGAGTGGGCAGAAAACAAAAATCACTGAACATGAGGACATCACAAGAAAACTACAGGCTGATAGCGGATAAATACGTGTGTGTGTGTGTGTGTGTGTACACACACACATATGAAAATGCTCAAAAAAATAGAACCAAACTGAATATGGCAATATATAAAAATTATTATATGCTGGGGTGCCTGGGTGGCTCAGTCAGTTAAGCATCTGACTCTTGATTTCAGCTCAGGTCATGATCTCAGGGTCATGAGATGGAGCCCTGAAGTGGGCTCCCCTCTGAGCATGAAGCCTGCTTAAGATTCTCTCTCTCTCCCTCTCTCTCCCCCTCTCCCCAAGGTCATGCAGGCACTCTCTCTCTAAGGAAAAAAAAATTATTTTATGCTGTGACTAAGTGGGGTTTACCATAAGAATATAAGGTTAGTTTAACATTCAAAAATCAATTAGTATGATTAAAGACAGCACTTGTAATGAGCACTGGGAGTTGTATGGAAGTGTTGAATCATTGTATTGTACGCTTGAAACTAATATTACACTGTATGTTAACTAACTGGAATTTAAAAGAAAACCTTCAAAAGAATCAATTAATGTAATACAATGTAACAACAGAATAAAGGGCAAAAACTATACAGTCACCTTGGTAGACACAGAAAAACATTTGACAAAATTCGGAACACTTAAACACAGTCAACAAACTGCAACTAGAAGGGTATTTTTTCAATGCAACAAAAGACATTAGTGAAAAATTCACTGCTAATATTATATTTACTGGTGAAAAGGTCTAAATGCTTCCTAAGATCAGAAACAAGACAATATCTGTTCTTTCTGCTTCTATTAAACATTGTACTGAAAGTTCTAGCCAGTGCAATTAGGCAAGAAAAAGAAAGAAAAGGCATCCAGCTGGAAAGGAAAAAGTAAAATTATATTCATAGTTGACAATTTTGTATATAGGAAGTTGTAATAAATCTACTAAGATATTATTAGAACTAACAAGCTCAGATTTCTGGATACTAAATTGACTTTAAAAATCAATTTTAGGGCACCTGGGTGGCTCAGGGGTTAAAGCCTCTGCTTTCGGCTCAGGTCATGATCTCAGCGTCCTGGGATCGAGGCCCGCATCGGGCTCTCTGCTCAGCAGGGGGCCTGCTTCCTCCGAGGGCCTGCTTCCTCCTCTGCCTGCCTCTCTGCCTACTTGTAATCTCTCTCTCTGTGTCAAATAAATAAATAAAATCTTTAAAAATAAATAAATAAATAAAAATCAATTTTATTTTTCTACAGTAGCAATGAGCACTTTGGAAATTAAATTTAGAAAAAATTCCATGTGCAATATAATAAAAATATTAGAAAAGTATCAACAAAATGTGACACTTATGCACAATCTAAAAAATATTATTGAAAGAAATTCAGAGACCTCAATAAATGCGGTGACATTCCTTGTTCATGAACGAAAATATTTAATTAAGATGGTAATATTCCCCAAATCTATGTATAGATCCTCTCAAATCCTTATCAGAATCCTAGATGATTTTTTGGAGAAATCAACAAACTGATCCTAGAATTCATATAGAAATGCAAGTAGCCCAGAAGAGTCAAACAATCTTGAAAAAGAACAACCAAGTTGTAGGACTCACACTTGTTGAACAAAAACCACAAGGTACTGTGATAGAGAGAGTGTGTCATGGAATACAGATTTGAGAATCCAGAAATAAACCTTTACCTTTATGATCAAGTGATTTTTGGTGAAGGTGTCAAGGCAATTCAATGGGGATGGGATGATCTTTTCAACAGACAGGATGTGGTAAAATTTGAACCCTCATATATGGCCGATAGGAATGTAAAATGGTTCAGCTCCTCTGAAAAACAGTTTGGCAGTTCCTCAAAATATGAAATGTAAAATTACTTTTCTAACCAGCAATTCTACTCCTAAGTAGATGCCCAAGAAAAATGCAAATACACTTCTACAGAAAAAAATGTGTCCATGGATGTTCAATATAAGGATGATTCATAATAACAGCCTAGGACTAACAGCCTAGGACTGGAAAGAATGCAAATGCCCATCAACGGCTGAGTATGTGAAGAAAATGGGGTACGCCCTTACAATGCACTACTCTTCATCAGCAAAAAGGAGTAAGTTCTGATGCTTCGCTCTGACACAAAGGAGCCTTGAAAATGTGTGAAGGAAAGCCAGTCACAAAGACCACACGTATGACTCTATCTATAGGAAACGTCCAGAAGAGGCAAAGCTATCAGTGGTTACAAAACGTTACATCAGTGGTTGTTTATCCTAGGCACTAAATGGAGAGTCACTCTTAGGGCATACACTGTTTCTTCTGGTTGTGACAAAGATATTGGAAATGTGATGACAATGGTCATTTAACTCTGTGAACACACTGTCATTGATCGGACACTTCAAGTGGATAAAATGATATGGTCTGTGAATTGTATATCCAAAAGTTGTTAAAAACTGACACGAGAACTTCCTCAACATACGTGGATATGGAAGTAAAAAGGAAATGTATCAATGAAATGAAAGAATCAATTTAAAATGAATACTGGTGAAGCAACAATTGGACCCATCAGATTCAGGAAAAGCAGGAATAAGTTTTCCTCAGTGGCACAAGGGACTGTCAACTGGTGCATTTGAAGGCATTTAAGGATTCACGACTTTTCTCCTGTGAGACTCTACCTGGCTGGATTATAAATCCTAAGCATCTCATGGTTCAAGGACTATCCTAAGAAGAATTTCAATTAAAAAAAAAGAGAGAGAGGAATTTCAATAGAAGAAGGAGCTATGCGGCACTTTTAATTATGGAATGCACATTTCTTGTCCTGACATCTAAGTAACAGAGCAGGTATATTTTGTACTGAATTCTACAGTTAAAAAGAAAAAATCGCTGTCCTCAAATGATCCTAACTGATGAAGGAATTCGAATTAAAGCACTGTCCAAAGATGACTGGCAGTTGTTCCTGGCGGGCATTAATTAATTTTCCGTGTGATGTCTTAGCTCTACCGCCCTTTGGTAACTCAGACTTATGCTTAAAATACGGTGAGACTGAAGCCTTTTGTAATAGGTTGTCAGGGGCCGTTTTGGAAGTACAGGATACAGGCTTGAGGGTTGGCAGCCCAAGTGCACTCCACATGCAGCCTGCAGCCTGTGGCTCGGCTGATTGAAGCCTACATCTTCAAGGACTCAGCAGTCAAGAAGACAGAGCCTGAGCCGGGCTCTGCGAGGTGGCAGGGGTCTCATTTGATATTGACAAGTGACTGGAGCACCAGGATGAGACTTGCTTGAGCTCTCACTTCAAAAGACAGACGCCCTCTTCTGAAAGCTGAGACAGTCCTGCAAAGCTGTCTCCTGGACGGTTGTCTGGGGATGGTCAGAGGTGGGTAGGATGGCAGAGGAGTGCAAAATCCCTGACCACTTCCCGATCTTCTGGAAACACTCATTTGGCTCTGGGTTTTCTTGAGTTTTTAGTTTTTAGCCAAGATAAAAGTCATGGTTTTGCTAAGAGTAAAAAAAAAAAAAACAAGACAAAACAAAACTTTTTTAGTGGTCCCGTCGACCATGGGGAAAAAGATGTAGGAAAGAGGACACTCTGTTCTTGAAGATAAATTACATGAAGTGGACCAAGCCATTGAAATAAGATTAATCAAAGGAAGGTTTTTCTAGGTTATTAACAAGCAGAGTTCCAAGATAAAGGACTCTTGCTTTTCCTGTTCTGGATTGGAGGATTTTGCTTATCCCAAGATCAGGGCTTTGGAGGACACTAGAGACAAGGCAGTCTTAAAATGAGCCTTACTTATAAGTGGTAGGGTCTCCCATAATTGGTGGAGGGACACCCACCTCCCTCATGTGCCTGAGTGTTGGCCTATGTAATTCCATTCAGAGGGCAGGGGAGTTACATAAAGTGGGCTGTAAGGAATGATCTTTCATCTCATTTTTTTTTAAAGATTCTATTTATTTGAGAGTGAGAGTGAGCAAAAGAGAGAGAGTGCACAAGCAGGGGGCAGAGGCAGAGGGAGAAGCAGACTCTCCACTGAGCAGGGAGTCCCACGCAGGGCTTGAGCCCAGGACCCCGAGATTGTGACCTGAGCCAAAGGCAGATGCCTCACTGATGGAACCACCCAGACGCCCCATCACCTCCTTCTTTAAAAAGTATGTTTTTAACTTTATTTTTTTAGTAATCTTTACACCCTACATGGGGCTTAAAGTCATGACCCTGAGATTTAGAGTCACATGCTCTTCCAACTGAGCGAGGAAAGCACACCCCTTGTCCCTTTAACAAGTACCAGAGAAAATATTGTCGGTTTCTAGATCTCGGTCTTACAGTCCTTAGGAGACACTTATGATCTATTTTCTTCTGTTTTCTTTTCTTCTTCTCCACTGTTCTCCAAAGATAAAAGACTTTATCTTTCCAGGTTTAAAGAGGATCTTGGTTTCACAGTCAACAGGAGGGTAAAAGGAAAGAGAAGGATGGGGTATTTCTGATAATGAACTAGACAGACCCCAATTATCAGCAGACTGAAGCAGGACATAGGCAAGAAGAAGAAACACTAGTTCATGATGAATACAGCAATGCATAAGACACAGGTTATGTCCCCAAGAAACTCAAAGGACTAGACAACTGTTTCTTTCTCATTCAATCTTTTAAAAACTAGGAAAACTGACTCAAAGAAATGTTGAAGATGACCTTCTAAGCCTTCTTCATGTAGCGAACACAACTAAGCCTTAAAAAACACAACTCACTAAATATAAGAAACAAAACTACAGAAATACAGAAGATTATAAAGGAGACATAGTTTTATAATCTCGAGATGAAGTTTCCCTGAGCAAATAACTAAAGAGCCATAAAGGAAAAGACAACTGATTTGATCTTAGAGCATTACAAAACATCCACAGGAACCAGCATCAAAAGCACAAGCGCCATATTTAACGGACAGAGGATTAATATTAAGAACATTTCTGGGGGCGCCTGGGTGGCTCAGTCCATTAAGTGGCCAAGTCTTGATTTCAGCTCAGGTCATAATCTCAGAGTAGCAAGATCGAGCCCCACATTATCTGGGCACTGACTGTGGAGTCTGCTTGAGATTCTCTCCCTCCCTCTCAGCCGCTCCCACTCCTCTTAAAACAAATTTTTTTAAAGGTCTAAGGAACTGGTAAGATAAAATGAAAAAAACCAAACCAGATGGGAAAATAATAAAAGGGCACAAACAAGTAATTCTAAGATAAATGGTCAGAGAAAGAAAAACTTCTGAATAATCAAAGAAATGCAAATTGAAACAAAATTTTTTTCTATTACACTGAATGATAATTATATATAATGCACTGGTAAAGATTCAAGAAAGCAGCTTTCTCGTACACCAACAGATAGTAGTATAATTTGGCAAAGCCTATGTGGTTTGGGGGAGAGGGGCTTGTTTTGTTTTGCTTTGTTTTTTTTTTTTTTTAATCAAAAAACAGACTCTTAGCCCTAGAGAACAAATGGATGGCTACTAGAGGGAAGGTTAGTTGGGGGCTGGGTGAGATCCATGATGGGGATTAAGTGCACTTACCATGATGAGAACTAAGTAACATATGGAATTGTTGAATCACTGTATTGTACACCGGAAACTCGTATAACATCGTATGGTAACTATCCTGGATTTTTTTTTTAAATAAGCAAAATAAATAAAAAATAAACCCTCTCCCCTTCCCCCCCCCAAATTGGGTGGATTAAAACAGAAGTTTTTGTTATCTTAGTTTCTCTTAGAAATTCAGGAGCAGCTTGGCTAGGTGGTTCTCATGGGGTTGAAGTTGGCTTCATAAAGATGAGGATCAAGGGGCTCCTGGGTGGTTCAGTTGGTTAAGGGGCTGCCTTCAGCTCAGGTCATGATCCCAGGGTCCTGGGATCAAGCCCCACATCAGGCTCCCTGCTCTGCAGGGAGCCTGCTTCTCCCTCTCCTTCTGCCTGCAGCTCCCCCTCCTTGTGCTCACTTTCTCCCTCTCCCTCTCTCTCAAATAAATAAAATCTTAAAAAAAAAAAAGAAAGAAAAAAGAAAAAGGATGAAGCTCAAGATGGTCACTCATATGGTTGACAAGTTGGTGCTGGCTATCGGCAGTCCTTTTTTCTTCACCACACAGACTTCTCTGTAGGGCTTCTTAAGGGTCATCATAACACTGTGGCTGGCCTTCTAAGAGTCAGTGACTCAAGGGAGATGGATTGTCTTTTATGACACAGCTTCAGGGTTACACACCATCATTTCCACGGTGTCCAATGGTTGCAAAAGTCAGCCCTATTCAGCATGGGAGTGGACTAGCTAAGATCATGAATAGGGGACAAGGAATAGTGAGGCCATCCTGGAAGCTGCCTGACACAGTCTGCCCTGTAGTCCCTAATAATTCACCTCCTTCCCACATGCAAAACACACTCACCATCTCCCAATGCCCCCAAATACCTCACCATTACAGCATCATCGCAAAATCTAGAGTCTTGCTGTTTAATGAGATGAGACGCTTAGATTCAGTTCACCTTGATGTGAAAGCCTGAGTATGAAATAAATAAGTTGTCTGTCTCCCCATCCCCAAAATACAAGCGTGGGGCATTATAACATAGGTAAGGATAATACTATCGACACTCCCATCCAAAAAAAGGGGGGAAATGGGGGCTGAGGGGTGGGAATCACTGCTACACAGAAAATCTGACATGAATAAAGAACATGCTAGTAGAAGGTTGATTGGGATTTGAGGCCCAGGAAAGATTCTTCAGGAACCTTGGCTCTACTCTCTAGGCTCTTGGTTCTACTTTCTGAGTTATGCTGTCCTGTCCATATATGGTGGCCCAGTGTCACAACTGAGCAGTTTTTGCAGCCTGTTTCTTCCCTGTACAATTTCAGGATGCAAAGGCCTCTTCTCATGTTATGCTATCTCAACCCTTTTCAATTCAAGCTGACAGCATTTCTGCCAATACAATTCCCTGAAAACCCGTGTGGGGCTCCACAGAAACTTACTGGAGTTTAGGTCATTAGACAAAAGCCACACCCACGAGTCTTTGCAATAAATCCTGTCATACCCTGGGCTGTTGTTGGGGCCAGGAGGGCAAGGCCTTAAACCTCTTAGAGGGCCACTGTTTGAACATTTCTGAGGCACCCCCTTAGATCTTTCTGTGCTCTAACAGCAAATTTTGGGGTTGCCTAGCTCAGTCAGTTAAGCATCTGCCCTCAGCTCAGTTCATGATCCTGGGGTCCTGGGATTGAGCCCCGTGTCAGGCTCCCTGCTCAGCAGGGGGGTCTGCTTCTCCCTCTCTCTCTGCCCCTCTGCCTGCTCATGTTCTCTCTCTCTCTCTCTCTCTCTCTCAAATAAATAAATATATCTGAAAAAAAAAAAGAATTTTGCAGTCACCCCTCTGATTTCACCTTTATATTACAGTTTACCCACACAGCCCTGAATTGATCTTGCCTACAGCCTACCTCTTAAATTCTAGCATTATTTGCCACCTTGATAGGGTGTGAATTTTCAGAACCAGCAATCCTTGGCTCACTTTTATCTGACAGTCCTAACTTCATCCTCTCCCTCTTCTCCTGTGCTTTACAATAAGCAGCAAGAAGCAGCCAGCCTTTAGCATTCTGCCTGGAATTCTCCCTAGCAAGATCACTCAATTCATTAGATATATTTGCTATTTTCCACATTACCCCAGGTGACAATGTTGCTAAGCTTTCTGTAGCTCTGTAACAAGGACCCTGTTTCCGCCAGAGTCCAATAATATTTTTTACATTTTCTTTTAAGTCTTGGCTGGCAGCCTCATGGCAAGTCATTAGGTCTTTGCTAAGAGTCTCTCTTCAAGGTCCAAAACTCTCCTCAGAGTTTTTCCAGCTTCTTCCGACTGCCTGGTTCCAAAGCTTCTTCCTCATCTTAAATTTTTGTTATGGCAGCACCCTACTTCCAGGCACTAAAAACTGTTCTCCGTTGCTGCGTAACATATGCCATAGCAACTCAAGGCAATAAATACTTATCTCACATGGCATCTGTTGGTCCAAAATTTAGGAGTCAATTTCCAGAGTGGCTCTGATGTAGGGTTCCTCATGAGGTGGCAGCGACGTTGACCGGGAATGCAATAATCTGCAGGACTGAAGATTACCTTCCAAGATGGTTGACTCACATGACTGTAAGCTCGTGTTGGCTGTTGGCAGAAGACTTGAGTTCTTTGTCATGGGAACTGCCCACTGGGCAGCTCCAATGTCCTCAGGGACATGGTGACTGGTTTCCCATCCCACACAGTCCAGGCCTCAAGCACATGCTTTGACGACACTGTACAAATGACTGACCTCTCTAATCCACTCTTGGTGTGGCGATTTCCTGACAGAGAAGCCATAGGTCCTAAGAGTGTGAGGTTCCTGGTTGCTTCTGTGAGGATAGAGTCCTCTGGCTTCCTTAATGCCACCCGATAACCCTGTTTTGTTTGTTTGAGGAAGGACTGCTTCCATGTCCATGAGCCCAGACACTGTGAGAACTTGCAGAAGCCCTATTTCTTCAGACACAGGTTTCTCCACAGGGGATCATTCTCTACAATCTTATTCCAGTACCTGTTCACTGGGGAAGCTTGGAGCAAGCTGAATGCATCCAGGAAGGAGATTTTCATCACTGGCACATCAGGCAGTTGGAGCTCCATATTACACGGCCTGATCCTACATCCAACCTCCTCTCTCCAAAAACGAACTTGGTAATGCCCACCAAAATGTTAAATAAGTAATTCTTCACTTATGTCCACTAATAGGAATCTATTCTTTAAAAATATTTGCATGTATGTACAAAGATATATGTACATTGGTGTTCTGTGTAGTGTGATATATTGTAGGGAAGAAACACCCATCAAAGAGCATCCTGCAAGTTTTTTAAAAGGATGAAAAGACTTCTTTGTAAAGAAAGGGGGCAATCGCCAACACTTACTATTAAACAAAACCAAATAATAGAACAATTCCTCAGTGTGATCCCACATACAAAAAATCATGCTTCCATGCAATACGTGCCCTCTTTAATACCCACCACACATATTGTGTGGAGCACTGGGGTGGTGCATAAATAATGAATCTTGGAACACTGAAAAAAATAAAATAAAATTAAGATGTTAAAAAAAACATGGGCACCTGGGTGACTCAGTGGGTTAAAGCCTCTGCCTTCGGCTCAGGTCATGATCTCAGGGTCCTGGGATCGAGGCCCGCATCGGGCTCCCTGCTCAGCGGGGAGCCTGCTTCCTCCTCTCTCTCTCTGCCTGCCTCTCTGCCTAGTTGTAATCTCTCTCTGTCAAATAAATAAATAAAATCTTTAAAAAAAAAAAAGAAAAAGAAAAAAATCATGATTCTCTTTCTACGAATTCATAGGAAGGCAATCATCAGGAAGGTAGTGGTCAGTGTTGAGGAGTGGATGTGGCTGAGAGCATGAAGGGCAGCTCTCAGTTATTCCTGGTGGGGTGAGGCTCACACCATAAACAAATTTTTAGAAAATACAGTAAAAAAGGAAGAAACAGAAAACTTAGCCACGTGAATCTCCTTGAGCCCCATCCCAAGCTGGTGTTGGGAGTCATCTCCTGAGATGCTGAGTCATCTCCGTGGCCACAGCATCTGGTACATGGAAAGTGTCCAATAAGTGTTTGTTGAATTAATGTTGAATTAAATTTATAAATTAAAAGTTGCTGCTTTAGGAAAAAAGAAAAACTGAGAGGCTATGAAAACATACATCTTTGCCCCCAAGTAGCCAAGACATTGCAGTCTTTGTCCTAGGTCCATCTACTTCAGAGTAATGACCACTCTCCCTGCCACTCTGACTCCCTTGCTCTGTTCCTCTTTCCATTCCCCACTGGTCTTAGTCAGCTCAGGCTTCTATAACCAATGCCACAGACCAACTGGGTTAAGCAGCAAAGAGAACATTTATTTCTCACACTTCTGGAGACTGGCCAGTCCAAAATCAAGGTGCTGGCAGATACGGTTCCCAGGGGGAGAACACCACCTGGGTTTGGAGATACCTTCTTGCTGTATACTCACATGACAAAGAGAAAAATCCTCTCATTTTTTTCTGCTACGGCCATCAATCCCTTTCATGAGGGCTCCACTTTTGTGACTTAATTTTCTCCAATTAGCCCCCAGCTCTCCAAATACCATCACAATGGGGATTAGGTCTTCAACACGTGAACTTTGAGAGGAAACAAACATTCAGTCCATAGCCCCCACCAACCCCAGTATTTATTCTGGTCTATGGAAAACTCAAGGGTCTCAGATGCACCAGACATTTCCTCCAAATCCTACCAGTCATATTGATTTGAGTCACAGGTGAAAGATGGATTCAGGCCTCAAGCTTCCTTTCATTCATTTTTCCTTATGCACACTGATGCTTTATTATTTTTAGAACTGGGGCAGTATTAACTATTATATCACAATAACCAATCACACATAAGAACTCAGTTATATAGCCCCCCCTCTTAAGCAAGCAGCCCAACTTTCCAGAATTTAGCTAAAGACTAAAAACAAACTACATCTCTAAGGAGCCAAAAGTCAATGTCAGAAAGCCTGGTCTGATTATCCATAAGCAAGCCTTCAGGTTACCAGTAATCCTGATGGTCTGATTTCCTGACCCAGAACGTATCAAAAACTTAGAATAAGAATAAAGTAAGAAGGGGCACCTATGTGGTTCAGTCAGTTGGGCTGACCTTGGGCTCAGGTCATGATCCTGGGTGGTGGGATCGAGCCCCGAGTAGGGCTCCCTGCTCAGTGGGGAGTCTGCTTCTCCCTCTCCCTTTGCCCCTCTCTTTATTTGTGTGTTCTCTCACTGTCTCTCTCAAATGAATAAATAAAATCTTTAAAAATGAAGAATAAAGAAAGATTTATTGAGTCTGATCAAGTGAAAACAGCAAAAACAGGAGAAATGACAAGTGATTTGAAGAACTACCTAATTGTGAATTTATAAACAAAGCAATATACATTCAGACTCGTACAGTGTGAGAACTTAAAAAATACGGTATGTGGTAAGTGGTCTTTCATACTTGAATAATCCCTAGTGTCACCCCTGAATTCTAAATGATGGTAATATGTGTTTTGATGGTGTATTAGTGTATTAGTTGGGTTTCTCCAAAGACACACACACACACACACACACACACACACACACACACACACACACACACACACACAGAGTTTAGTATAAGGATTTGGCTCATACAGTTATGGAGGCTGAGAAGTTCCAAGATCATTAGTTAGCAAGCTGGAGACCCAGAAGGGCTGATGGTATAAGTTCTATTCCAAGAGCCACAAGGCTTGATACCCAAGAAGAGTCAATATTTCAGTTAGCATCCAGGGCCAGGAAAAAACTGATGTACCAGCTCAAGGCAGTCTGGCAGGACTTCTCACTCACTCAGCCTTTTTTTTCTATTGAGGTCTTCAACTGATTGGATGAGGCCCACCCACAGTAGGGAGAGCAGTCTGCTTTATTCAGTCTACCAAATCAAATGTGAATTTCATCCACAAACACCCTCACAGACACATCCAGAATACTGTTTGGCCAACCATCCTGACAGCTGACACACAAAATTTACCATCACAGATGATCATTCTGTGTGATCAAGAAAACTTTAAATTATGCATACCATAGCCTATGTAGTAAAACAGGAAAGCACAGCACTCATTTTAGAATTATCTCCAAAATTACTAAAATAAAAATCCTAGTTCTGTAACCTTTATCTTAAAATGTCAATTTTCCACAAATAATTCTAGCATTCCGAAAACTCACTGTTGTTGGGAGTTTGTTAAGTCGCTACTGTGGAGAACCTATTTTTAGGTCCCATAGGTTGGTGTGACTGCTATCTCAGAAGGAATCTTTCTGGAAGGAATCTTTCATGTACATGAATATGATGATCACCACATAAACAATTATCACCCCACACCCACCTTCTCACATACACCACACGACTTGCATGAGATTAGACACTTCTATAATTCTTGATATTCTGTGCCTCCGTATCAATTCACAGATGCCTTTAAAATGTAAGCTCTAAGGGAATCTATTTAATTTAGATTTTATGACCACCCTCACAGCATCTTGCCTAAGGAGACGTTTCAATACACTATTTCGTGAAATGATTAAAAGGACTGGCAGAATACAATTCTGGGGATATATATTTTTTAATAGTATGAACTTTTCAGTTTTGTTTATGCCTTGTTTTAACAAATAGCAGATTTGTGTCATCATCAAATAAAATTGAAAATACTAGAAGTTCTTAAAACTCCTATAATTTGGCCATAAAACCAAACCTAACAACAGAAAAGTCTATAAATCTTTGTCATTAGTATTTTATGAGTAAAATCTCTGGCTAATGCTATAGTTTTTATAAATATTTGGTCATATTTGGGCTATTGATCATTTTAATGGAAGACACTTGCTGGGGAAAGAAACATCAACCAAGGGAAATGTATGTATGTTTGTGATATAGATGATATTATATAGATATTATATAGATAACACATATCCGCACACACATATATAAATCACCAGTCTTTAGATCCCAGACATCTGGCACATAATCAATTGGCTACAAATAATGAAAATATTTGTACAATACATTATAATTTGGTTTGCAAGTGAGAAGTTAGAAAAACCTAAATAGAACACAATTAAGCAATGACAATCTGCTCAATCTTTGGGCAAGTGGTCATTTGAATTTCTCTTAGGTGAAGTAGAGATAGAATCAATAAAATCTCTTTTGGGGAGAAAAAATGTTAACTTCTGCTTTATTTCATAACGCTCATGTTCAATTTGTCAGGGAAAACATTTGGATGTGGAGTCAGAAAGTCCTGAATTCAAATCCTGATTGAGTCATGTATCCATAAAGCCCGAATTCCATCTTTTCTAAGCAACGTTTCTCCCATTGTATGTGGCAAGATTAGTGAACAATTAACTTGAGCGCTTTCCCTCTCCCCTCAACCTTTTCAAAAGGAATCTTTGTATCCCGAACTGGGACTTTCCTTACCCAACAGGAGGAGGCTAATAAACTGGCCTTTGTGGTTTGAATGTCTGGGTAGAGGCTATAAACTCAGATACCTAGAGGAGACGAGCCTGAATCAAATGAATAAATCCCTTTGGGTGGGACACGATAAGGGTGACATTGAGAGACAGCAGGTCGTCATGGTAACTGAGATGCATTTGCCCACCTGAAGGAAGCTGACTTAACCCATCTCAAGCTAGTTATTGCCACCAAGGACTATAGGCCAAATACCGCCAGATTTCCTGCATTTTTAAGGTATGAATCCAACATTTTATGTAACTCTCTCAATTTTTAAATATTTGCAGGTTAATTTTTTAAAAAAATACAAAGCAGCAGGTAAGGCATGTTTACTGCTTAGAATTCATCTAACAATACCATTTGCCACTTGGGACCACGAAGAACAGAAACTGCATGATCTGACCAACGTGTAGTGGTTGGAACTAACCAGAAATGACACACCTGAGAAGGGAGCCTGAGTCACAGGTTTTCCAAGAGGGCAAGACATCAGCCTTCTCAAATATGGTAGTAAAGCAGCAAGACCTCGTCAAGAGGAACCACGCCAGGTCCCGTCGCTCAGAGAAACTTGGTGATGATCCTCCTTACCCGGGTTTGGCAGAAAAGAAGAACCGCCAGTGGAGTTGCCCACCTTTGAACAGGCCAAGCAACACCAGGGGCTGCCACCAAGAACTCACTCCATAAGTCGCCAAGTTCTTTAATGGCCCAAGGCCAACAAGATCCTTCATACATCTGGGAACTCATGGTTTCTTCTTTGTGGACTTTCTCTCTCATTTTTCTAGAGTAACTTCTTCAGTAGCTTCTATGAAAGGGTAACTGGGAAGCAATAGGTGCCTGCCATCTCACTAGCCACCTCCTCCCCCTCGCCTTAAGTGCTGTCTCAGGCTGCTGGGGTCACCAATTGAGGCTGGGACAGGGAGCTTCCAGCCCCCACTCCTACAAGGAAATCCCAATCCCAGAAAAAATGCTGAGTTTTCCAAAGGTCTCACTGTAGTACCATTCTTCATTCTCCCCATGGGTTCTATCAAATTCTATGGGCTTATTCCAGTACCTAATTTCCTCAATATGGTGATGTAGAGAAGTCAAAAGAGCTTGAAATCCTGCTCCATCCACTTTCTCGGCACACTATTTAATCTTTCTCAAATTTCAATATTTTCATCTGTCAACAGCGAGGACAGTCCCTACCTTTCTGGAATGTCATGAGAATGACCCATTTTTGGTACTTAAGGTGCCAAAGGACCTTTAGAACACAGATTAGGCTTGACCTGAAATATTCAAACTCTTTCACCTGCACAAGAAGAATATTATGTTTCCTTGTCCCTGGATATGTATTCATATTTAGAAGGGATTGGTGGCAGCTTGAAAACACCTTATCATCACCTCCCTGTGCTTATTACTAACTCATGGAAGTCCTTTTAGCACCAACCAGTTTTTGGTATTAGAGCTTCACATGGAAATAGCACTTGAATAATTTGTGTTCCCCTACCAAATTGTGCATGAAAAATGAAAAAGAAAGAAAAAATTTGAAATACAGATGTGAAACTACAATTTTGGCTTAATGAAACTTGAAAAAATTCCTACTCATAAAAAGTCCTGCAGAAGATATTCAAAGTGCATATCTGGTTGACTTTGCTCAGGAAATGACTTGAAAGCCTCTGAGACAAAGGAAAACATAACCAGTCTCTTCAGCTGCTACAAATTCAATACATCTAATCTTTCATTCCCAATGACTGGCGTGATCCGAGGTACAGTTCAGACTTGGAGATTTCGTTAATTTTTCTGTCTAATAACTGAAGGCAAGCCAAATGTCAAGTGAAACTTTTAATATGTAAGCTTATTTGTCCCAGAAAGAAATCTAGTTGGGCTGAAGTTATGAATTCATGCTGGGCTCTGCATTTTAAGAGTCAACATAAGCCAAGAGCAGAATAATTTTTTTCCAGGATGAAAGCACCATTGACTATGGTCATTCACCAAGAGCAACTTGAAATGATCACAGATCAGCCAGCCTTGTTGTGGAAGTAAGGTGAGCTCTGGCTATAGTCTCAAACTTTGTATATTGATGCAAAGGAGCTAACAGCTATACAGTCATAAAGCATGCAAGACAAGAAACCTTTCCTGATCATTTCTGGGAAAGGTTAACTCTGCGTAGTCTTCGTCCTTAAATAAATCATGTTCAGTTGTTCCTATGTTGACAAGTGTTTTATAAATAACTGCAAGTTCCTTTATTACTATATGCAGATGTTCTCTTCTCTAAATCCACAGGACACCTTTCTTCTATTTTGATATCACAACTAGAACGTCTTCTAGGTACTTCAGTCCCAGCAGGTTCCAATACTCAGCTACTCATCCCACATCCCTCATAGACTTTATCCACCTCTTAATTTCTTGTCTCTGATTGTGGCACCCTGTTGCCCGTAGAGTAAATCTCTTTCCCTCAGTTCTCTCCCTTCTCTCTGAGTTTCAACAGATCCTATCAACACTATCTTCAGAACGCATCTCAGATCTCTCCACCTTGGTTCTGATGGCCATCTTCTCACCTCAATCCCCAGAACAGCTTCTTCCTGAGCCTTACACTTCTACTCTTGCCCTCGTCAAATCTGTTCATTTTACAGAAGGCAAGGGATTTTTTAAAAACCTCAAAAATTAGGTCATTTCATTTTTAAAGGAATGAAAGATCTTTCTGAAGTATCTGTCCCCACTCCCCTCTCATACCTTCTGTGTTTCTGTTCCTTATCTGGTTTCTCCACAACTAACAAAGTGTAAGTATTTTATCCACATGTTTACTTTGTTCACTATGTCTCCTTCACTAGGATGTAAGGAGGGCTGGTACAATGTCTTGTTCAATGATTCATCCCTAGTAGCTAGGACAGTGGGTGAACATAAATTTTGGAATGAGTGAATTAATATCTAGAGATGGTGACAAGATGACTAATATTATTTGAGTACTCTCTCTGTTACAGGAATTCAGGTTGGCATTTCAGATACATCATCTAATTCCTTTATGTGGAAGAATTCGTAACATGGCTTTTAAAAGAACCTAGATATCACTTCACTTTTCTGCTCTCCTGAACAGATCATACATACATATACATACATACATTTATAATGATTTCCTATGCTCTTCCTGAAGATAACTAAAGCCAGATATTCCAACGGTTCCCAAATGTTCTTCTCTGTTTAATGGCTACCTCTCTTTTTGTGAGTGCTTTAAATACATTTGCTTTCACTAAGCACTTTGCAAAATTTGGTGAACGGATCATTCTTACTCATATACTCAAAGGCAATTACCATCACCCTTTGGCCTTAAACAACATCAAACCATTACTTTAGAATGTCTTCTAGGGCCAACCTTTAATTATTTTCATCATTTAAGTTTTTTAAATTTTTATTTTTTTAAATATCAAGTATAATTAACACACAGTGTTATATTAGTTTCTGGTGTACAATATATTAATTCAACACTTTCATAAACACACAGTGCTCCTCACAAGGGCCCTCCTTAATCCCCATCAACTATTTCACCCATCCCCCTGCTCCTCCCCTTTGGAAACCATCAGTTTGTTCTCTATAGTTAAGAGTCTGGTTTTTTGTTTGTCTCTTTTTTTCTTTGCTCATTTGTTGTGTTTCTTAAATTCCACATATGAGTGAAATGACGATATTTGTCTTTCTCTGACTTATTTCACTTAGCATAATACTCTCTAGTTCCACCCATGTTGTTGCAAATAGCAACATTTCTTTCTTACTTATGGTGTATACATTTTTATGGTGTGTACACACACACATACACACACACACACTGGTTTCTTTATCCATTCATCCACTGATGGGTACTTATGTTGTTTTCATATCTTGGCTATTGTAAATAATGCTATAATGAACACAAGGGTGCACATATCTTTTCAAAGCCATGTTATTGCCTTCTTTGGATAAATACCCTGAAGTGGAATTGCTGGATCATATGGTAGTTCTATTTTTAATGTTTTGAGGAACCACCATACTGTTTTCCATAGTGGTCACTTCAATTTCCATTCTCCCCAGCAGGGCCCAAGGGTTCCTTCCCTATTCTCCACATCTTTGCCAACATTTCTTAGGTCTTGTGCCTTTGATTCCAGCCATTCTGACTAGTGTGAGGTGATATGCCATTGTGGTTTTGACTTGCATTTTCCTGATGATGAGCAATGTTGAACAAACTTTCACGTTTTTTGCCCACCTGTATGTCTTCTTCAGAAAAATATTTATTCTAATCTGCTCATTTGTAAAGTGGTTTGCTTGTTTGTTTGTTTTGCTTTTGAGTTGTACGCTATTGAGTTGTATATTTGGGATATTGGCCCTTCTCAGATATATGATTTGCAATTATTTTCTTCCATTTAGGAGGTTGCCTTTTTACTTTGTTGAAGGTTTTCTCTGCTTTACAGAAGATTTTTAGTTTGATTTAGTACTATGTATTTAATTTACTTTTGTTACTTTTTGTTGTCGTTGTTACTTTGGTGTCATAGATTCAAAAATCCATCCCTGAGAACTACGTCAAGGAGATCTAAGTTAACGTGGTGCCTAGGTTTTCTTCTAGGAGTTGTATGGTTTCAGGTTTTACACGCAACTGTTTAATCCATTTTGAATTAATTCTTGAGTATGATGTAAGATGCTGATCCAGTTTCTTTGTGTAACATGTGGCTGTCCAATTTTCCCAGCACCATTTATTAAAGACACAGTCCTTTCCTCATTGCATATTCTTGGATACTCCATTGTAAGTAAACTGATCATATATGGGTGGGTTTATTCCTGGGCTCTGTTCTGTTCCACTGAGTCTGTTTTTATGCCAATACCATACTGTCTTAGTCACTATAGATTTATAGTTTCAATTCAGGGAATGTGATGCCTCCAATTTTATTCTTCTTTCTCAAGATTGCTTTGGCCATTCAGGGGCTTTTGTGGTTCCACGCAAATTTTAGGAATGTCTGTTCTAGTTCTGTGAAAAATACTACTGGAATTTTGATAGGGATTGCACTGAATCTGTAGATTGCTTTGGGTAGTATAAACACTTTAACAATATTGATTCTTCCAACTCATTAGCATGGGATACCTTTCTATTTATTTGTGTCTTCTTTAATTTCTTCCATTAATGTCTTGTAGTTTTCAATATACAGTCTTTCACCTCCTTGCTTCAATTTATTCCTAGGTATTTCATTCTTCTTGATATAATCGTAAATGGGATTTTTTAAAATTTCTCTTTCTGATAATTTGGTATTAGGGTAGCAAAATCCCACAGATTTCTGTGTATAGATTTTGTATCCTGCAACTTCACTGAACCTGTTTATGAGTTCTAACAGTTTTTTGATGGGATCTTCAGAGTTTTCTATATATAATGTGTCATCTGCAAATCGTGAGAGTTTTAATTCTTCCTTACCAATTTCAATGCCTTTATTTCTTTTTCTTGCTTAATTGCTCTGGTTAGGACTTCCAGTACTATGTTGATATAAGTGGCAAGAGTGGACATTCTTGTCTTATTCCTGATCTTGGAGAAAAAGCTTTTAGATTTGTCACTTTATGATTTCCTTTCTTAAATGAATTTAAAAAGCTCACCTCTTGGATCTTCCTCACACAAGTCTGACCCACTGTGTGGAATGTACTCCACTCCCCTGATTAGGCTATTATATATTGTCTCCTAATATTTTCATAGTTGTCCCTCTCATTTCTACCAGTTGTGTAGACAGAATTCATATCTTCAGTGTTATTACTGTTTTTTTAATCTTTCACAGTGCCTAGCATGGTGCTGGGCCATTTAGTCAGTCCCTGTTTTATACATTTTGACTAAAAAAGCCTTTATTATAGTTTTAAAATTCATTCATATAATTACATGGAGGTACAGTTTATTACTATTCATTATTCAATATTTATATAGTTTTCTATGTATATAGCTTTATGGTTAATGCATACAGTTCCTTATATAATTTATGTAGAACCTTTATTCTTTGTACTACTTTCCTCTTTCTTTTGTGTCAAGAGACTGTACTGACATATTTATGTTTTGTTGTTTCTACTATAGAAATTAAAGGGAGATATTTCATCTTCCCTTATTCTAAGCCTGTATTCTGAGTCTAGGTTCCAAATTTTAAGGTGTTTATGATTGGTTTCAATTAACAGAGCCAAAATCAGAGGCTGTAAAACACCCAGGGAATTACTCCTCCTACAGGCTATTTGAAGGTTACAAGAAAATCTGAAGGAGGCTTGTGCTAGGGAAATCTCAGGTAAAACTGCTTCCACATTTGGAGACGAGATTCTGCTTCCTTGAGCCTTGGGAAGCAGTAGTGCTAGGTGGGTTCTGATAGATGCATTCTACAAATAGAGATTATTTTCCCACTTGCATATTTGCAGCTGAGATTCTTTGACGCAACATAATGCATATGGCACCCCACTGTGATGGACACATGTACACCCACATGGCTTTTGGAAGGGCAGGCACAGGACTGGGAAGTGTAAGCTTCTTGGGAGAGCAAAAAGAAAACTAACTCTCATGATTTGTGCAGCAGAAAGAACAAAACACAAAGGAATAGATTAGTAAATCATCCTACTGATTTTTGTCCCAAACTTAACTGGCTCCATAGCTGACCCTTTCTAGACTTGGGAAATAGCCAACAAGCTCAGAAAATTAAAATGGCACAAGGAATGCTCTAGATTCCATGCTTCAGGACAGTCTAGAAAGGAAGGACTTGCCTTTATACATACCTAGATTACCCAGCAACTGGTGGGCATTAAAGGATTACAACAAAAATATATCCAATACATAGCTTTATATCTCCAGAAATAGTAGGCCCAATAAATCCAAGAAACTCTAATATATCTGTGAAATGGACATGTTTATTTATTTATTTTTAAAGATTTTATTTATTTATTTCACAGAGGGAGAGAGATCACAAGTAGGCCGAGAGGCAGGCAGAGAGAGAAGAGGAAGCAGGCTCCCCGCTGAGCAGGGAGCCCGAAGCGGGCCTCGATCCCAGGACCCTGAGATCATGACCTGAGCCGAAGGCTGAGGCTTTAACCCACTGAGCCACCCAGGTGCCCAATGGACATGTTTAGAAGGCAGCCAAGAACCTCCCCAAGTGTTTTCCATTGCTGAAACTGCCCAACAAAAATAATAACTGTCATCTACAGAACTCCAGAGCTACATCAGTTGATGCTGTTGTTTATCAAGTCACTTGCCTGAAAAATGTAGGAAGCCAGCACCTGTGACACCCAGCGCAAATCACATAGACTTCACTCAAACAGAACAGACTGCCCAAAAGAACAAAGAATCTCTGCACTGTCAACCTTCAGAATAAACATTTTTGAAAAGAAGGATTGGAAAAATAAAAAAAAATTAAAAAAAATTAAAAAAAAAAAGAAAAGAAGGATTGGTTGACGATAGCCTTCAATATAAATAATGAGTGAAAGCATGTGGGGATAAAATCCAGAAGATAGGGTATAAGCTGGCGGAAGGGTAAAGAAACCTCCCTGGTGTTTCACACGTTCATCTTTTTCCCTCTTTTTGCTCTTTTGCCTGTTCCCACCTTATTCCACTTTTCACTGTGTGACAGGCTTGCCATGTGTCCCTGCCATGCTTTATCCTCACATCCCCTTTTCCCCTTTTGCTTTTCCTCACTTTATTTAAAAGAGATAGTTATTCCACTTCTTCCCCAGGGTTTCTCTCTGTATTCTCATGCACACCAGCATTTCTTCTTCCTGACTATAAACTTTCACAGAATGCGATCGCCATGTGTTGCCAAAGAAACGTGAATTTTGGGCGCCTGGGTGGCTCAGTGGGTTAAAGCCTCTGCTTTCGGCTCAGGTCATGATCTCAGGGTCCTGGGATCGAGGCCCGCATCGGGCTCTCTGCTCA
>LNAC01000177.1:2972637-3057821 GCA_002007465.1 Ailurus styani
AAAAAAAAAAAAAAAAAAAAAAAAAAGAAACGTGAATTTTTATGGGTAAGAGTACCCACTAAAGTTAACAAGGCTGGTATTGTGAGGTGAAGCCAGGTACTGGATAAATGTGGACAGGAAGAAATGGATTTCCCCACCGAGGCATTAAGAGACTCTGACATGGACAGCGCCCCTTCCCAGCCCACTTTTGTGGTTACACACCAGGGAAAACAGGCCAGAAGGAATATTATCTGGATAAGCCATGGGAAATATGGAAAAGAATAGTTCTTCGGATTCTGTGAATATTTGCTTCAATCTATCAAAGCATTTGAGAAACTAAGAGGTGCCACTCCGTGGTTTTCAGCGAATGCCCTTGCCACCACACCCAGCGGCAGGTGGGTGAGTGGTTACTTCAGCAAGTGTGGTATGGGTGAGTGGTTACTTCAGCAAGTGTGGTAATCAATGACTTGTGTTCATGGCTTGCTGGGTACAGACAGTTCTGTCACTGTGGGGTAGCTGTGCAGGAGCCCAGGACCACCTCAGATCTTAGTGTCCTCAGATCTGGTTGAGCGACAACCCAAAGCAAATGCCACACTCTTTATCATGACAATTAAGCCATTCCATGATCTCTCCCCAGCTTTGTCAAATCACTGTTCTACTCATTTCCTTATCATTTAGTCTTTCCAATGACTACATTTTTCTGGAATCTTCTATGATATTACCCTTCTCTTGTCTTTTGTTCTTTGCAAGGGTTGGAGAAAGTAGAGGAGACATTTTCTCCTTTGTCAATTAAACTTTATCTATCATCTATCTATCACCTATCTAGCTAGCTGCTGAGGAGACTGGCCCACCTAGTTCAGATGTTAGTAGATTATCCCCTTCCTGCATGAAGTCATTATCAGTCTGTCTCTGTTACATGTTTCTGTCTCATCTACTCAACCCTGCTCTATATATACTGTGATCTCCAAGAGGGGACAGAATAGCTTCTACTTTTCATCATCATGGCCCCCAAAATTCAAAACCCTAGAATTATGAGAACAAGCAAGTGAAATGACATGACTGAATGAATAAAATCTTTGCCTCCTGTAAACTCCCGAAGAGCTCCTACATATCTCTCACTGATGGAACTTTCAGGTGTTCAGCTTTTGTACTTAGGTATTTTTGCATACATTAAAACTCTCGGCTATATTCTCAGTAACCTGTGAATAGATCTGAGTTTGATTCTCTAACAGGCCCAACTGGTAGAAGACCTTGAATCCAACAGTTGTTCAACACTGAATGGGCTAAATCGACCAATAGGTGTTCTCAGAGTAGAAGATCATTCATTCTATGTTTGGAGAAAAATTTGAATACCTTGCAAGGAATGTAGTCCTGTTACAGACACATTTATAATTTAAAATGTGTTAACCAACTGTCGTCTGATAGATGTTTATAGAGAACATACTTGCTCACTGTTGAAGAAGAAAAGTAATCATTGTTTTTATGTAATCAGTGCCTCTAAAGTCCTTGAGGGCACTCAAAAGCAGTTGATTTTCTTAAGTAGATTAATTATTTATAATATAAATTTACATAGCAAATTCTGTATAGAGCAGAAAGGTACCTTTTATCGCAGCCCCTTAAAATGCCGCAAATTCTACATTAGTGAGATTCAAATTAATGGGGCTTCTTTGCTTCCTGATGCTTTGCTAATATTAATAGAAGACCAAAAAGTCTTCATGGCCTTCAAGTGGCTGATTCATTCATTGCTAGTAAGCCTCACCCCATGCCACACTGCCTTCCTCAGACTGAAAGGGAAGAGTGAAATTTTGCTGACCAGCTCAGCTCTGTCACCCAGCAACACCCCCACCTCATCCCCTTCCTACTCACACACTACTCTTTCTCTCTCTCTCTCTCTTTATCTCAAACCGAAAGTTCTTCTAGCTCTTTTTCCCCTTCCAAACACTGCTTTATTCATCTTTCATTTCTATTTCCTTCCTCCCAAGCCTACCTTTGCTTTTTCTCCACACTTCGGAATTCGCCATGTTTATCCTCAGTCTCCAACCGGATCCAGGACCTCCCCTTTGACAGTTCTAAGTAGAGCTATCCAGCTACCTGTTGGCTCTGCAGCCCTTCAGCCAGTAATGGAAAGAGAATGAACAATCCACTAGAGAAGCAGAAAACTTCACGGAAAGTTAACTGATAATGATAAGGTGGGTGTGCATGGTAAATAGAGATGTGGATATCATCGCTAGCTGTTCTTCTCATGCCCCACCATCCTTTAATAAACACTGATTTTAATAAAACCTGCTGATTTTCTCTGTCCTCTACTGAGGTAGAAAACTGAGTGAGTCAAGGTCATCACACTGGGCAGGGAAGGATGGTCTAGTGTGGGGGAAAGATCCTGCTCCAGATAATGAACACACAAATAGCAAGTGCCCACGGGAGCCTCAGGAGGAAGCAACCACAGTCATCAAAGAGCACTTCCCAGAGAAGGGATTTTGGAAATGCACCTCGATGGTTGAGTGAGCATCTGTCAAATAGACAGATTGAGGACACTCTGCTCCAAGAAAGGGGAGAGACTTTATAGAGGCTTGGAGGTATGAGAATCATAGTATGTTAAAGGAAGGTACCCATGAGATTGTTATCTAGGGGATGGGTGCTTCCAGGGTGGGATGAAATGAAGCAAAAAGAGAGCTTTGCATAGGATCGCAGGGGCCGCTCTGAGAACGCTGTCATGTTGGATATAATTGCATCTTTGAAATAGGAAGGTTACACAATCCAACTTTCTGAAATGGAATGAATACCTATGTGAAGCCTGGGTGTTGCTAGGAGTTTGATACTAGTCCGGGGCACACATGGAAAATGTGTGGAACATTCCAACGGAGGTGTCGGTGCATGTGGGCACGTTTACAATGGGGAGTGGGGCGGAGTGTTGGTAAGCAGCATCTTGGGACAGAACTCATCCCTTGATGTGCCTTATCTGGGCACAATAAGCCTGACACACGACCACTTAGGTGAGAGGGTAGAGGAATCTGAGTGCAGCTGTCTAAGAGAATGGAACCCACAGGAGACAGAACCAGTTTCCCCTTCTCTGTTGAAAACCAGTGCATAGGGTGGTACCTGCTGAGAAAGATGGTGCCCAGCAGAGCGGTAGGAGAAACCATGGTGCCCCAAGCAGCAAGACAGAGCAGCATCAGTGCACCCCCGTGTCCAGCAGGGAAACAGCAGCAGGCAGGGGCTGGGGGAAGACCTTCTGGAGCTTCCAGATTTCACGGTGAGCTAGACTTGGCAGGGGGCTGGGCATTCTGCACCAGGAGATGGGTACTATGTACCAAAGGCATTCAGGGATGGATACTGTTGGTATCCACAGAGAAGAGAATCCTAAGAGAAATTTAGGCTACAGAAAGAACATTTAGCTGGTAATACAGGAGAGGAAACATGGATACGAAAATGGCTTGTGAGTCTACTGGAGCATTCTAAGTAAGGAGTGATGAGGACAGGCATGAATTTTGGGAGGGGCTAAGGGAATATAATTAAGGAGGCAGAAAGACACCCTTTTGGCCAGCTGAAGCAACAGGTGATGAATGCCTTGTGGTATTTGCTATCCGAGGGCTGGCAGTATGAAAATCAATTATCAGAAGTGTCTAAAAGCGACCCCGGGTACCCATCTGGCCTTGGTTATGATGACTTAGCTAGGATGAGTTAGCACCTACAACTCTGTTCATTCCCCACTGTCAAAGTCACACCCACATGCACCAAAACAAGGGAATGAGAGTGGGGAAGGTCAGGGACACGAACTATCTCAGCAAAGCATCCTGGGACGGTGGGAAGATAGCAGGGAACTGGGGGGGAGGTGACCCTTCTTCTCCTACTATTTCATGGCTTCATCAGTTCCTCCTGTCCTCAGTGAAATCTATTTCCTTTTTATTTCTTAAGATTTTATTTATTTATTTGAAGGTGACAGAGCAGAGGGAGAGAGACAAGCAGACTGCGTTGAGCACAGAGCCTAACACAGGGCTCAATCCTACCACCCCGAGATCATGACCTGAGCCGAAATCAAGAGTCCGCTGCTCAACCAACTGAACCACTCTGGGGCCCTAGGCAAGTCTATTTCTTAACCCATGGCATTGTGCTGCTGAAGAATTATTGTCAGACTCTGGAGTATGACAAGTGCCAATAGGTTCATGCAGGGAGTCACCTAGCATGACCCAAGGCAGGGTCTCAGGAATGATTCAACCAAAGTTGGTCCATCCTGCAGGTATAAACTATAGTAAGAGCATACTGGATGATTAGGACTGGTTTAGACAGAGACCCACCAAAACCGAAACAAAAGCCGTTCACAAACTGACCACTACAACATTGACAGTGATAGAGAACAGAACGTTCTAAGCGCTCCACAAGCAGCCAGGATGACCCTGGAAGTACAGGATAGTCATGGATGTGCCTAGAGTCTTCAGTCCTACATCTATATAAAAGGCCCTTTGCCTCTTCCCTTAGGGATATCCATAGATTTTCTGGTGAAAATAAAATCACATGACATTCAAATGGATTGGCCGACTCAGGAGGTTGTCTTTCTAGAAGGAGATTAAAATTCGAAAGGTACCAACTACTTGCCACGCACTCATTGTATTTTCATGTATCTCTTTGATTTATAAAATTAGACTCGCTGAACTGAACGCTCCTTTTGGGACTGAATAACAAAGATGACTGGGATTGCCAAGTTCTGCCTCATCTTTGGTCTAAAAGAAGGCCTAGCCCAGAAAGACCACAGATTGAGACCCTGGAAATGAGAGTGATGACGAACCCCTGGCCAATATCAGAAAATTGCCCCTTTGATTCTACAAATTTAGTTTGATCTGGCTTTCCCTAATTTATGTAATTCCAAGCTTCTCTCCCCTACACTATTTTGTTTGTTCGCTGATTTGCATTTCCATTTATTCCTTAGCTCTTACAATATAGTTGAAATCAACTCAGAGAGAATTAATTGTTTTTTCAGGATAGCCTTGTGATTTTTGTCTGTGCTTTGAAGTGATATAATTATGGCAACTGTGTTAACAGATCAAAAACACTGTACCAAAAATGTTTACTCAAATCCCACTCTGTAGCGCAGGACATTCCAGAAGGACAGCTTGGTTCTGGGAGCTGTGGGACTCTGCTCCCAAATATACCAGTCTGAAATAAGACCAACTTGCAAATATCTATTTCAAGGGAGGCAGATGAGAAAATTAAAACCAATGATACTTTAATGTCCACTAAGACTTTGTTTAAATCGACTCATCACGATGTGTCTTGAAGTGTAGATTGCTGGGATTGCCTATCTACTGTGCATCCTATTAACACCAATAAGTCTTCTGATCTGGGCTCTGGGAAAATGTGACTTTTTATGGACAGGAAACATTGGTTTCAATTCTTTCCTGCTTGGATCGCATTTCACCTCATGTGTGTGTACGTGCGCGCGTGTGTGTGTGTGTGTGTGTGTGTGTGTGTGTGTGTTGTGATTTGCTCTTGGCCCCTCTAATCTGCTTTTTGAACAGTATTCAGTGGGAGGCACTAGGTGGAGGAGGGGGAGCCCTACCTTTCTGCAGAATGTTCTTTAGCTTATAAACAGCATCATGTCTCATCCTCCAAGTCAGAGTCCACTGCCGCCAACAAAACAGAATCTGGTAGGTCCCAGAAAGAACGGGCGGCCATAGCCACCAGGAAACTTGCCAAAGAGAAATGCAAGAATGGGACCCATGACTTAGAATACACAATAGATCAAAAAACACATAATTTTGAAACAGGACCTCCTTCATAAAATCCTGTTTCAGGACACCTAGCATGGCCACAAGGCTGTGAAGAAAACCAGATATAGGGAGAGAGCTGAACTCGGGCAGGAGGGCAGGAAGGGAATTCTAACCATGTTGTGGTGAGGTTTGGCTTTTAGAGAAATTATGGAGAAGCACAGTGTTCTAGATTCACAGGCAGAACCAGCCATGATACACCCTATTTAGAAGAACATGCTGGGACAGAATAAAGGCCACACTCTTTGGCCTTCCCAAGGTGGCAGAAGCTCCACCTCCTATTATTCTCTCCTGAGTACCCATAGTCCAACCCCATCATCTTCCTCACTGCCCTCAGATTGTACCCCTCTCTCTGTCTCTGGCTACTCTGTCCATATCACTTCTTTTACCTGGAATGTTCCCTTACACCCCCACCCCTACCTCTGCCATAATGTCTCTGTAAAACTCTACCCACCGTACTGGGTCCAATTCATACTGTCCTAGGCAGAATGAATTCTTCCCTCTAAATATGTCCTGTCTTCTCGATCTGTCTCAATACCTATCTCGGCTTCTCTTTCTCTTTCTCCCCTACTCCTCCTCTTTCTTCCTATATACACACACCCATTCATTTTCTTCATCCCTCCCTTCCTCTCTTTCTCTCTCCCCACATCCTTCCCACTCTCCCCCTCTCCTTCCCTTCCCTTTTCTCTCCTGGCAATTTCAAAATATTCCAAATTCTGGAAGCTAGAAGTTTTCTTCATGATTCATTGAATGGCAAAACTGAAATTTACTGGAATAACTGGAAGTTACTCATAATCTTGATTTGGCTCTCCTGTTATGGGAAGTCATATTTTTTTTTGCAAACAAAACAAAATAAAGCAAAAACAAGGACAAAAGGACACGTGTTGGAGCACAGGTTGCAATCCGAGGCCCTACTGGAAATATGAGATGATATTTGGTATTAGCCGTGTTAACTCCAGGAACTAGAAGTGCTCCTGGAAATTTTCCACACAAGCCCCCCAAACTTGGATGCGCAGAACAGGCAATTCTAATGGGTAGCAATTCTAATGGACAAAGGGACGCCCGACCCCTGGGCCAGACCCAGACCCAGACCCAGATGGGTCCTGCTTCTCATTTCTCCCCTTCAGGACACTGTGTAGTTGACCAAGTGGCCCAAGGATGCCCATGTGTGTCTCACTGATTCACTCCACCCGACAAGAGGCTGATCTGCAGGTCTTCTCTCCATAACCCCATCTCTGTTCTGGCCTTTTGCTGAGCGGGCTGAGGGTCAATGCCCTTGGGCCTCCCAGCTCCTCCTAGTTAGACCGAGGGAATCTCTTACTTCTATGTATTGTTGAGCCACTAGCGAAAGTTTCTACAACAGCACCCTGGGCTTTTTCTTGAGAGCATGCTCTCCTGGTGGTGAATCTCTTAAACTTCAGCACCTTTTGAAAACCATACAGGCTTGGAATGTCTCACATATTCACATGCAGGTTCTTTTTATCCCCTCAATGTATCTCTCTTCTTGAGTTGTTCTCTAAGGAGCAAGAAGAAACCAGGTTGCAGCTTCAAACATTTTATTGGGAAGCCTCCTCAGTTAAATAACTGACTTCAGCATTTACAAGATCTGCTTTCCATATAACTGTAAGGGTACTATTCTGCTAAGGCCTCTGCTGCCTTATATCCAAGATCCCCCATTCCTCAGCTTCTAATAACAGTTCCCTTCTGAGCTCTCACACATGGTGCCTTAATACCCATATTTCCAGAACAGTCTTTTCACAAGGATTTAGGAATTCTCCAAGGCAATTTATGTTTTTTTCTACCATGTTTCTCACTTCAGAGTCTTTACTACATGAGTCATCAATATCCATTTTCCTACTAACAGCCTGGTCCAGACAACATTTGCATTTTTTAAATCATGCTTCTCAAAATTCTTCCAGCCTCGGGCCGCCCCCCCCTCCCCAATTCCAAAGCCACTTCCATATTTCAGGTATCCCATAGCTGCATCCCATATCCTGGTCCCAAAATCTGTATTAGTTCTTACTGCTGTTGTAATATATTATCATGAATTTAGTGACTTAAATCAAATCTAATATCTGATCTAGTTCCATAGGTGAGAAGTCCAACATGAGTTTCTCAGGGTTGAAAACCAAGACCGTGTTCCTTTCTGGAAGCTTTGGAGGAGAATCAATTTCCTTGCCTTTTCCAGCTCCTAGAGGCCACCAATATTCCTTGACTCTTTTTTCTCCATATTCCTTCCTTCGTCAATACTGAATCTTTCTGACCTTTCTTCCATAGTCACATCTGCTCTGACTGTGAGCACAGCCAATAAAGCCTCCCCACTCGTAGGTACTCAATTAGGTTAGGTCAACAGGGACCATCCAGGAAAACCTCTGCATCTCAAGGTTCTTGATCTAATCATGTCTGCAAAGAATTTTTTTCCACATCAAGCAAGAGATTCACATGTTCCAAGGATTAGGGCATGGACATCTGGGGGACATCATTTTAGGGTTTAGTATTTTGCCTACTGCAATATCACTTACTTTGGATTTCAAAGGATTTGGTACATGGCATGTGAAGAATAGGTCTTAACAAAAGTTATTTTTTGGGCGCCTGGGTGGCTCAGTGGGTTAATGCCTCTGCTTTCGGCTCAGGTCATGATCTCAGGGTCCTGGGATCGAGGCCCGCATCGGGCTCCCTGCTCAGCGGGGAGCCTGCTTCCCCCTCTCTCTCTCTGCCTGCCTCTCTGCCTCCTTGTGATCTCTCTCCCTCTGTGAAATAAATAAAATAAAATCTATATAAAAAAAAAAAAAAAAAAAAAAGTTATTTTTTAATGGAGGACAAAAAGATGGTCAAATTAATGAATACTTTCATGTACTGCATTTTAGTTTATACTCAGTGAACACCTGTTAACCTATTAATCTGATTCTAGCAAGATTAGGTATATGATGGTAACATCAATATTTTGTATTTTATGGGACTTCATAGAATCCACTGTGCTTTCAGATATCACTGATTAAATAATTAAATCTTTTGATATGCTCATATCATGATACATATGGACTGTGTTCAACATGTTTTCTGCCCTGCTATTCAGACAGGAAGAACAAATCATACCATATCATCCAGGGAATGTGAAGTTGTTTACTATACTAAATTAATCCTATTTATGCCATAAATGACAAAATAAATATTTTATTTATCAAGTTAACTTTGGTTAGTGTTATTACCTTTAAGGATTTAGGGTAAATTAAAGTCGTTGACTTTTAAATACCAACTCAATGCCAATGCAGTATCTGGGGCTTATGAAGACACCAAATGAGATGAGTACTTGTATTATTTTCCATTTATAGGTAATGAAAATGCTACACAGATTTCAGGCAACTGTGGCAAAGTTTTACAACTGGTTAATAGCAACTTCAGGTTTCAACCAGGATGTGTGACTCTGGAGTCTGTGCTCTTGACCTTTATGTTTTGCAGATTCTTAATGAGATGATTTACTGTTGATGGTAGCTTTATAATTAGGTAACCCTAATGTAAGTTGGGCTCCTCATTGTCCAGACTGAGCAGAGGCTCCCTTTAAAAAAAAAATGGTAATTTTGTTGTGTCCAAACACATTACCATCAAAATGTCAAGTATATCTAATCTGTCAAAGAAATAACAAAGGAAGGCTTACAAAAGATCACAAAAGTTCTCTTTAGACCTCCTCTTTCACTCTCAAACTTTCTTACATGCTTCACTGAGGCTTCTGGCATCTATAAAAGTATTCTGCTCCTCCGCTGTCCTGGAGCCAAATTTGTGTGTGTGTGTGTGTGTGTGTGTGTGTGTGTGTGTGTGCCACACACACACACACACACACTAAATCCCCAAGTCCAATGAAAAAAGCAAAGAGAATCAAAGTATCTGGGTAAGTCTGGGACTGGTTGAACGCTTTGTAAGTTTCTATTTAAATTGGACTGAGGTATTTTGATTTGTTTTGTTATAACCTTCATTGATCGAATACTCTCAAACACCCAGAAAAAGTCTGGGGACCGTCTGGGGTATCACTGGGATCCAAAGAAGGACAGAGACTATTTAAAAGAAGTGGTGAGAAAATAAAGCTCCTGTCTGATCTCACCCGAGGGAGTTTGCCTATTTAATACATCAGCTGATTTATCCCTGAATGTTTTCCTCTTTAAGAATTAATCAGTCATACTGGGGGAGCGGGAGGGGGAGGGAAAATTTTACTTTTACTTGTGTTAAAACTTCCATTTAGGAAGACAATGAGGTGTCACTGTTAATAGTGTTCAATACTGACTCTACAATTTCCATGAGCTTCAAGGGGAGTAACAAGCTGGATTCGACACAAGAGAAGGCAATCCTCAAGCTCTGTGTCAAAGGGGACACTTGATTCCTTCCTTTGACTAATATCCAAGAGGAAGATGGAGAATTTCTACAAGCAGATTTTACGATGAGCACATAAAAATGACAGAATGAGACAGATGGGATGGTGCAAAGCCTCTTTAGTTTAAATTTCTTAAAAAAAAAAAAAAAATAGGGCCCTGGGTGGCTCAGTCATTAAGCGCCTGCCTTCGGCTCAGGTCATGATTCCAGGGTCCTGGGATCGAGCCCTGCACTGGGCTTCCTGCTCCATGGGAAGCCTGCTTCTCTCTATCTTCCACTCCCGCCACTTGTGTTCCCTCTCTTGCTGTGTCTTTCTCTGTCAAATAAATAAAATCTTTAAAAAAAAAAAAAAAGAAAAAATGGTGGTATGTTCGTATGAAAATGGGATACAGAGTAGAACATTGCTAAAGACTATATTTTATAGAGTTTGATTTAGGAGCAAGAAATAATTGTGTTATATTACATTTTGCTTATCATGGATGCAACATAAGTCAGGCTTTTTCCTAAATGCATAAAGATTTATTTATCATGAACAAAGGAATATAATCATCATGGCAGAAGAGTAGAGATTTTCATATAAAACAATGATTTCCTACCAAAACATTCACCTTAGCTTTAAGTATATTTATGGGTATTAAGGGATTCCCTTTTATCTCTCTGAGCTTCAGCCTCTATTCTAAATTGCTATATATGAGAGAGTTCATTCTCCTATGAATTTCCACTATGTTCATACAAATAGCCAAATGATGATAGAAAGGCTAGGTCTGAAGTGTGAGGAGGTGCATTTGTGTAGTGTCTGCTTTCCTTCCTGTTGTAGGGCTCTTCAGGGAAATACCTTGCCCCCATAAGAAACCTGCCTGCAAGGTTGCTCAGGGTAGACACCACGATGTAGAAGGGTTGAAGCCCCATCCCACCAAGGAGAACACGGTAGGAGAATGGACACAAAAGAAGCCAGTGGACCTCTGTGCCTTCCCACCCAGAACTTGCCCGTGAAGGTCACTCTTTGATAGACTTTATTTTCCCTATTCTGGGCAAGTTCCCTATTGGGACACAGTAGGGATTTCTGAGCACATCCCCAGAGCTTCAATATTTTATATACCAAGGTCTGGACGTGGGTTGGAAAGAAGTCTAGTCAGAAAGAAGACTAGAACGACAAAAATGTAGGATGGCATGACTGATGCCTCACTTAATATCCTTGAGCCTCTGTTTACCTACAGTTAAATCATGGTTCTCCAAGGTCTCATTCAGCTCTGACACTGAAATTGTTCAATGAAAATGGTAGAAAGGAACACAACCAAAACAATGACATAACACATGCCAGTAGAAAATAAGTCTTTCCAAAGAGTAGGTGGCAAGGAGTATGGAGGAAGGGTTAGGAAGGAAGAGAATTTCAATGCAACCACAATTCATACCCACAGCATATATATTTAGTCAGTGAATCCTGGAGCAAATTTAAGAGCACAGAAATAATATAATTAAAATGACTGTCAAGCAGTGAACAGTAATGTGGAATAGCAATTTATATATAATAATTTATACATTTGAATTATCAATATAATTATATGCTCTCATATAATATAGCATTATATTATAATTCTTATAACAATATAATTACATATAAGGGTATGATTGTATAGTATACACACTATATTTATTTGGAGACTCGACTCTCTCAGATCTGGAGTTGCAAATATATACATTAAACAAAATGCAAACTCTACAATCACCTACCTAAGTAGTGGCCATCCTTCAGATTTCACCAGGAAAGAAAGATGTTACAAGACATCAAAGAAAAAATAATGGGTGATAATAAGTATTTGGCAATGGACTTCAAATATTCCAGGGTGAGTTGTAGATAAACCCTGTAAACCAGGCATTTAGAGTGCCTATCTTTAAACTCTTTTGACTTTTCCTCAAAACACAGCTTTGTCCTGCCTAGGCAATAAGAGACTAAACTAATAAGCATGCCCAGAAAGTGGTCCCTTTGTCCCCTCAGTGCCTTACAACCTATTTCATGTGCACACGTGAGCCTCTGTGAAGACTGACAGGCACACAGCCCATGATGACGGTGGGCAGTCCCTTGGCAACACATCACGTCCATTTTGTTCAATATGGCATTAGTATGGAATTGCACGTAACAGCTAATGTATAAGCCGCTTTCATTTCTATTGGTATTCCCCAAGTCCCCTGACATTGAACCTGCTTCTCGCTGGTTCCCTTATTACTTCAACCCCTTACCAACTGATATACCCCAAGAGCCTCCTGACTCTTTATGGGATTATATCTCCCAGAGCCACTACTTCTTGTGTGAAGAATGGTATTCATCATGAGATCTCCAAAATTCCTGCTCCCTCTAAGACTTGTAGTAGCACATACCTCATGGGAGGGCAGGACCCTTCAGAGAGAGCATGGCTAGAGCCAAAGTGGGGAGGGAGTGGTGTCAGATACCAAAATAAGATCCCAAGAAGAATCAAAGTCAGAAGCAAGTTAATCTCAAGCCAACACAGGTTCGAACCCAACAATTACCATCTAAGGCAGAACGGATCCTTTGAGCTCTTGTGGCAAGCTTTAAACAATGATTAATAGAATTGTCAGGAGCCATTTGGGATTTTTGATTAAGGGGGATGTGGTTTCCAAAGTTCAAATCACCTTGGAGGGGGCTTGCTTCACTGTAAGTCAATGGAGAAATGATACCCAGTAGGAGCCTGAAGGCCAGGTGATGTAAGCTTTGCAAAAAAAGTGTATTCCCCTGAGCTGGATTTGAGACATTACACAGCTGGCTTCCAGGAAAAAAAAAAAAAAGACATCAATAAGCTTCCAAATTTCTGCAGTCCAGACAAGCCTCTATTTTCTTTTTATGTCTACAAGATCGCAATGGGCTATGTCTCAAAAGCAGAAAGCTTTGGTAGCAGCAAAGGGTCAGCTGGGGGTCACTGGGAAGAGAGATCAAGGAATGAACCAAGTGCCCAAAAGAAAACAGAAGGAAGCCCGAAACAATCTGGGAAGCAGAGGCAAGGATGCCGCTCTTCTGAAAAGCCCCTACTGGAAGGCACTTGCTGGTCTCTGTGGGATATAGCCTGAGCCCAGAATCTGGAATTTATTCCATAAACATTTACAAAGTGACTGCAAAGAGTCACAGAACACCCTGCCCCGTTCTTTCCCTTGCCTTCCTTTTGTGCATGTGCGCATCTGACCTCAGAAAGGACCACGACATTCATGTCTGAATATATGCATATTTATAAATTATATATATGAGCCTTAAATTACAACTTCATGGGAGCAGGTTTTAAATGGCTGAGGTAAAAAGTCATATGTGTTACGTATCTATACACACGTTTTGGGGGGGGTTGGTTTTTTTTTAAGATTTTATTTATTTATTTGACAGAGAGAGAGAGAGAGATCACAAGTAGGCAGAGACGCAGGCTGAGAGAGGAGGAAGCAGGCTCCCCACTGAGCAGGAAGCCGGATGTGGTGCTCGATCCCAGGACCCTGAGATCATGACCTGAGCCGAAGGCAGAGGCTTTAACCCACTGAGCCACCCAGGCGCCCCCACATGTTTTTAACATGACTGTTGGTGGTATGTTTTCTAGATGGATTCCTTTTTGGGCTCATGTTGACAGCTTATCATGCACCATCATTCCTGAGGAGCCCAGGCTTCTGAACCTCAAATAGCACTGGATCAAAGGAAAAATCCCATTCGGCAATTCCTATGGGGGCAAAGTACTCAGCTGTGTATCCCCTTCCAGATGGGCAGTCTCGAACAGGAAATCTAACCTCTCCGAACCTAAATTTTGTATTTGTATGGCAAATGGCTTAAACCAGTCTAAGGATTTCCAAATCTTATTTTCTGATGTCCTGAGTTCCCCAGAGGTATCTTAGATGCCACTGTGGGGGCCAGGAGGCGGCTCAGGTGACCTTCAACGCCAAGAAAGCAGTTCTGCTTCTGTCTTATATGTTGCAACTCTGCACAGAATGTCAAGGAATAAAAGGAAGTTTGTTGTTAAAAAGGGATTGATAGGGGTGCCTGGGTGGCTCAGTGGGTTAAAGGATCGGGCTCTCTGCTCAACAGGGAGCCTGCTTCCTCCTCTCTCTGCCTGCCTCTCTGCCTATTTGTGATCTCAATCTCTCTGGGTCAAATAAATAAATAAAATCTTTTAAAAAAAAGGGGGGGGTTTATAATAATACAGACCTAATAATATAGGTACTATACCATACTTCCTATGAGTCAGAGGGTCCCCTGGCCACTTCCATTTGGGGGGGCCTCCTGATAGAAAAAGAAATGCTAAAATAGGTTACAAAAGTGGGGCACCTGGGTGGTTGACTTTGATTCCGGTCATGATCTCAGGGCCCCTTGAGCCCTATGTCAGTTCCCATACTCAGTACGGTATCTGCTTCTCCCTCTCTCTCTCTCTGCCTCTCCCCATGTTTGTGCATGTTCTCTCTCTCAAAAATAAATAAATAAAACCCTTGAAAAAAATAGCTTACAAAAGTGATGAACTATATAAGGAGTGTGCTGAATATCTTTCAGCGCTGTCAATGTTTCTCAACGCTATACGCATAAACTTGGAGACAGCCTCTCGATTTGAGGTCCTTGGTAAATATAAGGCCTCGGCTGGATGGTTTTCTTGTTTCCCTTCAAATCCCACCCTCAGGATAATACCTGGTCCTTTCCAGATTCCCTACTCTGTGTATCTGTGTGTCTTGGAGAAACCTCGCTTCCACAGATGGAATGTTCCAGTAAAATCGCTCTGCAGAAAAGCTATCCAAGGACCCAGAGAATGCCTAAGAATTCTTTACAGGTTTCTGTTGTTACATCTTCCTTGATATCACCTCACAAAGGATGTTAACAGGGTTACTTGATTTCGAGAAACATGTCATTTCAACAATCAACATACTCAGTTAGCCCAAATCCAATAAAATAAAGAAATTTGAATAGTTCTCTGAATTTGCAGTAATGGGAGCTGACAGCTACCATGGTCTGTTTTTAATCAATGCTGCTTATTTCATGAAAGATGAAAATCTAGTAAAATATTTCACTTTCCAACCATCTAAAGCACCGAAAAGAGCAATAAAAGAGGAGTATGAATCCTAAATAGTAAAAACAGCCTTTTTTAAAACACAGAAGTGAGAGTTGTAAAAAAAAAAATGTGTCTTTTAATTAAAGGACATAAAGCCATTTAATTATGTTCCATGGCATGTGGTAAACTTGTCCTTTGATAGCTTTGGAAAGTAAGTGCTAGACTGTTTGACCAGATACTCAAAGAACTGGAAGTATTTTTATTAGTAGTATTTTGATAAAGAGGGGGAGGGGCAGGGGAAGAGGGAGAGAATCCCGAGCAAGATCCACACCCAGCACGGAACCTGATGCGGGTCTCGAACTCACGACCTTGAGATCATGACCTGATCCAAATCAAGATTGGATGCTTACAATAAATCAACTATGGAAAGAGCCTAGATGTCCATAAACAGATAAACAGATAAAGAGGATGTGACATATATACACAGTGGATTATGCAGCCATCAAAAATGAAATCTTGCCATTTGCAATGACGTGGATGGAACTAGAGGGTATCATGCTAAGTGAAATAAGTCAATCAGAGAAAGACAATTATCATATGATCTCACTGATATATGGAATTTAAGAAACAAGACAGAGGATCATAGGGGAAGGGAGGAGAAAATGAAATAAGATGAAACCAGAGAGGAAAACAAACCATAAGAGACTCTTAATCTCAGGAAACAAACTGAGGGTTGTTGGAGGGGAAGGCAGTGGGAGGGATCGGGTGGCTGGGTGATGGACATTGGGGAAGGTATGTGCTATGGTAAGTGCTGTGAATTGTGTAAGACTGATGATTCACAAACCTGTACCCCTGAAACAAATAATACATTATATGTTAATAAAGAAAAAAAAAAGAGTTGGACACTTAACCGACTGAGCCATCCAGGAGCCCCTGGAATTATTTCATTAGGTGCCTATAACCAGTGAGTACTGTTTGAATTAATTGGCTTCACTGGGTGGAACAGTTTATGGGAACAAGACCCACAACCCAACATACAAGGAAACAGGAGGGCAAGAGGTATTTTTGTCTTTGTGGGGTATTATAGACATTTGAGAGCAAAGATGCACTGAGGAGAGGAGTCTGATTCCTATGGACCCCCATTCTAAGATACCTAGCCCGGGATCACGGTTTAGATTAGATCAAGGATTAGATTACCTTCTAATTCCACTGATTTAGTGGCCTGTGATTCAAGCTAAGCTGTGGGTACTCAGGATGGCATTCAAACCTATAGCCAACCCTGCTGTTTTCAGTTTATCTCTGGCACCTGTGGATTTAACCCTCATGGTTTTGAGGGCTCTCAAGAGCCCCCAGAAGGTCTATACCATGTAACAATTTATCATTTTGTCAGGGAATACATTTGACTCTTCTGCTTCAAAGTTTCATAGGCAAGAGGGTGTCCCTTAGCAAGTGAGTGGGCCCAGGGGGTCAGCCTATACCTCAGGCTGGCTATTTTTGTTCTAGGCTTTTGCTACCTTGGCAATAACTTCCTGGTGGCAAAATTCATATAATTCTTGAAAATCTGCTAATTTAATGATAAAACAAAGGGGAAAAAATTTAAGTCCAAGGCAGAGTTCTTTTTTTTTTTTTTTTTGGCAAAGATTGTATTTATTTATTTGTCAGGCAGAGAGAGTGCACAAATAGGAAGAGGGGCAGAGGGAAAAGCAGACTCCCTGCTGAGCAGGGAGCCTGATGCGGGACTCGATCCCAGGACTCCGGGACAACCCCAAAAGAACCCTAATGTAAACCATGAACTTTAGCTAATAATAATAATGTATCAATACTGGCTCATCAATTGTAACAAATGTCCCACTCCGACACATGACATTAATAAATTATTAATTTCTTGCAGACAGAGAAGCGCACATGGGAATTCTGTGCTTTCTGCTCAGTTTTTCTATAAATGTAAAACTGCCCTCAAAAGAAAGATCACTCATTTAAAAAACTGCTTCAGAAGGGGGCTCTAATCTACACACCAGGGACAACTCCATAAATACTGTAAAAATGGAAAAATGATCCATGAAACCATTTCACCAAGTGCATACACCATGCGCAAAAGCTGTTTTTCAAATGAGAAATAAAATATTCATCAAAATTAAATATGTAGTTATCTGGTTACAATAAAAAAAATAAACCCTTGTACTGAGTAGCGATACTGGCAGACACCAAAGGCCTGTACAAATATTTTTATGAAAGGAATAGTAAGACCACTGGAATGACCTTTTCCATGTGTAAATTTTAAGAAGTATTTTCATCAACATTCCATGGTGTGAAATTGACAGGGAGGGCCACTTGACTACAAAAACATGTCTTTAGAGTTGAAGACAGGAAATGCACACAGATTAAAGGAGGGTGCCTTTTGCAAATGTGCACATCCAAGAGGGAAGAAGAAGTTGTGGAGTCTAAAAGAATCTGAGGGCAGACCATCTCCTCTGATGCCTTCCTGTTCTGCCCCAGACCTTAGGGTCACCTTCCTGAGTGGCCGTGACCCACGTCTCGCGGCGGTGCAATCCATTTCTTCTTCACCTTCGTCTTTGTCCACATGTCAGAACATCTTATCATCACTGCAGCAGTTTTTGCTAATTTAGGTTACTTGCAAAAGAGTATCAGGTAATAAAGGGCTGGGCTTATTAACAGCTATATACATACAAATGACTTGAGCTCATATATCTAGAACCGTTAAGGGTCTGAAATGTTTCATTAAAATCTTCAGCTATTTTGTGGAGAGGGGAAATGAAATGTTCCTTGAAATTAATCAGTCGAGGATTCTTGAAGCCCTCGGGCAGATGCCCTTGTGAATAAGAAGGTCTACTTGAATTTGAAGACATTGACAACGTTCAGTGTCCCAGCAGAAGGAAAGTGAAAATTCTCTTGTATTTCAGAGTAAAAGTTGGAATGATGGAGCTAACTCTTCCAGGAGGAATGTATGTGGGAGCCAACTGAACCAAAAACCAAAACGCAAGAAAACGCAACGTGTAATAGCAACTCATACTAATGTCTTCTTTTCTACAGAGATCAAAACAAAATTTCAGAGAGGTAGGGGAGCTTATAAATATAAGAGCAGTATAGCAAATCTGAAAAAGTATGTTTCCAGCTCAAAATGTAATTAACCAGGCACTTTGCAATTACTGACAATTTGGGGTTTTCAGTCTTATCACAGATCTTCCTCGAGCTACATATGTTCCTGAGAAAATTAGCCATGTTTCATAGCAATAACAAAGGCATCACTTCGAAAAGCACCACATAAAATAAACATTGCCTTGAAAACTGGAGGTTGCTAGGAAATTATGTCAAGTGCAATCCTCTCCAGTTCTAGCTGATTTTTCCATTTTATGTCTTCCTCAACCATTAGGGCTTAACCCCTACAGGAATTTACACCAGGATAGCTTACATACCTCCGCCAATATAAATTTTCCAGGGGTTCCATTCGATCCTTAGAAGGCCTTGGGCATTAGTGCTAAGAATTTTGAGCCGGGTCAGCTCTTCTGGAAAAGGGCAATGCTTGTGTTCTTGACCATATGGGGGTTTGTCCTGAACAGAAGATGGAACTAGGCTGGGTCAATGGGGATATTCACATTTTCTTCTTCTATTGCTACAGAATGAATCAAGGGGGAAAAGGCTTAGTGGCAAGCCAAATCCAATGATTTATTTTAAGAAGAAGCAATTCATTGCACTGGTTGCCAAACTTAAAATGCCTGGACAGCCTGTTCAAAGAGCCAGCAGCGGGAAGAGAAGAGATCATGCCAGCAATTGGTGCCAAGAAGCAGAGAGAGCGAGAGCTGGGGCAGCCCCCCCCCATGAATTAGCATTTCAATGGTCCGACTCACCAGGGTGCTGAGAAAGTCCTGGAGACTTAGATACTTCTATCTGCACCTTGGATTCCTAAGATCTTCCCTTGCATTCATTCCATCCACTCTCCATGGGTGGGTCCCTGACTCACAGATACAAACAGGAGTAGATGATACAGGGAAATAATTCACCGCAAGGTTCGGATTTTTCTTCCTTTCCATACCAAGAGCTGCCGTGTGTGTATTGCACCGGACCGAACCCACGACGTGTTTGCATCCAACGTCTCATTAGACCTCACTACTCCTTGTGAGATAGTATGGCCTTCCCCACAGATAGATGAGGAAGCAACACTCAGGGAAACCAGAATTTGGCCCAACGTATCCACATAACAAGTAGCAGCGCAGAAAATTGGAACTCTAAGTCAAGTGTATGGGAAACGAAACGAAACGTTCATTCCGATTCCACGCACAAATACCTCATTAGTTACGACAGTAACAAGGTGAGCACCTAGTAAATATACGGCCCTGAGCTAGGGTATTTTGCATGCTTAAATTCCCTGGATCTTTTTTTTTTTATTTAAGATTTATTTATTTGTCAGAGAGAGAGGGAGGAGCAGCAGGCAGAGGGAGAAGCAGGCTCCACCACTGAGTAAGGAGCCCAGGAAAGGGCTCAATCCCAGTACCCCAGATCAGGACCCGAGCCAAACGCAGACACTTAACCGACTGACCCACCCAGGCACTCCTGACTCACTGAATCTTGATAAAACTAAGCAAAGTAGAGGAGGGGAAAAAAAAATCTTTCCATCAGTGGAGGGAACAAAGTGGATAGAGATGACATGAGAATGATTTTCCAGGAGAGACGGAGCCTGCCAAAGACAGTGAAAATAAACATTTCCAAAAGAAATATTTAATTTTCACCCGACTATAAATGAAGAAGACTCTGCCAAGGGCCACTGGCCCAAAAGTAGCCTCTCACTGGATAGGTTGCGCATCTGTGGTCTCGGTTATTACGCTGTTGAGATTCTTATTTTATAAATCAGTCACTGCTGAATAGAGTGACTTTCATTTCCAGGAATCCAAAGAGTGTCTTCATCAACCACAAATGAGAAAGTAAATGAAACGGTATTTTATTCACATTTTTACCTCTTACTTCAATAACCACAAATATGCCTGGGTTCAATCATTTTAAAATCAGCATCCTTATCTTTTTAGGAGGAAATTTGCCAACGCCTAACATCCAACGGGGGGGAGGGGGAGGGAATAAAGCACTTGATGCAGAGACACAAGATCACTTAAAGTTCACGTAGGCTTAATGTTAATAGATTTTCTTTCAGCCAGTTACTGCCCACGTTTATGGAAAAGTAGAGTCTGGAGCAGGCAAGTTTCCTTGTTTCCAGACTCACGTACAGGCAGGAAACTGTCAAGTGGCTGCAAAAGCAGATAGACTTTGATTGATGAGCAAGTCACACATTAAGATCTATTGGTGTGGAGACTGAGCTGTACCTCATTTCCTGGCACACACCCACCTTCAGGAAAAGGGAAATGAGTTTTGCTTTAAAAACAGAGCAGTTTCCTAGACCCAGGCTTCAGCTGATGAACAGCACAGACGTCTGCTTCATACATGCCACTAACTCTCCTACCTCCAACTGTGCTTTGCCCAACAGGGAACTACGGTTTTACCTGCCCCTTTCATGCATAGCGCCAACCCTTCAAGAACTCCTAATTTATGGAATATCTGTATCTCCAAACAGTCACGGTTGTTATGTCCTCTCTCTGTTCATAATTTTCCAGTTTTCTCCATTTTAGTCAACGGTCACTTGAAAAAATTTAACCTTTAAAAAGTTAACTTCATGTTTAGCGTGAATCCCAAATAGTCCCCGCTGGAAACGGGGTCTCTAAGAAAACACCATATTCCACAAATGTTGAGCTGGCCCATGTTGGTGAGTAGAGTGACACTTTCAGCTGTAATGTGTTTTAAAACTTTTTGCTTTTAGTGGAGAAGAAGTAAGGCTGATGACTTCTGCACTGCTGGACTGTTCTTCCGAAAAAGAAGGCAGCCTTTCTGAAAGGCAGCCCTGTGTTTGCGCAAGGGTCTTTCCTTTCTCATTTGGACTGCAGTCCCTGGAGCACTGTGGTTTCTGTGTATGGGGGTGGTTCCACGCTCTCGCTCGGGCTCCCATTCCTCCTCTCCTCCCCCTCCTCCTCCCCCTCCCTGCCCTCCCACTGCCTGCCCTTTCTCTCCTGTGCCAGTGTGCAAACACAGGAGGGTCACATTGCCAAAGAACAAAAAGGAGGACTGAAGACTGCCAAGAACATCTCGCAAGGGGAGCAGAATAAGAATTCGCAAGGGAGACCAGGACAAAATGTGCCGGATCTGTTGCTCCCTGCCTTTCTTATTCAGGCACTGATATTGCTGCACACTTACTCTGTCTGGAGTCCTATGTGGGATACCAATGCTCCATGAAAGAGTCAGACAAGAATCCTGCTTTCGAGTTGTCCCTGCCTGGGTGAGGGCCCTGTGACATGCATGCACCAAAAATCTCAGACAGTACGCTGTAAAAGCTAGAGAAGAGGCACCAGAAGCTTTAAGAGAGGTTGGTTCTCTTTAAGAGAGGTTGGTCCCTTTTTTTTTTTTTTTATGATTTTATTTATTTATTTGACAGAGAGAGAGATCACAAGTAGGCAGAGAGGCAGGCAGAGAGAGAGGAGGAAGCAGGCTCCCCGCTGAGCAGAGAGCCTGATGCGGGGCTCGATCCCAGGACCCTGAGATCATGACCTGAGCTAAAGGCAGAGGCTTAACCCACTGAGCCACCCAGGCACCCCTAGTCCCTCTTTTTAAGAGAGGGAAGGGCTTCCTGAAAGGAGTTTTTGGGCTGAGCCTTCAGGAGAGCAGTGTTGTTCTCTCCACCGGGGGCGCCATTCCCACCGCAGCATCACCTTCCAAAATCCAACCTACCCCTTCAAGGTTCAGTGTGGACCCTAGCCTATTTGTCAAACCATTCCTGATCCCACACCAGAACCCGTTCGTATGTTCTTCCCCCGTCTTCTGAACCAGGAGTCACTTTGCACCTTCTCTCCTGTAACATCGGTCATATTCCTTCTCGAGTTGTACTGTCTGTGTACTTAATGGTTGGCTCTCTTGGACAGCTCAGTCTCCCCAGCCCTCCATATTCCTCTTAGCACCTAGCCTGGCAGGGATCAAGTTCCTGACAGGGTCTTTCGGACGAACATATGAATAACTTCATTTGGTCTTCTCTTCATTATGTCCATTTCTTGTCCTTTCTATACTTTCTTGCCCTTTCTACAAAGGAATATTCCACGCCATTGTTGCTGTCTCCTTCCTAATGGGGGAGGGGAGGAAAGTAGGTTAAGGAGCTTCCATTTAGAAACAAGATGGGACGGGGGAGGGAGACAAACCTTAAGAGACTCTCAATCTCAGGAAATAAACTGAGGGCTGCTGGAGGTGGGAGGGTAGGGATAGGGTGGCTGGTGATGGACACTGGGGAGGGGATGTGCTGTGGTGAGTGCTGTGAATTGCGTAAGACTGATGATTCACGGACCTGTACCCCTGAAACAAATAATACATTTATGTTAATTTTAAAAAAAAGAAGCTTCCAGTTGTACCCAGTGAAACCTGGACTCAGAGCATAAGGCTGTACTGTGCATGTAGTGTCTTATATGGTTGCATGTAACTCAGAAGGACAATCCAGTCTCTAAACTTCATGCCATATTAATATACCTCTTCCCACAAGTGATCAAGGTGAAAGTTGGACTTGGCTTTGATAATTGAGTCTAGTTGTGTTATGTGATGGACCCTGACTTTAACCTTAAATTGCTATTTCCTCTGAAATACACTGTCCCAATTTTGTCTGCCTCAAGGAAAACTGTTGGCCCATATGAAGCATTTTAAAGGTAATATGCAAGCTCTCAGATGAGCGTAAGTCCATGAGTATAATTGCTTATGCCCTAAATTAAATATATTGGCAGCTAATTCACTAATGGTAAGAAAAGGGGCGCCTGGGTAGCTCAGTGGGTTAAAGCCTCTGCCTTTAGCTCAGGTCATGATCTCAGGGTCCTGGGATCAAGCCCTGAATCAGGCTCTCTGCTCAGCGGGGAGCCTGCTTCCCCCTCTCTCTCTGCCTGCCTCTCTGCCTACTTGTGATCTCTCTGTCAAATAAATAAATAAAATCTTTAAAAAATATTTTAAAAAACTAATGGTAAGAAAATAGATTGGACAGTGAGATTAATTTCATTTTCGGCTCCACATCAGGCCTAAACCAAAAATTGGAATTAAAGATTCTAGCTTCTTCAATCTGGAGTTCTGGTGTAAAGAGAGATGTATAACAACCAAATCCTCTGATAGAGAGTTATTAGGATATGAAAACAACTTGTCCATAAATTGCTATTATTAGCAAAACTTCACTTTTTCATTTGGAAAGGGAATAATTTCGTATCAGGTTTTGGTTCTGTAAATCATCCATCCACCCATCCAACCATCCACCCGTTCATCCTGGTGTGAGCCATTGCTGTGTGCTCGCTTAGTGATCTGGATAACTATTACCCAACATCTCCCATCCTTCCAGCCCCAGCTTACGAGAGCCATTATCATTACCCCTGCTCCAGACTGGCCTAGACTGACTTCACCCATGTTATGTCGATGCCTCCACTTGAAAAGTGTTCTCTTGCTTCCTGTTCTGGGGGTACTCTGACACTGGCATGTGGGACATTTGTGGGAACACGCTGGACATGCACACATATATCACCCAGAATTTCAGGGGATTTCATGCCCATGAGGCTGTTCTTGACCAACAGAGGGTCAGGCATCAGGCATCAGCAATGTGGCCAATGAGATAGTTAAATCTCTTAAAGTCTTTCTCTCCTGCTTCCTTTCCAAGCCCCCCATCGCCAGTCTCTGGAATCACTTCTCAAATAAACGACCTGGATACAAGTATTCATCTCAAGCTGAGCCTTCAGGAAGGGCAGGATAACATGACTGGTACCAACACCGGCTGCGGAAAGATGTATGGCGGGATTTGGAGCTGGATCACTTAGTAGCCAAGCAGCAATAATAACCTATTGTTGGTGGTGCAGTGGTGATTATCCCCAGCATGTAGTGGCATCAGAATTAATCTCAGATGTGATGGATTGGAATGGGGTAGGAGAAAACCATGGCAAAGCCTGATGGGGAACGTGCAGTTCCTTCCCTGGGAGAAAATACTTATACAACAAAGTAATCAGCTAATACACACCAGAAGGAATGGGTAAACTGTATGTGGAGACGGATCATGAAGATTTTGGAGTGTAGTGAGTGTATGGGGGGTGGGGATAAAACTGAATAGGGGTTATGATTTGGAAGAGGCTGATGGTCAATGTCCTAGCAGGCTCCCATGGATCCAGTCCTAAAGATATTGCAGGGAGGGCTCCCTGAAGACTGGTCTCAGTGATGGCCTATAGTAAATGAGACAGAGATGCTGAAACTGTCTTTGTAGAGTATTGAGGTTAGATGCTTGAGGAGGTAGGAAGGTCAGAACAGATTTATTACATACAATCAGAGAACTTGCCCTGACTATTTTTCAAGAAGGACCGAAAGAACAGTCCCTTCACTAAGGTGATAAAGAATGCATTGGTAAGGGTACACTGTCATCTCTGAGAACCAAATAGTGTGGTGGCTCTCCCGTCTAGGTCAGAATTTCCTGTAAAAGAATCTACCATGGGATTGGGTCCCATACTGTCAATGAGGATGGCAGAATTCTAGGATGGCAGAGGGAAGGCGGATGGCATTTAACCATCAGAGATGAGGTTAATGTAATTCCCACAATGAACAACAAGTTGAGAGTGCTAATCAGAGCCATAGGACTTGGAATGATTAGGAACAATATGTATAAAGTCACTATTGTTTTACCTTTTTAAAATTTTTTTTTAAAGATTTTATTTATTTATTTGACAGAGAGAGAGATCACAAGTAGGCAGAGAGGCAGGCAGAGAGAGAGGAGGAGGCAGGCTCCCCGCCGAGCAGGGAGCCCGATGCGGGGCTCGATCCCAGGACCCTGAGATCATGACCTGAGCCGAAGGCAGAGGCTTTAACCCACTGAGCCACCCAGGCACCCCTTGTGTTACCTTTTTTAAAAAAACCAGGAACAAGCAAGAAGAATTCTGATGTCAGTTACTATAATGGAAGAAATCATGATCCCTCATCCCTGTCTCCAGATCTGAATCAGTCAACAGAACCAGAACCCAGTGACAGATGAGATAATCTTGCAATGTCACCATAAATGTGCACAATAAATGTTCTCTTTGTCCTCCTCCAAAGCTCTCTATAGCCATTTACCTGTAACTCTGCAATGGGGAAAAGATACCCATTCTTTTCAAGGATTACTGGTCACACATGCTAACACTGACACTAAGAGTAACCAAGCAGCCTTGCAGTCCCGTTATTTTTTTTATTATTTCTTTTAATTTCAACTTAATTAACATATGGTGTATTATTAGTTTCAGAGGTAGGATTTCATAATTCGTCAGTGCTCATCACATCACGTGCCTTCCCTAATGCCCATCACCCAATGACCCCATCCCCCCACTCACCTCCCCTTCAGCAACTCTCAGTTTGTTGCCTAGAGTCGAGAGTCTCCTATGGTTTGTCTCCCTCTCTGTTTTTGCCTTATCTTTCCTTCCCTTCCCTTATGGGCATCTGTTTTGTTTTTTTTAATTCCACGTATGAGTAAAATGATATGGTATTTGTCTTTCTCTGACTTATTTGGCTTAGCACAATATCCTCTAGTTCTATCCATGTCATTGCCAATGGCAACATTGCATTTTTTGATGGCTGAGTAATATTTCAGTGTGTGTGCATACACCACATATTCTTTATGCACCCATGATGTCTGGACTCTTTCCATATTTTGGCTACTGTGGACATTCCCCTCACAGTCCCATTATTAAATGGGGACTGAGGGAAGGCTGGTGACCAATGTATTTCTGGTCCAAGTACCTCCCCACTGGGTCCTCAGAAACATCCTGTGGTTATTTTCTTGGGTCCTTAGTATATAAATTGGGCAACCTATGATTAGTAGCTAGCAGAGCTCTCACTTTGGTCTCTCACCAGTGAAGCATAAAACATTTTTGTATAAAAAATCAAGTGTAAGCATCAGAAACTGCCCCCCTTAAAATACTAAATTAGAAATAATAACATATTCCAGGAAGAATGGCAGAGATTAGTACCACTATCAAAGGCTTAACGGATGAAAATGCTCCCCATTGTATTCAATGTATCTCTTCAGTCTCTACAAAAACAGGAGTAGTTTGTTTTTTAAGATTTTAGTTAATTTGAGAGAGAGAGAGAGAGCATGAGTGGGGGAGGAGGGGAAGAGGGAGAAGGAGAAGCAGACTCCCCACTGAACAGGGAGCCTGATGCAGGGCTTGATGCACAGTCTAGGACACCGTGACCATAATCTGACTGGGAACATATGGGAACCTGGGAACTTTCGAAGCATCTCTCCTCTGCAGTGAGCATAATGTTCAATTTGCCAACAGAGGGCACTGGAGGCCACGGCAAAGGAAAGGGGCTTCTCTCCCTGGTGATGCTGTTGCTTTGTTGCTTCTCACTCTTGCTCTGCAGTTCCAGAAATGCAAGTGTAGGAACATCCAAAGATGCCTCACCACGGCTTCGAGTCCAGAGCACATAATCTGTTGAGAGACTGCAACCTCAGCCTTGGTCCAATGACCAGCTCGTTAAGCCCCCCGGGTCTAAGTACAAACACTCTGGGCCTTCTGCACCTCTGCTGGTGAGAAGGCTCCTAAAGGCCTGACTCTTTTCAGCCCACCCACCAGCCTACACCCATCTGGAGCCTGGAGCCTTGTTTCCTGGCCTTCCCAATGTTGAGCAGGCTCCTAAGACTGATGCCTTCTGTGAGGCCACCCACCAGCTTTCCCTGCATCCAGAGAGTCACTTCCTGCTTGCCCACCAATTGTGAGCCCTCTATGGACTGGGCAAACTAGCAAATTTTCTTCCATACAGATGACAGCAATCACCTATATTCCGAGAATTTGAATCTTAGCCTTGGGAAGAGGACCCCTCGACAAGTTAGGTCCTTCCTTGCATATTTTCCTTCAACCCTACGGTATTGAGAGCTTTCTTTAAACTCTTAAAGTTGTTTATTTTCCTGTTATTACACTTGCCCTGTTCAAATTATTCTGTTTCTGTGTCATGATTCTACCCTGACTAAAGCAATCTCAAAAAAAATTCAGGACGTGCTTACTTCAGTTAATACTTTGGGAGTCCAGTGGTCTGTGGCATGCTGGGACATCTTCCTTAAAGTAACAGACAAAGGGTTACACTTCAAAATCCTCATACTGTATTAGAGCCATAGCACTTGGTGGGTCTCCTTCGATTCTGAAGGCAGCATATACAGTTTCAGGCATGCCATATGGCTGTGGTTTTGGTGAAGCACTTGATTACGGGCCACCAAGTGACTGTGTGACCAGAGTTCCCATCATGAGCTGCCATGATAAAATTCACCAAAATCATTAAGTGTGGTAGACTCAATTGGGATCAGTGTGTTGGCAAAGGCATATTCATGGTTAAGTCTGAATGGGTCCGAGAGGCCTAAAAACACTGCATAGTAAGATGGCCCAGACTCCCCTAGCACCTGTTTCTGTTGCACCAACTTCTTTCCACCAGCTCACACGTATGGCCTCACGAGAAGTTCCCTACAACTAATTGCTGATGGAGGAAATCCTCAAGCCTGCTTCCCAGGTGGGTTGGATCAATATGGTATCACTGGCTGAAAAGAGACAGTTGCTGTCAATAGCCCCACTCTGGAGTAGCTCTAAAGGACAGTGATGAAGAGAAATTCTTCCAGTGGGCACAACTTCGATGACTATGCTTGGTTGTTCATTTTGTATGGGAAAAACATGGCTTGAATATGGATAAGTATGGTCTCCTAGACAATGGTAAACGGCTTGGCTAGCTTTCGAGGGCCTGGAACAGATGGATATTACTGGAGAATTGGAGACAAGAAATTCTGCAGAACAAGTACATAGTAAATAGACATATATCCAAGCTTACTGCCCCTGTGTTTTGCTTGAGATGGTCCTACCTGCCTGCCTGTTGCTGTGTATGGTGCCTCTTCTAACTCTTTCCATGTACAGGTCTTCCCTCTCACATCTGAACTTCTGCAATGGCTTGTCTGTTATCCTTCACCTTCTGAGTCTAACTAATGTTTTTTCTTGAAGTACAGAGTAACAAATGCTTAGGTGACTTGTTCTTCCTTTTGAGAGCAGTTGTACTGCTGACCTGCCTCAGAGACCCCTTGTCCCAAACCCAGGCTTGCTGTGAATTGTCTGCAGGGACCTCATGGCAGAAAACACAAACATCCAGAATGCTCAGTGTCACTCTAAATGCTCAAAACTCTCAGATGCAATGGTAGAGTCACAAGGTCTGGAGAAGTGTCCTTTCATTGTCCTTTCTCTCAGGGGAATTCAGTGTACAATAAAAAAATAAAATTCTATGTACCTCCTGCCATTTATTTTGTCTGTCTTTCCTTGTCAACAATCCCTTCTTGGGCACCTGGGTGGCTCAGGGGGTTAAGCCTCTGCCTTCGGCCCAGGTCATGATCTCAGGGTCCTGGGATCGAGTCCCGAATCGGGCTCTCTGCTCAGTGGGGAGCCTGCTTCTCCCTCTCCCTCCGTCTGCCTCTCTGCCTACTTGTGATCTCTCTCTCTCTGTCAAATAAAAAAAAAATCCCTTCTCATTTTTCTAATTACTTCCAAAAGTTAATGCCTTTCATCTTCTTCTATTTCTTCTATTATGACTATTATTCTAATTGCCTCAGTTCCTCTACTACTAGATTAAGAACGTCTTTGTGATCAGGGACCTCATATCTGTATACTTTGTCTACAGGAGTGTCTACCAAATACAGTACTTTGAATGAAGTAGGTTCTAAGTAACTATGTGTGCAATGAACAAATGTTCACAGGGTTGTGTTAGATATGGCAACATACATTAAAAAAATATAGACAAGATCTCAATCCACAAGGAATTTATCTTTCTGGGGGAGATGTAAGTTGCTTACAAAATGAACTGCTAATAACTATGCAAGGTCAAGCATGACTCAAATTCAGTAGTACAAAAAGGAGGCACTGCGGGGGGGACAACAGTGCCCAGCCCAGAGCACTGTCAGCAGCCTCTCTTCCATCTAAAGCAATTCCGATGGACGTATTCCAAGTCTTAGGCGGGTGGGAAGAGACTTCTTTAAAGCTTGACAAATGTGGACTGTAATATTTTGGGGTGCTATGTAATGCTGAGTATCAGTATGCTCAAATCTAAAAGAGTGATTCCTACTTTGCAAGGATTTTTTTGAAGGAAGTGTTAGAGATAATATAGATAAAGTGTTTTACTTCCACTAGTGACTTAACAAATGCTAGCTGTTCTATATCTTCAGTCAAATAAGCAAATTTGGTTTTGCTCCAGCGGAAAAATTTTGCCAGACTGTTACCCTGTGGGCTTGAATCTGTCCCATGCTGAGTGGATCAGGTCGTCCCCCTTCTGTAGGTTTCCATGGAATAAGGTCTCAGCCAAGAAGCTAAAGAGGACTCAGCTTCATGTCAGGCTGAGGGCTGACTGCTGCCCATGTCACACTGTGTCAGCGTGGTTCCCACATTAGCCTTCTCCTGGGAGCTCAGGGCAGGTGTCTCAGGAAGCAGCTATGAAGAAAGCATGGTGTGTGGGGAGCTGGAAATGGTACCACTCTCAGTACCACCAGCAGACCAGGAGAAGGGCAAGTCCACGTCTACCAATGGGGTGTTTCATGGCACCAACATTAGAATAGAAACAGATTACAAGAAAGCTTTTTGTAAATGGAGGAATGCCTCCAAGAAACATGTCCCCAGTAGACACAGGATGAGGGAAATGACAGTACAGAAATTCCTCTTGTGCCATCAAATAATTCTAATCATAATAAAAGTGGCTACCCGGCTTTACATAGGTTTCTCATTTAATCCTTTCAAGAAACAGTTATGTTCATCATTCCCATTTTACAGAAGAGGACACAGAGAGGTTAAATAAATTCGCAGGGTTACAGAGCTAACAAACAGTAAAGATGCAATTTCAACTGAAGGAATCAGTAAGAGCAGTTCCTGATAGAAGATGCTCATTAGAGAACTTATTTACCTCGGAATGGAAGGACCTTCAAGAATGATCCACACGCCACAGGCTGAAAACAAAGTAAATGCACAAAAACCCAAACAAAGACACCGATTCAAGGAACCACAATTTTACTTTTTGAAAAAGCTCTTCCACTGGGAATCAGCACTAAAAATAGGGCATTGACGTCCCAGTTGCTGCTGTTTTACATTATGAACTAAAGGAAAATGAAAAGATCTCCTATGAGTCCCCATGTTGAGAGGCACACGTGTAGTCCCATGCAATCATGCACACAGAACTGGGTAACGAAAGGAGGCATGGAAATGAAAAGAACTAACTGAGCTTGCAAAGCAAATGTGTACTTTATAAATACTTTCTGAAGTTGATGAGAATTCTTAGATTGAATTTTTGTGTCCCTCTGAAGATACTGGGTTGAAAACTAACCCTTGATGGGCGGGCATTTGGAAGTAGGAACTTTGAGAACTGATTAGGTCATGAGGGTAGAGTCTCATGAATGGGATTAAGGACCTTACAAGAGACCTCAGAGAGGTCCCTAACCCATTCAGCGAGGTAAGGACACGGAGCAAAGAGAGCCTTCTACAAACCAAGAAGTGGGCTCTCACCAGACACCAAATCTGCTAGCACCTTAATTTTGGACTGCTCAACCTCCAGAATTATAAGAAGTAAATTTCTCTCATTTATAAGTTATACAGTCTATTGTATTTTATTATAGCAGCCCAAATGGACTAAAACCAGTACCCTCTTGAGGGAAATGACATTTGTGATCAATAATTATACCTACAAATATATGGATCATCTCCTGCCTGAGCACTGCTGAAGGAGGGGCCCATCACAGAGAATATTCTTCTTTATAATCCATCGCAAGTCACCAAAGGTAACTCCATTTCTCTTTTCCTTTTCTTCTTCTTATCAAACTTGTACTCATTCTTCAAGAACTAGCTCAAGTCCCAAGACTTGCAGGAATAATAACTGATTTCCCTTGCTAGAACTAAATTTCTCTTTTCTTTAAACCCCTACAGTGTTTAATAACTGCATGAATCTTGGCATTTATTATGGCAGCAAGACAATGTTTTAGTATTTCTTAATGTAATTGCTTTAAAGCCTGTATCTTACCCTGAAGCCCTTTTGCAATTAAATCTCGACTTCAAGACTGAGGTCAATTGCTCCAGGGAAGAAAAGACTGAAAAGAACTCAGTGAGAACCAAGAGTTGATTTCCAGGCTTTTAAATTCCAAATGCAACTTTTAAAAACCTATAGTGGGTAGAGACAACGGTCCTGAAAGACACTTTTGAATCCAAAAGTCCCAGAAAGAGAGTGAAAAAAGTTGGAGAATTTTCAAAACTTTGCTCAGAAAACCAAGAGCCAAAGCCTGAAGGAAGAGGCCATAAGGTTTGTCTAAAAATAAAATATTAGAGAAAGAACTGACGGTCATGTAAGAAAGGCAGGAAATGTTGACTATGAGGAAGATATGAGGGCTGAATAATGGGGATAGGGTGGCCAAAAAAATCCCATGTTTGTATGACTCACCCTCAGGCTCTTTAGGGTACAATCCAGAAACCGGAAGCCCTCTAGCAGAGATTCCTTTCCAACATGGCCCCGTGTATAGGGCAATGATGGAAGGTGGGAGATGACAGAGCAGGACTGGAGACAACCTCACGAAGTCTGGGTTTAAGCTTTTCACCATTTTCAAAAAGTTGTTCAACATTTGGAAACAGGGGGGCTTATTAGATAAGCAAATTTGGACTGCACTCTGAACCAATCAGGATAATCCTATCTTTTTTGGTTCAGATTCGATTCAGGAAGAAGCATGAAACTCAGGCCTGAGCCAATTAGTGTGTGATATTCTCCCACCTGACCTGAGTTGGTCTAATCATGACATCTGGACGCGTGTGAATGAGGAAGGGTGTAGCCCTGGCAGCTGCCACCTAATAGAGAGGAGGCCACCTTAGCCTTTCCAAACTAATGGAAACAGATAGCAAGAAAACAATACAAAAAAGAATGAGAGAATGAGAGAGGGAACAAGAGGGTTCTTGGTGGCATTACTATGCTGTTAAATTAACCATCACCCTCCGGATTAATTACTAACAAATTCCCTTTATTTGTTATCTAGGTTTGATCAGGTGTTTCTGATACTTTCAACTGATCAAATGTGGCTTTTTGTCAACTTATTACAGAAATTCCTCATAAAAAACGCTGTAAACCCGAAGTGAGTCCAAGAAAGAGGTATCATGTGATACAAGAAACATTTACCACAGTTGTTCCATCTAGTTTATAGATGGTACATTCATTTAAAGTACAGAATTCTGGGAAACAGAAAATTTGAAAAAGGACAAAATAAATCTTTCTATCCAAGAACAACTTTTGGGTACAAATGGTTTCTTTAATTTGATTTTTGGTTTCAATCAGGATAATTTCTTATAACATATTTGTGATGATTTTTCTATCATAATCTCTCATCTGGGTTTATTCACTTATTATATAATTGCAGGAATAAGCTTCCCAACCTTAAAGCTGGAGCTGCTGGGGGAAAGATACAGCTGGAACACTGACACAGATTCAACTTTTGATCTGGTGATCACTTGTGAGTGTGCTGAGATTGCTGCTTTGCTTTGCAGCTGGTGAGCTGGAGGGCACTGGCCTTTGTGGAAGTGGAAGGCAAGGGAAGCTTGGCCTACTGAATAGGAGAACTCTGTGACTCTTGTCTAGCAGAGCCATCTCTGTACAGTAAGTGGGATCCTTTAACCACATTAAAGAACTTGGATTCAAGAGGCCTTCAACAGACGAATGGATAAAGATGTGTTCCATATACACAATGGAATATTACTCAGTCATCACAAAGGATGAATATCCAACATTTGCACCAACTTGGATGGGACTGGAGGAGATTATGCTGAGTGAAATAAGTCAAGCAGAGGAAGTCAATTATCGTATCATATGGTTTCACTTACTGGTTGAACATAAGAAATAGCATGGAGGACATTAGGAGAAGGGGAAAATGAAGAGGGCAGAATCGGAGGGGGAGAAGAACCATGAAGACTATGGACTCTGGGAAACAAACTGAGGGTTTTAGAGGGGAGGGGGGCTGGGGGATGGATGAGCCTGGTGATGGGTATTAAGGAGGGTGGATTGCATACAGCACTAAGTATTATATGTAAACAATGAATCATGGAACACTACATCAAAAACTAATAATGCACTGTATAGTGACTAACATAACACAGTAAAAAACAAAAAAACAAAAAAGAACTTGGATTCTTTGCTAGTGTCTACTGGCTTATTTCCCTGAGTCTTTTTTTTTTTTTTTTTAAAGATTTTATTTATTCATTTGACACAGAGAGAGAGATCACAAGTAGGCAGAGAGGCAGGCAGAGAGAGAGGAGAGAGGAGGAAGCAGGCTCCCCGCTGAGCAGAGAGCCCGATGTGGGCCTCGATCCCAGGACCCTGGGATCATGACCTGAGCCGAAGGCAGCGGCTTTAACCCACTGAGCCACCCAGGCGCCCTATTTCCCTGAGTCTTAATGTGACAAGCCTATGGTGATGATGGTAATAATACGAACTCTGTGCCAGGCGTTGTTTCATATACTAAGTCCTAATCTTCATGGTCATGATACAAAGGAGTCACATCATTTTACTGTTCTGCCATTCCCATTTTACCTAGAAGGAAACTGAGACACAGGCTAAGCAACTTGCCCAAGAACACAGCTAAGGGCTTATGCTTCTCACTGCACTAGCATGCCTCCTTTGTTAGATTCTACACAAATACTTCAACAGTTTTCATGTTATTATAAATTCTTGATGCAGATTATTTTTAATGACCAAAGATTATATCCTTTATATAACCCAACCTGTCTTATATGATATTTAGATTGTTTCCATTTTTAATTTCAGATATAATGTTCTGATGAATATATTTGCACAGAAATACCTTTGTTGCGGGGTGCCTGAGCGACTCAGTTGTTAAGTGTCTGCCTTCAGCCCAGGTCATGGTCCCTGGGTCCTGGAATCAAGCCTCGCATTGGGCTCCCCACTCAGCAAGGAGCCTGCTTCCCCCTCTCCCACCCACCCCCCTTTTGTTCCCTCTCTTGCTCTCTCCCTCTCTGTCAAATAAATAAATAAAATCTTTAAAAAAATAGAAATACCTTTGCTGCACTTATCATTATTTTTCAGGATGCATTCTCAGAGGTAGAATTATGAAGTGTAATAGTATGACTACTATAAGGCTCTTGAGGTAAACTGCAAATTTCATACCCAAAGCGTTATATCAAGCTACTTCCACAACAGCAAAGTAGGAGAGGTTTCTCTTTCACCAAAATCCTACTATCATTAGGTCTTATCCTCTTGTCAATCTGTTATGACAGATTAATGGTACAGAATAATATCCAACCATTCTTTTTTTCCTTTTTTATAAATAAATAATATTTTGTAATTAAGAAATGTAGACAGAAGATATCTCACTAATAAAGTGAACACCTTAAAATGTAATCCTGTATTTAAAGTGTCATTTTGAACTCTTCCTTATGTTCCACATATGAGTGAGACCGTATGATACTTGTCTTTCTCTGCTTGACTCATTTCACTTAACATAATCCCCTCCAGTTCCAACCGCAGTAGGTGTTATACACAACTGATGAACTGTTGAATGCTACATCAAAAACTGATGTATTATATGTCGGCTAATTGAACACAATTAAAAATAAATAAATAGAACAATAAAAAAAGAAGTACAAGTCAAAGAATCGCTATTTTTAAAAATGTCATTTTCCATCATTGAAATCATGAATTAGTTATGCTTAAGAAGAATCCAAATTCTTCACAACTATACCACTACTAACTTTTTCTTTTTTTAAGATTTTATTTATTTATTTATTTGACAGAGAGAGAGAGAGCACAAGTAGGCAGAGCCACAGGCAGAGGGAAAGGGAGAAGCAGGCTCTCTGCCAAGCAGGGAGACCAATGTGGGATTTGATCCCAGGACCCTGGGATCATGACCTGGGCCAAAGGCAGGGACTTAACCAACTGAGCCACCCAGGTGCCCATACCACTAATAACTCAATGTAACACCAAGGAAGTAGCTAAGGAGGAAATATTATTCACAGCCACTGATATAACATGATCCACCAAGGCCACATCTTTCAATTAAAGAAAGAATAACAATTAGATACAGGGAGGAAAAATATACCATCACATGTTGATGTTAAAGTATGACAATGTTTCTCAAAAATTAAGGGGGAAAAAAAAGTACCCACTAATTCTTCCTATTGAATGTCTTGATGCTTCCTTTAACTTTTAAATGCCCTTTCCAGGTTGCTGATGTAGAGCCTTGAGAAGCTATAAATAGCTCCATCCATGCTGCACCATGCTCCCCTTTCCCCCTTTCAGTGCTTGATGGCCTCCCTTAGGAGTGTGCTTGGGCCAGATGGCCTTCAGCCCAACTTTCTGTAAATATTCATTTTTAATGATAATAATTAAAAACACTAATTTTCTCTTACTCAAGACCATTTCTACAGAGACCTCTTGGTGCTATACTAACACTAATTAAGCCTCAGAAATGAGATTTTCTTTTCTAGTCTTACTAAATACCTCAAGGTTTGTCCCCAAAGCTATTTTTTAAGTATAAGTGGTGACATCAGATAGAGTTTCAGCCTCTTCCTTCCATCATGACACTGAGATGGACTTGTGTCATTTAATTCCAGTTTGGGCCCAAGATACTACCAGAAGACAACATTAAGTCTCTTCTCCAGACCAGAGATGACTGTGAAAGGGGCTGTTTGAGCCTGTCCATTTCTTTTAACCTCAGAAAACAACATTTACTCAATGGCTTGGTGCATTTTTTTTTTTCAAACTCAAGGACAAACCCAGTAAGGGCCTTCACCTATAGTCCTTAGGTCTCCAAAGGGCCTGGGAATAGAATTTCATTTGTCTGTGAGTGTGAGTGGGAAGAATAATTGGCATCTTTAGTTCACCAACCTTTAACGGAAATGGATTATTTCCTTTAATTATGAATTTATCATATTGTCACCAATAAACATGACAGATATTTTTATATCACATTAGGTTATATAGTTATCTTGAAATATTGTTTATGTACATTACTACTTTGAGAGTCTGGTAGCTTATTTAGGATTTTAATTTAAAATCTCATATATTGATATATCACACATTTGAAGGTATTTTGATACCTATATTCTCAGTTTTCTTATATAATCCAATGTATCTTATTTTATGCATAAAAATGTAGCTATAATTAATTGTAGGAGAATGCACATTTTTCTCAGGTGCACATGGAACATTCTCCAGCACAGACCATTTGTTAGGCCATGAAACAAATCTCAGTAACTTTAAAAGAACTATAATCATATAAAGTATCTTGTCCAACAGCAATGAAACAAAGCTAGAAATCAGTAACAGAAGGAACATTAGTAAATTGATAAATATGCAGTAATTAACACCGCAGTCTTAAATAATCAATAGCTCACAGAAGAAATCATAAGGGAAATTAGAAAACAGAAACAAATGAGAACAGAAACACAACATTACCAAAACTTGTGGGAAGTGGCCAAAGCAGTGATCTGAGGGAAATTCATAGCTATAAATGCCTACATATACAAAGAGAAACATCTCAAATTGATCATCTAACTCTACACCCACTGGAACTAGAAAAAGGAGAGCAAATTAAAGCCAAGGCTGGTAGAAGAAAGAAAATGATAAAGTGAAGAGTGGAGGTGAATGAGCTAGAAAACAGCAAAATAACAGAGAGAAGCAATGAAACCTAACGTGGATTATTTAAAAAGATCAACACAATTGATACACTGGAGACTGACTACAGAAAGAGGAGAGAGATGCACAAAACAAAAATCAGAAGTGAAAGTGGAGATATGTCTACTGATCTTACAGAAATAAAAAGCATAGAGAATACTGTAAATAAATGTATACAAATTAGACAATGTAGATGAATAGAAATTCCTAGAAATGTACAAATTTTCAAAATTGATTTGGAAAAGAACAGAAAATATGAACATACCTATAAGAAGTAAAGAGATAGTAATCAACCTGCCAGCTAGGAAAAGTCCACAACAGGCTTCACTGGTGATTTCTACCAAACACATAAAAAAAGAATTAATACCTTTCTCAAACTATTCCAAATAGGAGAACAGGAGGGATCACTTGCTAACTAATTCTATGAGCCTGGTATTAGCCTGATAGCAAAGCTAGACAAAGGTACCATGAGATAAGAAAACCACAGGCCAATGTCCCTTGAACAATCTTGAAACTGGTCAGTCAAAACAATCTTGAAAAAGAAGATCAAATTTGGAGGATTCCATCCTGATTTCAAAACTTATTACAAATTCACACTAATCAAAACAGCATGCTACTGGCATAAGGATAGATCTATAGGCCAGTGAAGGAGAATTGAGAGTCTAGAAATAAATCCATGCCTCTATGTCCAACTGATTTTCAACAAGAGCACCAAGACCATTCAATGAGGAAAGATTAGTCTTTTCAACAAATGGTACTGAGACAGCTGGATATCCAGGTACAAAAGAATACAGTTGGACCCCTACCTCACACCATATATAAAATTAACTAAAAATGCATGAATGGCCTAAATAAAGAATAAAACAATACAAGAGTAAAAATATATAGGAGTAAAAACTACAAGAATAAATTTCATGATCTTGGCTTGGCAATGAGCTCTTAGATATAACACCAAACGTACCCATACCGACCAAAAAAAAAAAAATTGACAAATTGGATTTCATCAATATAAATTTATGTGCCTGAAAGGACATTATAAAGAGAGTAAAAAGAGGGCGCCTGGGTGGCTCAGTGGGTTAAACCCTCTGCCTTTGGCTCAGGTCATGATCTCAGGGTCCTGGGATTGAGGCCTGCATCGGGCTCCTTGCTCGGCAGGGAGCCTGCTTCCTCCTCTCTCTCTGCCTGCCTCTCTGCCTACTTGTGATCTCTCTCTCTCTGCCAAATAAATAAATAAATAAATAAATCTTAAAAACAAAAAGAGAGAGAAAGTAAAAAGACAATCTACAGGCTGAATAAAAATTATTTGTAAATCACATACCTGACATGGGTTTAATTTCCAGAATATAAAGAACATGTATAACTCAATTTAAAAAAAGATAAAACTCAATTAAAAAATTAAAAAAGGACTCAAATAGAAATTTTTCCAGAGAAGAAATACAAGTGGCCAACAAGCCTATGAAAATACACTCAACATCATTAGTCATTAGGGAAATGCAAATGAAAACCAAGAAGAGATACCACTTTACACCACGAGCGTGGCATACACAACTAATGAATCATTGAACACTACATCAAAAACTAATGATGTATTATGTTGGCTAACTGAACACAATAAAAAAAATTTTTAAATATAAAATATAAAAAATAAACAAATATAAGAAGTGTTGGCAAGAATATGAAGAAGTTAGAACATAAAGTGATTCACACTATGTGAAAAACATTTTGGGAATTCTCAAAGCATTAAGCACAGAATTACCACACAAACCAATATTTCTCCTAGGTATATACCCCAAATATTTGAACACAGGTATTTAAACAAACAAAACGAATACACACACACACACACACACACACACACACACACACACATTCACAGCAGCTCTATTTAGTAATAGCTAACCTGGTGGAAACAACCCAAATGTCCATTAATGGATAAATAAACACATCATGGTATATACACAGAATAGAATATTATCGAGCCACAAAAAGGAATGAAGTAGTGATACATTTTGAATAAACCCTGAAAACATTATGCTAAGAAACCAGACCCAAACAGTCACATACTGTATTTCTTTTGTGTGAAATATATGAATAAATACATCTGGAGAGGAAGAAAGTAAACTGATGTTTGCCAAGGAGTGAGGGAACAGGGGAATAGAGAGTAACTACTTGTAGGCTAACTCTTCACTTCTTCCTTTCTTGGCCATTGGTCTTCCCCATGATTCTGTCTGTGGGCATCTTCTGAATATTCTTCTAGTAACTGTCCCTGCTCTTCAAGCCTAGAATACCACTAAATGCCTGGTGATTCTGAGCTCACCATCTGTAGGAGCTCCAGTTACTATGCAACACCAGACAAGTGATAGAACGTTTTGGAACTTCTGTTTTTGCTTCACATGTCAGTACAAAGACAAAGATAATATCTAGCTCCAAGTCAGAAATTGCTGGATGTGTTGCCAACTGTTAATAGACATTTCTATCCTGATATTCTAGAGGCACTTCAAAGTCATCATTTCGTTCTAAATCTGTTCTTCTGGCTCCCCATATTAGTAAAGGACACTTTCATCTACTCAACTTGCCCAAGCACTAGAAACTCATGATCATCTTTATTTCACTCCCTTCCTTGTCAAGTGGTCCTGCTGGTTTAATGGGTCAACTAAAAGCTCTGAAACACCACCACCATCAATTACATTTGCATGGCTATTGTTCAGGCTTTTGCTACCTAGAATACTGAACTGAAATGTTAACTATTTTTGCATTTAGTCTCTGCCTATGCTAAAATGTTAGTCTCCCAGGATGCCTGGGTGGTTCAGTTGGTAAAGCGTCGCCTTCAGCTCAGGTCACAGTCTCAGGATCCTGGGACTAAGCCCTGCGTCAGGGTCCCTGCTCAGTGGGGAGCCTGCTTCTCCCTCGCCCTCTGATCCTGGCCCCTCCACTTGTGTTCTCTCTCTCTCTCTCTCATCTCTCAAATAAAATCTTAAAAAAAAATTATTTAAAATATTAGTCTCCCTCAATTTCAGACTCTCCTTTTCTCCCTTTATTAGTCTTCATATCTTCTCTGGATGATCTAATCATTTTTCTTAAGTTCAATTTCTCACTGATTCTCTGATGACTCCTAAGTTAATATACTTATTTTTGGAAGTCAAATTTCATAAACTTAAGACTAGTTTGTTGAGGATCCTTGCAAACATCTCTAACTGCCTCTCTGATGTCTACGTGAGGATGTCCACAATGGAATCCAGTATCTTCCACCTTAATGCGGCTCTGTCCTTATGAATTCCATCTCTGTGGATGGCCCATGATCTACCCTGAGACTCTCAAATAAAATCTGTCATTGCAGGTGGATTTATCATGAAACTAAATTAGGTGAGGCCTAGCAAATTTTTACAATTTTGCATTATTTTGTATCCCCCAAACTGTATATGCTTCAGGCTCCTACAAATCAGGATCCATCTCTGCCTGCAATGAATCCCTTACATAGCTCTCTTAAATTCACCTAGGAGAACACTGACTCATTATTTTACTTACACAAGAATATTTAGGGGCGCCTGGGTGGCTCAGTGGGTTAAAGCCTCTGCCTTTGGCTCAGGTCATGATCTCAGGGTCCTGGGATCGAGCCCTGCATCGGGCTCCGTGCTCAGTGGGGAGCCTGCTTCCTCCTCTCTCTCTGCCTGCCTCTCTGCCTACTTGTGATCTCTCTCTCTCTCTGTCAAATAAATAAATAAAATCTTTTTTAAAAAAATTATATTTAGACCTATTTCAGCCCTTCCCATCTTTTCTTGTATAATGTAGTAATTTCAGACTTGACCATTTGTTATCTGGAAGACTAAAACAATTTCCTAGTGATCCCCTCACCCTCAATTTATGTCCACAACAAACTTATCATCCATAAAACCCACAACTGTTGATTCAAAATGATAGTAATAATAATAATAATAATCCCACAAACATCACTTTTTAAATCCACTACCTAATTCTCATCTACTTTTTGAGGACAAAATCCAGGTTCCTTAGTATGACATTTAACAACTCCCATGAAATGACCTCCTTTATTTATCCTTATTTTTCAGATTCTTCCTTATCACAGTCCTGTGTTTATATTCTTGAAATGCTAATCACTTCCACATACCTTCCCAGACCACCACTATTCTTGCTTCCTTAAGTTTGTTCGAATTTTCCCCACTAGTTGGAACTATCTGTATCTTCTACCCAACTATATGAGTCTGCTCAGGCTGCCCTAACAGAAAAAGCCCAAGATGTTAAGCAACAGAAACGTATGTCCTCATGGTTCTGGAGGCCAGAAGTCTGACATCAAGGTGTCAGCATGGTCGGTTTCTAGTGAGGGCTCTCTTCCTGGCTTGTAGACAGCTGCCTTCTCGCTGTGTCCTCGTGTGACCTCTCCTTGTTGCGTGTGTGTGGAGGAAAGGGGAGAGTGAGTTTCTGGCTGTCTCTCACAAAGACACCAATCCCCCTGGAGCAGGGCCCCTAGGCTTATGACCTCTTATAACCTTAGTACATCTTTCCATAATTTCTAACATTTCCATTTGATTATTTCTTAAAATTTCCAGCTCTACTGATATTACTCATCTTATCATGGATGTTGTTTACCTTCACACTAGAAATTTTAAAAAAATATATTTTTACCATTTTCCCCTGGGTTCTACATTTACGTTTTTTCAAATTTATTTTCTTAATAATCTCTATGCCCAACATGGGGCTCGAACTCATAACCCTGAGATCAAGAGTCATATGCTCCACCAACTGAGCCAGCCAGGTGCCCCTCAACTACAACTTTTAACTTCTTAATCTACTTACAAGTGAATTGGTTATTTACGGTTTCCCAGGCTTCAACATTCTGTCAGAAAACGAGGATAGCCATACTCAATATAGACGTAGCCCTTTTTGTTAGATGCCAAAATGAGATCACTTCCACTGGACAGAAAAACTTCCAAGCGCCAATTATCTAATTAATTGAATGTAACTTTATTAACAAAAGCCAACAGTAAAGAAATTTGAAGAGATTATTTTAGAGTATAATAGTTTGACATGAACAGAGTAAATACTAAAACTTTTTTTTTCTGTTATCCAGAAAGATCTAGAATTGTGCTCAGTGTACTCTACTACTTTTAAGGAGTGGAAATATTTTGTTCTTATGTTTAGACATTGATAAAGGAGCTTAGATATATGTGTTAAAAGCTTACATATGGACATAAAAATAACATTTATTGAGCATTTATTACCATGCCATGTATTGTTCTAATTGTTTTATATACATTAATTCATTTACATTAAATTCATAACTACTCAGGTAGATACTATTATTAGCCCCACTTAAGACATTAGGAATTGAAATATAGAGAGAATAAATTATGTGGCTCAGATCACAGAACTAATAAGTGCAGAACAGGGATTCAAACTCGGGTAGTGTGGCTTCAGTGCCCACATTCTTAACAGTCTTCAAAGCCTGTGGAAGTCATAAATGTGAAAGGCTGTTACAGGGGAATACCAGCCTATCCTTTGTATTTCCAGTTGGTGCCAAACATGGGAAATGTCCATCTTTTTGCCCACTGCTGGTACGACTGCCCAGAGCTTTGGGGTGAAGTTCATCCATAAATTCAAGTACTGAGTACACTCTCTCACGCCGGGACATACCTGCCTACGTTCATCGAACACACCCAGGAAGTTTGCAAACCATACTGGGATGAAGGGCAACAGGACTACAGATGGAGGCCTCCCTCATCAGTTACCAACACTCAACTGTCTAGCTCTGTTTTCAGTGAGTGGCCTGTGAAAAATCATGACACAGCTGATGAAAATGCACAATTTAAGAGGAGAATAGCAAGCTGCACAAACAGAAAACTCACAGCTTGTAATGAAATAGAACTGGCCCTGGAAATGAGTTTTTCAAACAAGTCTAATGATCACACACACACAGAAACAAACACATAGGATTCCACTTTTGATAATGGCAGAGTAGGTAATTCGTACTAACCCTTTGTTGAGGACCACTAAAATGGTTGCTACAGAGTAATAAAAGATCTTAATCAACATCAAAGACCCAATAAAATAGGAAATTTCTTGCTGAGACAAAAACGCAAAAAGAGATGCAATATAGACCTCCATTTCAGGGGTATTTGCCTGAGTAGGTGAAGCATCTGAGAGCTGGAGTTCTTTAAATTGAGAAGGAAGGAGGTGACAAAGACCCCAAAAGTCAGCACACCGAATAATATTCCCTCTTCCTTGGTGTCACCTTTATAACAACTTGCCTATTCTTGGGGAAAGGGCTTAAAGGCAAGCACATCTTTAGTGGAAATTTCAGGAGCTGGAAGGACAGGTCTAAATTTAGTGCCTACCAAAGGCTACTAAGGTAGCAAACACTCTACTTGTGGTAGAGACATAAGAGCTACTTTCTCTCTCTCTCTTTTTTTTTAGGTTTTTAAATTTTATTTATTTGAGAAAGAGCACAAGTGAGGTGAGGAGCACAGGCAGAAACAGATTCCCCACTTAGCAGGGAGCCAAATGCAGGGCTCGACCCCAGGACTCCAGGACCATGACCTGAGCCCAAGGCAGATGCTTAAACGATTCAACTTCCCAGGCGCCCCACGAGCTATACTCTTAAGTTGCAGTACTTTGACAGGTCAATGAGGTTGCCCAGAAAATCTTCAATCCTTGATCCCATTCTGCTTTCACTCTTAGGTACGTGTCATGAAAAAACAAAATTCCACTCTGGTAGAAGATTTATTCTAAATCCCACAGTCTATCTCAAAAATAATTTTTCAAATAAAATTTCCAGCTAACAATAAAAGACTATATGACAACAATAGTCAAAATCATTACAAACCATAGACGAGAGAAACAAAGTCCATGTTTATGCATCATGGTCAGATGGAGAAACTAATGCAGTCTTAGAGGCTATGATCAATGAGATATAAACTGAAATTAAGTATGTCAATAAAGTATTGGAAAAAGTAAAATCTGACATAGAAGACTTGGAAAATAACTAGAAGTTACAGAACTGAAAAATACAATAATGAAATTAAGAACTCAATAGATGTTTTTAACACCATGGAAGGGAAAATGAATAAACTGAAGATTTAAGAATCTGCCCAAAATGAAGATTGAGAAGAAACCAGCTGGAAGAAAGTGTGGAGAGACAAAAACATGGGCATATTATTGGACAGGATAAGGCACATGAAATAATGTGATCCAACATATATTACTTTGAGTTCCAGAAGAAGGACCAAGACAAATGAGACAGAAACAGCATTTGAGAAGAACTGATATTTGAATTCAGAGTCTTTATAATGTAATAATATAAGTGTGACTTTCCATCAAGTACCGTAGCTCTTCATTCATTCATCCTAAAAATAGTATGTATCAAGTACCTGCTATATCCTGGGTACTCCTAACTATGGAGGATAAAGCAACAAGCAGAATAAAGACTCTTAAAGAGCTTATATCCTTCTGGTAGAAACAGCAATAAATAAATTCTTATATAATGTCAAGCATTTTTTTTTAGTGCCAAGTAATTTTATTTGTTCAGAAGGCAATTAAAACCTGAGTAAAAGGACCAAGAGCAATGAATGAGGTGCTACTCTACATAAGATATCTTCTAGATAAGATGGTCAGAAAGTACTTCTCTAAGGAAGTATCTGAACAGGGATCTATATAAAGTGGGAAGGAGGCATAGGAAGATCTGGGTGTAGAACATTCCATAGGAGGGAAACATCAAGTAGAAGGGACTGGAGGCAGAAGATTATTTGCTGTGCTCAAGGAACAACTAGAAAGCCAGCTAGGTAAGACTGAGAACAAGAATGAGGACAGAGTTTCAGAAAACGAGGCTGGAGAGCTTGTCAGGGGTCAGATCGGGGAGAACCGTGAAGACTTTGGATTTGATTCTAAATATCATTACCATGCCTGGAAGGTCCAAACCACGAGAGTGGTAAGATATGCTTTACATTTCCAAAGGATCACTCTGACTGTTGAAGAACAACAGATTGTAAGTAAGAAAGGGTGGGGTTGGACAGAGCCTTCACCAGGCCACGTGCACTGCTAGACAAGGAAATATGGTGCCTTGATCCAAGGCGTATCAGCAGAGATACCACAAAGTAACCAGAAGTCACTATACAGGGTATCTGGGTGGCTCAGTTGGCTGAACAACTGCCTTCAGCTCAGGTCATGATCCTGGAGTCACAGGATCGAGTCCTACATCCAGGCTCCCTGGTCAGCAGGGAGTTCTGCTTCTCCCTCTGACTTTCCCCCTCTCACACACACTCTCTCTCTCTCTCATTCTCTTTTTCTCCCAAATAAATAAATAAAATCTTAAAAAATAAAAAGGATTCTGAAAAAAAAAAGTCGCTATACATTCTGACTATATTTCCAATTGGTTTTGGAGATGGACTGAAAGTGAGTTAGGAAAGAAAGGGACAAATCAAGTATGACTCTTAAGGTTTTAGCAAACAAACTTAGTACTTGAATGAATGGAGCATTCCTATTAAAGAATGTTATAAGAAAGATAGCATCTATAATTTTCCACATTATAATGGAGATTTGGGGTAATCCAATAAGAAAAAAAAATGAAAACTATAAATATTGGAAAGAATGAGACATAATTATACTTTTTACACTTGATAGGATATCTACCTAAAAAATCCAAAGAATAAACTCAACAAAACCAAGAAAACTAATAGGAAAATCCTATAAGGAAACTGGATATAAGACAAAACAACAAAACAAAACATTATTAACAGATTTGTATAGCAGCAATAAAACTTTAAAATGCATATGAATAAACCAAAGGAAAAAATGTGTAAAACCTTACGAAGACAATGACATATTGTCTCACATTGACATGGAAAGGTTCCTAGCATTTACCAAGTGAAAAAACTCAGGAATTCATAGCCCAGAATATTTAGTATGATCCCTTTAAAAATCATGAATACAGGGACCTAGGTGCCTCAGTCGGTTAAGAATCTGCCTTCGGCTCAGGTCATGATCCCAGGGTCCTGGGATCAAACCCCACATCAGGCTCCCTGCTTAGCGGGGAGCCTGCTCCTCCCTCTCCCACTCTCCCTGCTTGTGTTCCCTCTCTCGCTGTGTCTTTGTCAAATAAATAAATAAAATCTTAAATAACATACACTAAGAACTTCCTATGTATTAATTCCTTCATTCCCCATTAGGATGACTGTCCAGGCTTATGACATTGGTATACGAATTTCTCCCATGTTACCAATGATAAAATTCAGACAAAGGGGACACTGCTCAAGTTCAGATGGCACAAAAGTGGCAGGGCCAACCTTGGGATGGAAACAACTGGATTCAGAAGCCCCCGTTCCCATCTATGATACTGACTTTAAACAAAAATAATCTTTCCGACACTGTTGGTGGGAAACGCAAACTGGTTCAGCCACTGTGGAAAATAGTACGGAGGTTTCTCAAAAAGTTAAAAATAGAACTACCTTTAGATCCAGCAATGGCATTTAGGTACTTATCCAGAGGATAAAACATAGTGATCTGAAGGGGCACCTGCACCCCAATGTTTATAGCAGCAATGTCCACAATCACCAAAATGTGAAAAGAGCCCGGAAGGGATGAAATCTTTGCCATTTGCGATGACGTTGATGGAACTAGAGGATATTATGCTAAGCGAAATGAGTCAGTCAGAGGAAGACAAATACCATTTGATTTTATTCATTTGGAATTTAAGAAACAAAACAGATGAACATAGAAGGGAAGGAAAAATGAAATAAGAGGAAATCAAAGAGGGGCACAAACCATAAGAGAGGGTCTTAATTCTAGGAAACAAACAGGGTTGCTGGAGGGGAGGGGGTGGGGGGAAGGGGTAACTGGGTGACAGACATTAAGGAGGGATTCCAAGTCATGAGCACTGGGTGTTATATGCAACTGATGATTCACTGAATTCTACCTCGGAAACTATAAATACAGTATGCTAATTAAATTGAATTTAAGTAATTTTTTAAAAGACCTGAGCTGAGATTAAGAGTCAGCTGTGAAACCAACTGAGCCACCCAGGTGTCCCAGATTAACACATTCTTTTGAAGAGCTTACAGTTACCCCGGAAAAAAAAAAAACAAATCAAGTTGACCAGGAAATTACCTTTGCTGATGCTCTTCTGGAAAAGCCTATGTAACCCTCAGTTTTATTTTTTTATTATTATTATTTTGCTTAAACTAATAAGTGGACATTGCTCCAAATTCAGAATCTAAACTGATGAAATAGGAAGAATGATTTCTTTCACTATTACTAACATAAAACCCTGAAGTAATCAAATTATTTTCCATCAAGAATTCTGTCTGTTTATATTTTACCATCTGAAGGGCAGATTTTCATTTTTTTTTTTAAAGATTTTTTATTTCTTTATTTGACACAGAGAGAGAGAGATCACAAGTAGGCAGAGAGGCAGAGAGAGAGGAGGAAGCAGGCTCCCCGCCAAGCAGAGAGCCCGATATGGGCCTCGATCCCAGGACCCTGAGATCATGACCTGAGCCGAAAGCAGAGGCCTTAACCCACTGAGCCACCCAGGCGCCCCGGCAGATTTTCATTTTCATTGGGAGGTAAGACTTTCTTACAGTGAAGCAGATTCGAGCCCCGAGGTTCACAGACAGACTTCATGGATTCATCAGAGAATCTGTAAATGTGAATCTGTTATCTAAGGAGAGATCTATAGCATTTAGCAGACCTAGAACAACAACAACAACAAAGAGTTGCCATTGTGACTTTATCAATTGGTAAAAAAAAGTGAAGTCTGAGCTAAGAACTTTAGAGAACCCTCTTCATCTGTGTTCCCGTTCAGGAGAGTTCATGCGCTAGGCTGATAGAGTAAGTTTGGAAGGTGGAAATGGGAATTGGGAAAATTAATTGAAACTTCTATCGTGCCAAATGCCTTTGGTGAAGATTATTGGTTGTGTGGGGGCCACAGCTTTAGTCCATAGAGTCAAAGACAATGCAAAACAAGCAGAATAAATGAATGAGTAGGAGACTGAGCATTTGAGATCCAGTTGATGTACCTGTAGAATATGGCTTCCAATTGCTTGGAGGAACATGAATGACAAGAAGAGACATATAAAGGAGAAGAGGGTTCTCAGACGTGCAGATACGTCTTACAAAAATAGCTTGCAGGAGGAGCCTATAAGTTTTTCAAAGCTTTATGCATGAGCTTATAATTTGAGGACAAATCTTTTCAACTGGAGAGTCCCATGTGCCTCCAAGTCCCTGGGAATCTCAGAGAATCCCTGACAGACAGCTGGGAGAGCAGGGACAGGATGGCTTGCCTCTCTTTTCTATTCTGTGCCTGCTACCCTGCCAATGGAAACAGCCCTTCTTGTCCTGCATTCCCATTCTTGAGGTGAATTCCTCACCTTGAGCTCTAAGACAGTAAAAACATAAAGTTGCCTAGCTTGGCAGCTCCATCACCAAGAGCCATTTCATAGGGACTAGACTAAATGGTTCCATCTGGAGAGAAATGACCCCTGAGACCTGGTCTCTGAATGCCAGGCTGATTCCAGAGAATGGTTCTGATCTCCTAAGTCCCCAGCAACCCAGGAGGCACTTGTTCATGACGCATTTCCTCTGTTCTTTTCGTTATCAGGTATCACCTACACAAGTGCTGACCCATCTTGTGGAAAAGTGAAAGGGGCTGGGTTGGTCTTTGCACAAAGAGGTTCATATTAACCCATGCAGGTGCAAACTCAGAAGTAAAAGATTGGTGAGGAGGCACCTACCTTGGTGGCTCAGTCGGTTAAGCATCTGACTCTTGGTTTCTGCTCAGGTCATGATCTCAGGGTCGTGAGATCAAGCCCCATGCTGGGTTCTATGCTCAGTGGGGAGTCTGCTTGGCTTTCTCCCTCTCCTCCTACTCTTCCCCCCAATATAAAATAAATCTCTTAAAATAAGATAAAATAAGACTAGTGAGGCAGAAGGTGAGAGAGGTGATCACAGCTTTGCCGCTCTGCAGGCTTTTTTTCTTGTTTGCACATAAAACGTTGCATCCTCTCATAATTGGAGAACTGGAACCCAATTCTAGACAGAAATCAGGAAACGAAGGTAGAAATGCAAGCGAATACATGAGGAATGAGTTGGAACACTGGGTTGGGCACTTTGCAGAGTTTGCCAAGATGCCTGAGCCTTGGTGAGTATTAATGCATACTGGGTGCAATTCAGGAGGCAGGCCAGGTGATGTGGGAAGCATCAAGAAGGAAGTGCTGAGGATGGGATCTGAAGGAAGTGGCATTTCAGGTGTTTCGGCACAACCAGGGAGGGAGCTCCTTGCAAAGGAAATAACATGGTCCCAGAAAGAAGCAATAGTCATAAAACCTTCTGAAGATAGAAAAAGAAACAGTGGTTTCCCCACATAAAGAAAAAATGATGACTCAAAACTTCTGCAGCTAGACCCGAGTGCCTGAATTAGCTACAATTTACATAACTAAGTCTGACTTAATGTAAATATTAACAGGATCCGAAATTCTTTTTCCTCTTCAAGAGAAAAACCTTTGAATCACTATCCAAAGAATAGTGTTTCTTCAGGGAAATAAAATGATTCTTATCTAAGAGGACAAAGGAAATTTAAAAAAAAATATTGATCTGTGCTTCATTAAGCAAAATGATGTTTTAAGAAAAACACCACCATAGAAGAGTAAGGATTCGGTTCTCCATGTATTCTATCTCAAAATTCAGGGTCAGCCACTGCTTTGTGGGCGCTCTGGTCCCTTGAGAGTTAAGATAATTTTACAATAATATATAAATTATATATATATAATTATATTATATATAATATCAATGACATTGTCCACCCTCAAATGGATACTCAAAAAAATGCCATCACCAAGGACAGTTCCACGAGCTGGAGAAGACTCAGTCTATGGTGAATGGGGGTGAGTGGCAAATAGATCCAGGTATGCCTTCCTGGGAAAGTCTGCCTACGAAATTCCCATTAAGAAATAAAGAGGGAAGAGTGGTCGTGTAGCTTCTTCATACCAGTGACCCAAATGGGACAGAGAGAACATGGTTGGAAATGGAATTCTCACATTGTCATAAAGTGTCATAAGTACAGTGTAGGGATGTGTAAGTTATTCTCAAGGGAAACCACAGAACTTTATCTAGAAAGGAACTGCTGGTGGGAAATGTGAGAATGAATCTGATGTACATCTGATGGGATTCGGTAAGCAGAATCTTGAGATACTAGAATATTCTCACCCTTGACTGTTTGCAATGTGAGACACTTGCATAAAGTACGATTTGACTCATTCTTTTTTTTTTTAAGATCTTATTTATTTATATGACAGAGAGAGATTACAAGTAGGCAGAGAGAGAGGAGGAAGCAGGCTCCCTGCTGAGCAGAGAGCCCGATGCGGGCCTCGATCCCAGGACCCTGAGATCATGACCTGAGCCGAAGGCAGAGGCTTTAACCCACTGAGCCACCCAGGCGCCCTTGACTCATTCTTCTGTCCACCAGTCTATACTCTCCAAGACCCAGGTGTCCCTCTGGAGGGACAGAAGAGGAAATGTGACCTGGGAGGGAAGTCATGTGAGTGATACAGAGCAGGAAGTAACAGCTGGGAACAGCTCTGGTCCAGAAAAAACCGATAAGTGTCTAACAAACGGTATAGGTCTGGCACTTTGTAGATGGAGCTTAAANAGAGGAAATGTGACCTGGGAGGGAAGTCATGTGAGTGATACAGAGCAGGAAGTAACAGCTGGAAACAGCTCTGGTCCAGAAAAAACAGATAAGTGTCTAACAAACGGTATAGGTCTGGCACGCACTTTGTAGATGGAGCTTAACAAACGGTATAGGTCTGGCACTTTGTAGATGGAGCTTAAATGCCAATGATCCAGCTTGATTTTCCCAGGCAGCTTGTCCAGACAAATATCACTGAGACCTCCCTTGTGTTCTATCAAACCCTCTGAACAGAGGCTCTCTACCCTGAAACTCTCAGCGACTTGGTTCGAAGACCCACAACACCATGAGAGAAGATACAGAACACAGAACACTCACAGCAGACACAGGGACTGAACACGAGTCCTGTGTGGTTGTGGAGCCTGTGGCTGGTGGCTAGTCTGAACCGAGATATGCTCTAACCACAAAAATACACTGTTCAAAGACTGTAGACAAAATACGGTGAAATCTCTCTCTGGTACTTTTTATGTTGATAACATCATGATAACAGGTTGGAATACTGGGCAAAATAACACGCATTATTAAAATCTGCCCTTTTCATGGGGTGCCTCGGTGGCTCAGTCGGTTGAGCATCCAGCTCTTAATTTTGGCTCAGGTCATGGGATTTAGCTCTGCATCAGGCTCCATGTTCCACGGGGAGTCTGCTTGGGATTCTCTCTTCCTATACCTCTGCCCCTCCCCATCACTCGCACGTTCCCTCTCTCAAAATGAATAAATTAAAAATAAATAAATAAATAATAAATATCTGTCCTTTTCTTGGCTCCTAAAAAATCTAAAATCACACAGGAGGTTTACATCTGTGACTTTCTCTCTACTTCTAATGGACATCATGGCTCTAGAGGCCCAAAGAACATTTCCTCTTGACATTGGGATCAGCCCTGTCTTCTCCAATCCCTACAGGACTAACGCAAGAGGTTTTGCTTTGTTTAATCTTCTCCAGGGCTTGGCATGGAGCTGAGCACAGGGTAGACAGCCAACAAACACCAAAGATCGTAGCCTAAGAACCACATGCCACATGTGTTATGGTGAATGCTGTGTGTCAACTTGGTGGGGTCATAGGATGCCCAGACCTTAGGCCAAACATTATTCTGGGTATGTCTTCGAAGGTGTTTTCATATGGCATTAACATCTGAATTGGTTAAGTGAGTAAAGCAGATTCCCCTCCTGCTCCACGAACGTGGGTGGGCCTCACCCAATCAGTTGAAGAAATGCATAGCCCCAAAACACTGAGTAGGGGGGAATTCCTCCTGTCTGAAGGCCTTGAGTGGGACACTGCTCATTTCCAATCTTAAGATACAGACTGAAACACTGGCTCTTCTTGGTTCTTGAGCCTGCCAGCTTTTAGACAGGAACTTGTACCATTAGCTCTCCTGGTTCTCAAGCTCTGGGACTCACGCAGGATCTATATGTCTGCTCTCATGAGTCTCTAGTGTGCTGGCTCCTCAGCCTCCACAGTCATGTGGGCCAATTCCCTATAATAAATCCACACACGCACAGGTGCACGCACCCCCTCCCCTCTGCTTGGTTCTGTATCTCTGGAGAATCCTAACACACGAGTAATATTGCCTAATCTTCCACAATATCACAGTTTTAAAAGATCATGAATAAGAGGTTAGTTTTCTGAATATCTTTTACAAGCGGTTCTAGAACTGATGAGTTGGGGACACGGATAAATTCCTCTGAATCTCTATTTGCTCCTGATAAAAACTGTACCTCCCTCACAGGGATGGTGTGAGGGACAAAGGAGACAATGCCTAAGCATGAACATGGTCCTCTGAAAGCTCTCTGCAGTCTCCAGTTAACAACCATTTAGTCCTGTCTTCTTTCCATACAATGAAACAAAAAGTCAAGTTATGGACATGGTGAAAAGATCTATTCTCATTAAAGAATTCATACCCTGAGTTAAGTTTTCAGGTAAGAGGTAGAATCCACCTGACGTGTCCTTGGGAACTTGTACCACTTGTCACCAGCACACTTCCTGGGACTAGAAGGCAAGGACATGTGACCTACAGGGTAAAGAGGTGGATGGGGTCCCATGGGTGGAGCTACCATCATGGCTGCCATTGGTGTGGGAGGACCCCAACATAGTATGGCTTCTTGAGACCTGCTGGCTAGTTCAGCCTCCCATTCCAGGCCTACAGCACCCTCCTCACTTTGTTTATGGGGCTACCTCTTCGTGGTCTGTTTCTCTTAAAATCGTTACTGCCATCCCAAGTAATCGCCTGGTGTATTTCTTCCAGTAGATCCATGACCATGATGGACAGGGACTTCCCCTGCACCATGAATAGGGAAGATGTGACCCATCCTGGTTTCTTTCTTATCACTATTACTCAACAGTTCATTGTCTTCTGACAAAAGCCCCATGACTTTTTCATCTTTATTCCATGAAATTCTGCTTTATATCAAGAGATGGGTTGATTTCTGCAGCTTTACCTCATGCTTTATACTTGGACAAACTAAGTGCCTTCGGAAGGAAAGCTCAGAAGTGCCGAGATGACGGGACATGAAAGCAGGAAAACGTAAAACATAATTACAATTTATACACAGGAAAAGTCACTGAATGCATATTGTTAATGATCATGTCTCAGGTATGAAGAAAATGCATAGAATTACAGAAATGATGACAAGGATAGGAACTTCAAGGTCCTGGGGAGAAGATAAGTTGTTTCCAACTATAAAGACAGAGTCAGTCATTAAGGCATATTTAGCTGGGAGCCCAAAATATCATTTAATTGGGAGGAGGTTTTTCTAGGCCCTAAATCAGGTTCACAGACACTTCCTCATTAAACTGCGTGACACAGCTATGGGGTAAGGAAGGGTCTCACCATGCCCTGGGGAGACTAGCTCAGAGAGCCCTCCCTGGCCATGCAGCAAGCTTAAGATGTGAAGGGCACTGTCGTTTTCTGAGGAGGATCCCCCTGACGTTCCCCGCAACTCTGCTGGACAAAGGGGCATGTGCCCATTCTCCAGGGTGCTGGTAGAGTTGGCCATTTTATTCTTCAATCCTTTCACATCTCAGCAGAGTCGCTTTTCAGAAAAGGGAGGATTTCTCACGTGAACTAAAGGTTGCAGACTGAATTTTCTGTATTTTGTAAACAAAGACTGTAAGAACTAAACGCTGTCAGAGTTTGGGCAAGGCTTGGGTTTAGATTGCCTCGAGGAAGAGCGGGGTTGGAGAAGCTTCAAGAACTCAGGTTCGAGAGGGCAACCCAATCCAGAGGGTGGAGGAGAGAGACCTCTCTGTCAGACAGGAACAAGTGTCTAACAGGTGCTACAGATTCTTTTTTCAAGATTTTTTTTTTAATTGATTGACTTGACAGAGAGACAAAGAGAGCACAAGTAGGCAGAGGGAGAGGGAGAAGCAGACTCAGCAGGTAGTCCGATGCAGGACTGGATCCAGGACTCTGGGATCANGGGGGGTTGTGGGGGGTAGGGAGGGAAAAATAATGAAACAAGATGGGATGGGGAAGGAGACAAACCATAAGAGACTTCTAATCTCATAAAACAAACTGAGGGTTACTGGGGGGTGGGAGGGTAGGGATAGGGTGGATGGGTTATGGACATTGGGGAGGGTTTGTGCTTTGGTGAGGGCTGTGAAAGATGTAAGCCTGATGATTCACAGACCTGTACCCCTTGGGCAAATAATAAAAATAAAATTTAAAAAAATAAAAAATAAAAAAAATAAAAAAAAATAAAAAGATTTTTTTTTTTAATTGATTGACTTAACAGAGAGACAAAGAGAGCACAAGTAGGCAGAGGGAGAGGGAGAAGCAGACTCAGCAGGTAGTCCGATGCAGGACTGGATCCAGGACTCTGGGATCATGACCTGAGCCGAAGGCAGATGCTTAACGACTGAGCCACCCAATGCTACAGATTCTTAAATAAGAAAATAAATGACAAGTTTCTCAGTTCTGATCCCATGAGGTGTAGCAGCTGCTAGTATCACATTAGTTTTTGATGTAGTGCTTAACCATTCATTAGGTTGTGTACGACACCAAGTGCTCATCTCCACAGGCGCCCCCCTTAATACCCCATCACCGATTACCTCATCCCCCCATCCCCTCCCCACTGTAACCCTCAGTTTGGTTCCCGGNCAAAGAGAGCACAAGTAGGCAGAGGGAGAGGGAGAAGCAGACTCAGCAGGTAGTCCGATGCAGGACTGGATCCAGGACTCTGGGATCATGACCTGAGCCGAAGGCAGATGCTTAACGACTGAGCCACCCAATGCTACAGATTCTTAAATAAGAAAATAAATGACAAGTTTCTCAGTTCTGATCCCATGAGGTGTAGCCGCTGCTAGTATCACATTAGTTTTTGATGTAGTGCTTAACCATTCATTAGGTTGTGTATGACACCAAGTGCTCATCTCCACAGGTGCCCCCCTTAATACCCCATCACCGATTACCTCATCCCCCCATCCCCTCCCCACTGTAACCCTCAGTTTGGTTCCCGGAGTCCAGAATCTCTCATGGTTCATCTCCCTCTCTGATTTCTTCCCAATCAGTTTTCCCTCCCTCTCCCTGTGCTCCTCTGCGCTATTCCTTATGTTCCACATATGAGTGACACCATATGATCGCTGTCTTTCTCAGCTTGACTTACTTCACTCTGCAAAATCCCCTCCAGTTCCATCTATGTCAATGCAAACGGTGGGTATTCATCCTTTCTGATGGCTGAGTAATATTCCACTATGTATATGAACCACATCGTTTTTATCCATTCATCTGTTGAAGGGCATCTTGGCTTCTTCCACTGTTTGGCTATCATGGACATTGCTGTTATGAACACTGGGGTGCGTGTGTCCCTTCTTTTCACTACGCCTGTATCTTTGGGGTGAATACGGGCTAATTGAACATAATTAATTAATTAAAAAAATACCATTGGCCTGACTTCATATACATTCCCTGGATGCTGCATTTCTCTCAGGCTTCTTGGGACGAGAAGGTGTGTCCTATAGGCGCCTCACCCCATGGACATTTCAAACCCAACTATGAACTATTTATCGTCAACAACAAGGCTTTTGTCATATCTCATCTTCCTACCAACATGCGTGCCAAGAGCCAGACTAGACCAAAAAGAAAAAGAAAAACCAAGGGTGGATCAGGCTAGGAAGGACAAGCAAGTAAGTGGCAAGGCCTGGACCCAGCCATTCTGACCGTAAATTCAAAGACATTTAAACACAATCTTTGCTTTCCATTTACTTTTACTATTTTTATTATGTCCTTTTGAGACTCTCTTTAGAAGTAGTTTCTTTAAGATCCAGAATGGGCATGATATTACAGAATAATAATATTTTAGTGTCAGAGGGTAACTTGGAGATTATCTATAAATAGGAGGACTGAAGCCCAGAGAAGTCAATCATTTTTTCAGTCAATCCTGTAAGTAGGATCCAGTTACTCTGTGCATTACAGCGAGCTTCCTGTCAAAGGTTATGATTTGGGGCGCCTGGGTGGCTCAGTGGGTTAAGCCTCTGCCTTCAGCTCAGGTCATGATCCCAGGGTCCTGGGACTGAGCCCCACATCGGGCTCTCTGCTCAGCAGAGAGCCTGCTTCCCCCCTCTCTCTGTCTGCCTCTCTGCCTACTTGTGATCTCTTTCTCTCTCTGTCAAATAAATAAATAAAATCTTTTTTAAAAAGTTATGATTTAAAATGACTTTGAGGGACACCTGGATGGCTCAGTCAGTTAAACGGTCGGCTTTGGTTTTGGCTCAGGTCACGATCTGAGGGTCCTGAGATCAAGCCCCACCTCAGGCTCCACACTCAGCAGGGAATCTGCCTGAAGAGTCTCTTCCTGTGTCCCTCCCCCACAACTTGCTCATGCACTCTCTCTCAAATAAATAAATCTTTAAATAAAGAAAGAAAGAAAATGACTTTGAAAATACTCACTATTGATAATAGTTTATTTTTAAAAACACAGATTTCAGCCAGTACCCGAAGTACTTCTCGGGCCCAATAGAACTTAATTTTAAATCAACCCCATGAAGAAGTTACTACAATTTTTGCAATTTTTACAGGTAGGGAAACTCTATCATGGTGAAGGAAATTTCCCAAGATTGTTCAGTGTCAGAGCCAGGATTCACTCCCAGGCAGTCTGGCTCTGAAGCCCAACCATCCTTTTTTTTTTTTTTTTATCCACTCTGCTAAATTGACTCTCTTGAAAAATGTCAGTAAGGTTTCTATAAACTTTGGAAGTCATCTAACATTTTTGTATTTTAACTGCAATTTGCTTTAATGAACCAAAACATTAATTTGCTAAGTGGCTGGCCTTGAGATATAATTTGCCCTTTTCAGAGTCCAATGCTCTTCAAAATTTATACTTTTTCAAGATCAACTATGAAGAACACTAGTCAACACATGGAGTAGAGAGAGGCTGCCTTCTCAAGCAGATAAGTTTTTAAAAATTGCCACAATGAGGGGTGCCTGGGGGGCTCAGTGGGTTAAGTGTCTGCCTTCAGCTCAGGTCATGATCTCAGGGTCCTGGGATTGAGCCCCATGTGGGGCTCCCTGGCCAGCTGGGAGCCTGCTTTTCTCTCTTCCTCTAACCACCCCCAACCCGCTCATGCTCTCTCTTTCTCTCTTCTCACTCAAATAGATAAAATCTTCAAAAAAAAAGTTGCCACAATGAGAAAGGCTGGTTCGGGAATAATAATGCATAAGGATAGCACCAAGTCCAATTGGGAAACACAGATGGCCATGAACAAGCCGCTGACACTGGGATATTATAAATCGAAACCAGAATCTCTTTGAGGCGTGGGCTAGATCTTGCTATAGTCCCACAATGAGACGTCTTCTAATAAAAGCTATGTCGCCATAAGGATTTAAATGTATCACAAAGTGGGGAGTCCCCCTCTACTTGACAGGTAGGATGATACTCAATTCAGGAATTGCTTAACAAAGCCAATTAGATCCTTAACAACATAACACGACGAAGTGGTACACAGCACACTATCTTGAAAGACCCTCCCCTCGCTTCCCAGACAAGTGTGCAATCACAGCAACTGGCACCCTGTCCCCAGTTCTCCCCCGGCCCTCTCTGGAATGGCAAACTGTCCTGCCCACTTGGGCCCTTCAGAAAGCTCATGAGCATGGATCACTGGTGCATGGGTGATGCAAGCAAGCTGAGCACACCTTGTCAAGGGACCCTAGTCAGTCTGCCATTCACAAGGGTCAGACTCTCTAGCAAATAAATTCACATGGCCTCTAGTGGTGCACAGGTGGAATTATCTGCCCGCTCCCTGTCCAAGCTCCTGATTAGGCATGCACGGCCATGGAAATAATTATCAGAGAAAACCCTACTGCAAGAACAAACATTTCTTAGGCAAGTGCAAAAGCATCACACGTCTTGCTCCCGGAAATTCAGTGATGCTCTGGTTCTGTGCTTTCTGGGCACTCAGATCAGCACTTTAGAGGAAAGGTTCACCCTGAGGCCAGCACACACTATTCCGATGGTGAGATCAAACTGCCTTCTTACTGAGAGCCTGGGGCCTGTGTCCCTTAGGATGAGTGGGTGGCAAGACCACAACAAAGTGGGGTCCATACTTGCTGGGCTCCTGGATACTTTGTTCATAGAGGGACAAATATTTATTCCAGGCCCTTGTTCTCACCATGAAAGTGCAGAGAAGTGCCTGTGTAGTCTTTCTAGCCAACTGAAAGACAACTTACTTCAGCCATGAAAAGGTACCTTTATCATCTCTGCTAGCGAATCTTTACTTTGAAATCATCGTGTGGAGATCATTATCCTAGGGATCTGGAGACAGTGAATTCCCGAATGGGGCTCTGCAAATGTTAACAACACACCCCCGAGCGTGTCATTACTAATGTATGCACCACATATCACATGCTTATGTTGAGGTGTTTAAAAATAAACCACAATTGGGGCACCTGGGTGGCTCAGTCAGTTAAGCATCTGTCTTGAGCTCAGGTCATGATCTCAGGGTCCTGGGATCAAGTCCTGTATTGGGCTCCCTGCTCAGCAGGGAGTCTGTTTTTCCCTCTGCCTCTGCTCCTCCCCCTGCCTGCATGCTCTCTCTCTCTCTCTCTCTCTCTCAAATAAATAAGTAAAAGCTGTAAAAAAATAAATAAATAAAATATAAACCACAGTTAACATGACAGCTCCAGGGAAAAGTGATGGTCCAGGAGACACAGCGGTCACAGACTTATGCCATTTTTCTCCTTCCTTATGCCCTTCCTTCTGCTCTCTGATCTCACCTGCTAAGTCTTAGAAGAACAGATCTGTGGCTGCCTTACTCCGTGCAAACACTGTCAACACAGGAAGGTGGAAGGGTTGCCAGTTTTCCACAGGCAAACAAAAGCCACCTGCAGCTCTGGGAACGCTCAGCTGTGAGGGGAAACGTCAGACTGGAAGGGGAGGCAAATCAGACAAAGTAGGGAAAGATTCTCTTAAATTGCTTTCAGGAAAAAGAGAGCTAAAGGCACCAAAACAGAGTTTTTTTTCTTTTATTTACTCATTCATTAAAAAAAAAAAAATACTTATTCACATTCTACTCTGTTGCAGGCACCGCGCTATCAGGATATAGTATAGGATGAGATATTCAAGATTTTCACTCTTAGAGGGCTTACCCTTCAAGGAGGAATGACAATTAATATCTGTGCACATACATGTATATACTCAGAAACAAAGAATTACAGACACTCATTTAGTAGCATGATTTATGTTTAGAGCTGATGTACAAGAAGGGATAAAACTATGGAAAATCTGGAAGAAGGAACACAGAGGAAGGGGTGGCAAAAAGCCAAGGGGCTGAGTTTTTGAGGAATTTCAAGATTGGGTTGGAGAGGTAAGCAAAGACTCCATGTTCTGTTGTCCCCCTAGAACCAATTTTCACCCCCTTGAAGAGGATATCACTCCCCCATGGAGAATGCATGGTCTACATTTAGCAGAATGGAAAGGAAACATGACCTATATTCTAGCCTTTGTGTGGCTAATAACATGTGTTTGCACGGTTCTATCATAGTTTTTACAAATTTTTTCCCCATGAGCCAGTAAGAGAAAGACTCTACATTTTTAAAGTTTTTATTTAAATTCTACTGAGTGAATATACAGTGAATATACTAATATATACTAATATTAGTTTCAGGTGTACAATATAGTGATTCAACACTTCCATATAATAGCTGGTGCTCATCACAAAGTCACTCCTTAATCTCTGTCACCTCTTTAATCCTCCCCCACCCCCACCTTCCCTCTGTTAACCACCATTTTGTTCTCTAGAAAGACTCCACATTTGAGACTAGGGAAAGGCTCTGGGATTTAACTCTAAGGGGACTGATATGGTTTGATTTACTTTTCAGAAAGATCACTAGCTGCCGTGTGGAGGAGAATGAGCTCAGGAAGACAGCTAGGAGCTACTACACAGCTTGAACAAAAGATGGCGGTATCTCGGAATAAGGTGGTGGAAGTAGGGATGGCAGAAAGGGGAAAGATTTAGGGTAAGTTCTGAGGTAGAGCTGGTAAGACCTGCTGAAGAACTGGATGTGGGCTGGGAGGGGAAAAGAAGAACCAAAGATTGTATCTAGTTTTTTCTTCTCCTGCTAAAACTCTGAACAACTTCTGAATCACAGAGACAGAGGCCAGCCTGAACCCTGGTCTAACGACCCGCTAAATGTCTACATGTCCCCATGTTCTCCAAATGCTTTGCCACCTCTGATTTGTTGAAATAACTGCAATCTCCACCTTTTGCTACCACACTCTGGCGGTTGTGGTCATCTTTCCAGACTGAAAATCTGATCCTTGAACAGAGGCTCCTCTCTGCCTACAAAGATAAAATCCAACTTCCTTATAAAACCATAAAGGCCTTTCGTGCTCTGGATCCTTATCTTGCCTCCCTGCCTCTCTCCTTCCATGTGCGTGTGTGTGTGGGTGTGAGACCTCCACCCTTGCATGCCCTTCATCAAGGCTGTAGCAAGCTCCTTACACTTCCTAGAACCCACCATGCGCTTTGTGTTGCTGTCTTCCTTCCTTCAAAGCCCTCCTTAATGCCTAATCCATCTAGAAAATTCCTTTTTGTCTTTCAAGGGTCTAATGAGTTTCCTATACATTGTCTCCTTCCGTCAAATTTTAGTTGGCATTCTACTTGTATATGCAGCTCTTCTACAACAGTTGCAATGTACTTGTGAACTCTTGCTCACCAGCTTCCTCCACTCTGGATTGTAAACAACTTGAGCGCAGGCACAGGCAGCCACCTCCCCATGTGCCTTTCACAGTGACTGATATCTACTAAATGATCAATAATTATTCATTAAAGAAATGAAAACCCTCTATCGTATTTCCATCAAGTAGCCATCTAGTGTTTGCCTAAATACCTTTACTGAATCTGAACTCAATACACCTGTTCCATATTTTTGTCCATCCCTTTCTAGCCACTCATCCTGGGCTTCCTTGTTTTTTAAGTTTTTCACATATCTATTAAATGCTTGAGTTAAAGGAGTCAACCAACTGGACAGGATCTCTGTTTTCATGACATTATATTCAAACGTGGAAGAGGGATGAAGTAACAACAAATAAGCAAGGGAAATATGTGTGGTAAGTTCTGTAAAGAAAATTATACAAGTGGAATTGATAAAATAATGGAGATACTTGAACCAGGGGATCAGTGAGTATCTCTCAAAAATGGTGACATTTAAAATGACATTTGAGGGGCACCTGGGTGGTTCAGCCAGTAAAGGATCTGCCTTCAGCTCAGGTCATGATCCCAGGGTCCTAGGATCGAGCCCCGCATTGGGGGTCCACACTGAGCAGGGAGCCTGCTTCTCCCTCTCACTCTGCGATATCTCTTGCTCTCACTCATTCTCAAATAAATAAATAAAATCTTAAAAAAATAAATAAAATATTAAAAAGAAATAAAATGCGGGCACCTGAATGAGAAGACTGTTCCCTCCCTTAGTTCAAGACAAAGTCCTTCTGTTAAGCAGCCATGGCCTCATCAGCCCTGTGATTATCTATGGAACTCTTAGTCAATGCAGAGAAGATCCTACAGTAACGTCACTGATTTATGGAAGCTGAGAGCAGAACTTCATTTCTACCTGCAATAAATTCTTCTCATTAAATTCACCCAATCCGCCAGGAGCTCTCTACCCCATCCCCCTACTAAGTTCTCATCTTCACTTTCTTCTCCCCATCCTTCCCCCGCCTTCCCCAGGAGCCTCTGCCTTTGAATTAACCACTGATTCGTTACACTGGTTCAATCTGAGGACCAAGTATTCTTTCGAGAGCAAAAGGGGACGATTTAGAGTTCTAATTTAAAAACAGAATTTACTTTGATCTTGCTACTGATGAATTAAAGGACTTCTGCATTTTATAAGCCATGTGAATATCAAAGTCTCCTCTTTGAACTGGAGAGTTAAGCTGAGGAAATAATGGGTGTGCTAACTGGAAACATAATTAGTCTAGGAAATGAGAGTGTGAGGGGCGTCGAGGGGGAGCAGGGTTTGGAATTTGTTAAAGATACTTCCTGATTTTGATTATTTAGCTTTGGTTTTTCATGAGTGCAGGTACCCACAGAAATGATTCTTAGAATAACATAGGTCTGTGACTTACGCCAGAGAGAAGAATGTTGGACCTTCCTATCCCTGCTTGAGAACTTCCGCTTCCTCCCCTTTACCTGGCCTTCTGCCTCCTTTCTAGAAAGTGTCAACAGAGGAAGATCTTTAAACGCCATGCCTCCATGGCACCCCTTCCTCTCTCCCTTCAACTGTGTATCTCCACCCCGGGCCCCCCAACCAAATAAAAAGGACAAGGCAAATTTAAAGCAAATGGAAGTTTCTCTTACTTGAAGCTCTATCATTTGGCAAGCTATCTGCCCTGGAAACAAATGACTCTTTAAATGTGGCCAGCCAATGCATTCTCATTGATTTAGCAGAGTGAGTAAAATCCGACCTCATAAATTCATCAGATTACCTAAGATTTATTTTTGGTAAAGCCAAGCTTATGGGTAGCCACTGAATAGGGTAGTAAAAATCAGAACGTTCAACATAATTGCATATGGATTTTCTAGGGTTTTAAAAACATTGCTGATCATTTTTTTCTTCAAGTAGATCAACACATTTCATTTAAATAGGTTATTTTTTTTAAAGTTACAGTTTCAGGAGATTAAGGGATAAAAGGATAAGCTCTAGCGATGTGGGGCAAAGAACAAGTGCTTTAAGGCACAGATATGACAAAGAAAAGGCTTAATCCAAGTGCTCTATTAAAATACAGAAAAAAACACACTGTAAGCTAAAAGGACTAATACCTATTGGGATTACTATTTTTTTTTTTCTGAAACATTTACTGTGATAATTTCTTTGTAATTTCCATTCTGCCGACAGTAGGGGAGACTTCAGCTCAGACACCCTGCTCTATCAACGGGTTTTTGAAGAAGGTCTTTCTGCAGAAATTAAATGACCCACATAAGGGTGTATTTTCAATCTCTCTGCCTGAATACCAGTTTTAAAGAAATGAAAACTATTCATCATATCAGGGAAGCTGATACCTGTTCCCCATAATCTCCAAATCAGTAGAATAAAGGTTTCTTCTAATCTACACATACCCAGGTTTCAGATAGTGCATTTCGGGAGATTTTTTTTTCATTTGGGTAGAAATATTTAAAGGTCTTTTTAATATATCTGCTTATTTCAAAATACAAAAAAGAGAGGGAAGCGCTGAGTATACTTTCATATTTTCTATCTTTTCATATTAATCTTCTATAAGACAAAGCCTCTTCTAAATAATCTATAGCAAAATACTGTAATACACTTAGGAGTTCCTCCCCCCCCCAAGAAATATCTTCATTAGATAAAAATATTTTTTGCCAGTGAACCTCAGAATAAAAGACCGATAAACTTTATTATTAAACAAGAACTATGTGTGCTGTCAAGTTCCTCTTTCTTGGCATCTTCAGACTTTCCCCAGTGACCATACTGATGAAATCCACTTATTGGCATTTGCTTATGATAGAAAATATAGGTCCTTCGAGCAGAGTGCCAAGACTCCAGATTAATTGCAGAATAAGGACTCCATAAAGATTTAACAAGCACCCATCTACCGCAACCATGAAACTCTGAAAAATTATTAGAAAAGATTCACAACCTGTGAAAAGCCCATGGTGCAAAAAGGGTAGAGATGGAACAGCTCTAAGGAGGAAAAACAAGAAGGCAAATAAAGAAGATAGAAAAAACAAGAAGGCAAATAAAGAAGAGCTCTCCCCTCCTCTTTCAATAGACCTTCCAAAAGCTTTCCAACAAATGGGAAAAACCACATCGGCAGGGGCACCTGGGTGGCTCAGTCCTTAGGCGTCTGCATTCGGCTAAGGTCATGATCCCAGGGTCCTGGGATAGAGCCCCACACTGGGCTCCCCGCTCAGCAGGAAGCTTGCTTCTCCTTCTCCCACTCCCCCTGCTTGTTCTCTCTCTCACTGTGTCTCTCTCTTTAAATAAATAAAATCTTAAAAAACAAATGAACAAACAAAAAAAAACCACATCAGCAGTGTTGATGTCCACGAGCTTTATGTGAGCAGTTGGGATAGAAGATCCTTCCTTTACCTGTTGCCCTTCTTCCTGCTGCATCCGTCCACTCTGTGGGGATTGGAAGCTGGCTACAACCTCACTGTGGACTTCACCAGGGGCTCCGCTCCTCCCAGAGGACAGATGCTCCTGCAAGGCTGCCTTGTCTCCCTCCTGATGACGCATTCCAGACCTTACTCTTTCAGGGGTTAAAGGCACTGGGAAAGATATCTAGGTCCACTGCCCCAGCATTCCAGAGAGAATGGGAGATGGTCTTTGGACTTTGCTGGGGAAGAAAATATAAAGGGGAAAAAAAAGAGAGAAAACAACCCGCTACTTTCTTCTCTGACCAAACTCTGAAAAGGATCTTGTGGGCCACTTGAAGGGTCCAGAAAGGCTACTGGGGAAACGCAACAAACAGATGCAGAGCTCTTTGGGATGAAAGCGGTTTTCAACACACCAGGGGAAAGACCTGGCTTAGAGAAGAGATGCAGGTGATGGCCAAGGTGTGTGTGGTTGGGGGGGTCAGGGACAGGCGAGCAAGGCTCACAGCCCTGACTGCTCACTTTTCTTTCCAGTCCCTGCCCTTGGCTCCTGGGGCCATCCACACAGGTCGTCACAGTGTCTCCCCACCCCTCCTTCTGTCCCGCACACCCCACACGTTACGACCTTCTGTCTCCTGCACCCCACACACAGTACAAGGACACGTTTACCAGGATGCTTATCTGCCATAACTGATTTTTACTGTTTCATTCTGCCCTCCTCTGTTAGCTAAGTAGAAAAGAAATCCTCAAACGGGATCAGACCAAGGGCCTCATGGTGCATTTCCCCTTCACTGTGGGGTCCATTTTGTAGAGTAAACTTCACTGTTGGAGAAGCAAGGAAGGAATATATCCGTGCAGATGGGGGGTCACCTACCCTAGGATCTGGGACATGGTAGGTACTCCCCCCGTCCCATCAAGTGCCCTTCTAGCCTCAGGTGGGAGACAAGGCAGAAAGAAATTCCATCATTTTAAGCTTTTCCACATATCCATTTCTCTCCATTCTATGACATTACTATTTACTCATTTTAATTTTTGCTGCCTGTGTTTGACAACCCAATTGGGAATATAAAGAAATAAATGTTAATAGAAAAGTACTTTTAAAGTATTACAAGAAACAGAGAAAAATTGTATAAACCATGAATAAACTATATAACTGTATTAGTCTATTTCTCCAGTTAAATGTATAAAATAAACTCAGACTCAAGGAGTAGAAGACTATATTTTCTGAGAGGAAAAGCAAACAAAAATAACCAATGAGCAGAATATAATTGTAAGAAAATATAACTGACAGGTGGGATGTTACCATATCTAGTGCACAGTCCTTTTTGAGTTCTTTTTAATGTTACCAAAGAAAAGACTTCATGACATAATTTGTTCTCTTAAACAGCAATGTAGAAAGAAGCAGAAAAATCATAATAACAGCAACAGCAAAAATATTACCTAGCATTGCTTTAGTGCTGTTCTGTGCCAAGCCTAATACTATTTTCTGTTTTACAATCTCCTTTAAAAAATTTTTTTATTATATATTTTCTTCATTTTTTAAAAGATGTATTTATTTATTTGGGGAGGGCAGAAAAAGAGGGGGAGAGAGAATCTCAAGCAGACTCCCCACTGAGCCCAGAGCCCAACACAGGGCTCGATCCCATGACCCTCAAATCATGACCTGAGCCAAAATCAAGAGTCAGATGCTCAACCGAATGAGCCACCCAGGCACTCTGATACATCTTCTTGAATCCTTAACCTTGTAAGGCAGGCATCCATACTCTCGTTTTGCAAATACGTACACTGAGACTCAGAGAGGTTAAGTCATTTGTTCAACATGATACATTACATTACTATTAGATAATAAAGCAAATCAAAATCTGTTTCATAAGCCCTTGAACCTTCCATTAACCTGTGGTGACTTTCCATCTGTCAGGATCAAAGTCACAAAATCAGATGTTTAGAAAGGCTAAGGGGCAATAAAAATGGAGGAAGGAGACAGGTGTGATGACCATTGGCACCACAATTTAGAGTTGAGAGAAGGTCTTGCCTTCTCCTACAAGGAGCCCATCTGATTGCTCCTAGGGTGCCATGTGGAACCAGCATTACATGAGCTTTTGATGATCCAGAGAATTTGTATATCTTTGCATTTTTCCATGAAATCATTCTTTTTAAATATTGGTGCTGATGTGGCTTACCCCTCAAACCACATCGACCTTCTGTGGTTTGGCTGGTATGTGCTTAAAACCTTAAAGCCCTACAACCCACTTCCTTCCTCCACTCAGGGAGTCATAGACTCCTCACCATGGCAGGTGGGCAATGAGTGGTCTCCGGACAGCTGCAGAGAAAGATTCAGCTCCTTTCAATTAGCACCAGACTGAGACTCGCAGTAGGAAAGACTCAGTCACACCAACATGGCTCTCCATGTGGCCAAAATAGACCATGGTGCCGCTCACTTTGAATCCTGCTTGTACATTTCACAGACTCTTGCCTGCATTCCTTTGGGGCCCTTCGACTTCATTATTTCATTTAGAGGGTCCAATTACCAGCCATCTCCTGGATGCCATTTTCATCAAACTCCCAGAGATGTGCCCCGTGAGCTCTACCTTTTCACAGCATCAGCTGACATTTCCATCCAAGTGCTGAAAATGTCGCTAATTTTGTTCCAACGCATCAAAGCAGATAGAGCGGCCTTTCATTTCTAAACCTCTGGTCTCAGAGAACCTTTGAAAATGAGCTCAACATTAAGCGAGCGGGCTCTCTGCTCCTCAGTAAAAGAGATACTTCCAGTTCTCCCGAGACCCTACGTGGATGAGCTCAGAAACCTAGGATCCCAGGCATGAAGAATCAGCTCCGCCAAGTTCCCAATTCTAAATCCAAACGTGCGAAGATAACAGACAAGCCTTGCTGTCTCTGGGGAGAGGCATCAATTAAAACAACTTTGAGGCTGATTTAGAATATAATATTCCTCTTACTAAAGTTTACCCAAATGGTCTCCTTACTGGTCCATAGAGAAAAAAAGATACAGAATCACACGGTCATGAAAAGAATTCTCCCAATTTACCTAGACTCTAATTTGACCAGCAGATCTTCTCCTCATGGTTTGACTCTGCATTTTTTTGCAGCAAATCAGCTTTGAATACCTCTCGCTGAAAGACAAAATAAATCCTTCCCATTCATCTCTCTCTCTCTCTCTCTCTCTCTCTCTCTCTTTTTGAGAAGCTAGGAAATTTTTTCTTTTTAATTCTTAACTGTTAAGGCTTTTACTCATTCAGCCAAACCCCAACTTATGCCTATTTGAATAGGTGGATTGATTTTTTTGTAACTGTGAATCTATTATAATATGGCCAGGGAAAAATTCTTTCTGGAAATCAACAAAGAACTTTTAGGGTACCATGTTTCTATCTGCTACAAATTTGGGCCATGGTACTTCCAATTCATGACCTTAAGAAAAAATGTTTAGTCTTCATTGCTAAACAGCTAATGGGGAACAACGTCAATGAATTTGTTAATACTATACGCATGATCATGGAAATAAGCTGGCAAAATGATCTGGAAATGCTTGCTTTAGATAATGTAAGGTCTCTTTTTCCAAGATCAGAAATCCATGTGATAAACAGTTGAGTTTAATTTCGAAGACTGTGCTTTCTTCTCTGAATATATTCGATATCATTCTCTCCCTGGTAAATGAGACTACAAAACCACACACACTTAGTTTTTGCTTTAGCTTCCAGGAAATAAAGCCTGACTTACTGAAGAAGCAATGTGATCCTTCACAAAAAAGCCTAGAAACGTCTACATCCTCTGTTTCCTTCAGACAGATGCTGAGCTCTTTGACTTATGAGTACTTTACTTTTTGTGATCATCCACCTCATGTTTTTTTGGAAGTGGGTCAAGCATATGCTTCACATTAAGTGTAATTTTCCAAAAATAACTAAACTTCTCATTGGCCTTGCCTGTTTGAATGGAGATCAATTATAATACATATTATAGGTACCATTTAATGATGCAACTACCTTTGGTCAGCAATCTACTGAGGAGGATGGGGAGTTTTCTTATCATTATGTGGATAATACCCACTCTGAGGCTGATCATGTGTATGTATCTGAATTACCTTGAGCCCCTAGTATTCATTTTCCCCTTTCTTGTCCATGTAAGAATCTGGATGAAGTAAGGAGTGTTATTATACAAGAAGGTCTAGGACTAGGGGCCTTGAGTGAAACACCTATGACCCAGCCCAAATAATGAAGGAAGCATGGGGAACCCTCCATAGCAGTCATCCTACTGGTAGAGAGTCTAATGTCGTGCTCTAAATCATGATGGAAAGCCGAAGGAAAGGTCAGAGTCTCAGTTGCAAAACATAAAAACAGTTAATACTGAATTCTAAAAACAACTGTGCTCAGAGATGCACAAGAAGGGATTCCATATAAACTTGGAAGACGTAGGGGTGCTTGGGTGGCTTAGTTGGTTAAGCATCTGCCTTTGGCTCAGGTCATGATCCTAGGGTCCTGGGATCGAGCCCCGTATCAGACTCTTTGCTTAGCTTCTCCCTCTGCCTGCCACTCCCTCTGCTGATACTCTCACATGCTCTCACTCTGTCAAATAAATAAATAAAAATCTTTAAAAAAACAAAATGAAACAAACAAACAAAAAACAACTTAGAAGAGGTTAACATCAAATCCTGAGAGTCCCCTGAAACATAATCCCTCATCTGGAAACACACACACACACACACACACACACACACACACACACACACACACACACACACACACACACACACCCCTAAATCAGTAATAGCTACTTTCCTGAATGCTTGCTAGTGAGTCAGGTACTGTTGTTAGCAACTTCCATAGATTAAATAATTTACCATCTTTGATTAAATCTAGGTATCTGTTGATTATAAGAAGCATCATTACATTGTGTACCACTGGGGGGAAAAATGCCACATATTAGAATGCACCATTGATCGTAGACTATTATTTTCATTGCAGAGATGGTAAAATATTTTTTTAAACATGTCCTTTTTTAAAAAAAAATTTAAGTTTGAGATAGTCATTTTGCAAGTCTGTTATGGGAAGAGGCACTCTTTCTTATCTCTGACTTTCAGATAAGAGAACTGAGTCAGTGTCTTTCACCCAGGGTGAAAGCATTAGTTAAGTGGAAAAGGTAGTATTCAAACCTAGGTAGTGTGGCTCCAACCAGCAGGCTGTAGACCCAGCCATGTCCCATTTTTAGTGATATCAGTACCTTCCAAGACAGCCCATTAAACTTTTGGATTATTCTTAGAGCTATCATTAATAGCAACAGTAACCACAGCAGAAGCATCCATAGCTACCATTCATATACCAGGTAGGACGTCAGCTGCTTTACAACCAAAAGCTGGCCAGGTGACCCATGCTGAGCCTAACACACACAAGTCTCACCCATCACCTGTGAAAAACAAAGTCTCCAAGGCCCTTCCCATGAGCTTCTGATTCTGCAGGGCCAGGGAGGGACCCAGAAGTCTGATATTCTTAGAGGGCCTTATAAAAACATCGTTGTATCATTTCAGGACTCTATGAAGTAAGTACAATCAATGTCCACTTTGTAGCCACATCTCCTCACCAGATCATGGAATCCCCACTGGACTGGGCTTGCCAAATACTTGCTGTGTTTTCAAAAATATGCAAAATAGCGTTCTGTGGTTGGTGGGAAGCTTACAGCTGTCCCAGCATCAAACCTAAGAAAAAGATCACCCTTCTAGATTCTTGACTTGAGCCTTTGACTGCCGTGGGGGTGGGGTGAGGGACAGGGAGCTGGGCCCCATGACTGGAAGGATGTGTTCACACTGGATGGATGAACCTGAAGGAAGACGTTCAGAACATGTCACCCCAGAAAATATCATGGTAGCATGTTGATTATTCTGGGCTGAAGGCATTTAAGAAATAGCGGATGCAGTCAGGGTCTCTGACCTCCCATTCTACCTCATTGTAGGTCCTACAATTTCGTGAGAGAAAGGTGCCCTTCCTAAACCAGGAAGAAAAGAACACCCTTGTCACTAGAGACCAAGACTCAGTGGCGAAACAGGACCTGTATAAGGAAACCTACTAAATTAACCCTTAGCTTCCATTAGTTTCCTTATATATTTCCTGTTTGCTGCCCCTCGATGAGTAAATTGTCCCCACCATTTATCATATAAGATTATGGACCTAGGGCGCCTGGGTGGCTCAGTGGGTTAAAGCCTCTGCCTTCGGCTCAGGTCATGATCTCGGGGTCCTGGGATCGAGCCCCGCATCGGGCTCCCTGCTCAGCAGACAGCCTGCTTCTTCCTCTCTCTCTGCCTGCCTCTCTGCCTACTTGTGATCTCTCTCTCTGTGTCAAAGAAACAAATAAAATCTTAAAAAAAAAAATTATGGACCTAATAGCTTCATCAAGTCTCCATCTGCCTCTGTAGATACCCACGTACAAGTACAAACATTAAATAAAATGTGTATGGTTTTTACCTCTTCATGTGTCTTAGACCAGCTTAATTCTGAGGCCCAATTGCAGAATAGAAGAGGACACAAGAAATTTCCTCCTCCCCTGCTGAACCACAGCTTGGCCCGGGAAGTGGACTGAGAGGAGAGTAAAGTGGTGAGGTACATTGCTGTAGGTAATCTGAGTGCATGTTTGTGCTGGAATTTTCCACTCCCGAGATGAGTGACTGACTGCCCCTAGGTAATGATGCAATGAACCTCTCCATCCTAAGACTTTCTGGGCATGGCTTTCCCAAAAGCACTGAACAAAGCCACTTTGGCTCCTGGCACCGGCACCCTGCTCTCTTTCACACAGGCGTACTAAACCTGACACAGTAGTCTGCCAAAATCACCTATCACCATTTCATTGCCCCATCCGGGAACCATTCCCAGGCTCTCCCAGCCCCTGATGATTTGGCCCTTTCCAGCACAACATGGCGGCAATCCAATCCACCCAGTGCCTGTTCTTGGTTTAGAGGAAGACATCCATCTGGGACAGACATTTATAAAGGTTTGCCCTGGTACAGAAGGTTGAGGAAATACAGCTCAGAACCCCTGAAAATTTGCGAGAGCAGCACAAGCTCTCATTCAGGTAAAGTGGTAGGAGATTTATCATCGCAAAGCAGAGTACCAGCTCCCCTCTCCCAACTCTTAGATAATAGCAAACCTTCTATTCACTTCTTGTGATCCAATTCAGAAGGCGAAACGGACCTAATAGTGGGTGTCCACAGAAAGAGATACTGCAGCAATTGCTATATATCAAGCCTAGATTGTACACAAAACTGTCATTATTTGTGCATATCGTAGATGATTAATATAATCTATTGGGTGAAGATTCAAAGGGCTTCCCTGTGTTTACATACTCTAAATCCCTCTGTGAGAGTAATGAATAGACATATGGCTCTCTAGAGGCAGTGGAGAGGCAGTTTTTCAACACACTTTTCCAGAGAGTTCCCAACACAACCTTGCTACTTTTTCTAGGATTTTCTAGACTGGCACTGGATACCCCAACGGTCACTAAAATGTTTCCTTTACTGTTGAAAAATATCATTCAGGAGTAAAAAGGCCCTTGGGATACTCCAAAGACACCCTCCAAGATGCTCCAGGCACATTCTTTGGAGAAGAGACTTTATCTGTGGTTCTTAATTAAGTACTCCCAAAGCAAGAGATTAGGAACCACGCTTCTCAGGCCACACCCACAGAGGCGGCAATCTGCCAAGTGACTTGGTTTTCCCTGACTTCATCACCAGCAGCCACTGAAGGACCTTCTTTTAAATCCACCTTCACAAGAGACCTCCACACACTTATTCTAGGATGTTCTCAAGGCTCACCTACCCTCCCAGGTAACACCTGGAGTCTGCTCCTTTTTCCACGTCCTCTCTGACTTCCCTTGGTGTTATCTATGCCAGGACAACTACCCACGGGCATTCAAAGATGAAAATGATGTCCCCTCCAGCTTCTTCAGCAGGACAGATGTGTGCAGGTGTGTCTGTGACTCAGTGGTTGCTCTAAGGGGCTCCCATGTGTCCTGGTGTGCTCTGCATGAGTATTATTCTGTGCTACCCTGGGTCAGTCTCCATCCCTGTATTTTTTATAAACATAGTATAATGCAAGCAATCTTGGCTTGGCATGGTTCAGACACGCATGAATTTCAGTTGCCATGGCTTAGTTAAATAAAACCAGCCCCCCCCTCAACAACACAGTTGAAGTTTCAATTATCACAGCACATCAACCACAGGAAAGTGTACAATGGGCAAATTTTGCTGCAACCTCTACTGTTCACAAAGAGACTTCTCCCAACACCTGTGGTTGGTTAGTCTCGGTCCCTCTGGGATTCAGTTCATACCAAGACCGCAAGGCATGTACTCAACCCTCCAGCAATAAATCCACATGACGTTTTACAAAAATGGTAACAGACAGAGGGAAATGATCAACCAAGATGACACTGCAGGAAAAAAAAAAAAACACCAAAAAATAACACTGGGAACAAAACTGGAATCGAAGATAACTGGGCTTATAGAAGAAACAGCTGATCATGTGAACGCTGACAACGCCAACATTTAAGAGACTCTGATATGTAGCTAGAGAGATTTGGTGAAGGGGAATTTATGGATTAAGGGATGAAGGTGTTTGAGGGGGCACCCAGCTAGGTGGCTCAGTTGGTTGAGCGGTAGACTCTTTATTTCGGCTCAGGGCATGATCTCATCAGGGTTTGTGGGATCGAACCCCACATTGGGCTCTGTGCTCAGTGCAGAGTCTGCTCAAGATTTTCCCTCTGCCCCTCCCCCCGGTCACCCGTTCTCTTGCTTCTCTAAAAATAAAATAAAAAGGGTGAAAATGTTCTAGAAGAAGTGATGTGAGAAAAAACCTTCCATCAAAGGAAACCTTGTAACCATTTCATGACACGGAAAGCACAAACAATAAAACAGTGAAAGCCGTGTGACAATTCACCAAGACACGGAAAAGACATCCACTCCATCTAGTAACATGCATGATGAGTGGGACGAAGCAAGCACTATTCAAACTATTCTTACTAGATTATTGGCAAAGAAGTAAAAGAAGTAAAACAGTATTTCTCATGTTTTAAATGATAATGTACTAAATACTAGTTTTGCTACTTTCCCACTTCTCTATGTATTGATAGCCAACAGTGAGAGAGTCTGACATTTTGACAAACATCTTGAAAGCTCATGGCACAATCTTAATTTTTTCCATGGATTATTAAGGCTGCTGTGTGCCTTTTCAGCTTGCACATTCACTGCTATGGTCCTGCACTCCTGTGCAGAGTGGATACTGTTTGCACACCTTGCTGTTGTAGTTACAGCTTCTTTTGTCTTAGACTAAAGGGATATCCGTGAGATGAACACTACATCAGTCCTCTTTTTCCTTTTCTCTCTTTTGCTGCTTCTTCCTTTTTTTATTTTTTAAGATTTTATTTATTCATTTGACTGAAGAGAGACAGAGAGAGAGGGAACAGGAGTGGGGGGAGTGGGTGAGGGAGAAGCAGACTCCACACGGGACTTGATCCCAAGACCCTGGGATCATGACCTGAGCCGAAGGCAGAAGCTTAACTGACTGAGCCACCCAGGCGCCCCTCTTTTGCTTCTTCTTACAAACCAGCTGAAATGTTCTATATCTACTGTCATAACCACCAACTCACGGTGTTCCCTATCCACGCGCCTCACCCACCCACGCTGCAGGCACCACTCCAGATGCTCCTGCGGAGCTGAGTGGCGAAGAATTATACCCGCATTTACATAAGGACTCAGTATGTCCACGAAACTCCACGCATGGAAAGGACAGTGCAGGCATGTCCTCAGCAAGTTCAGGCTGCCAAAAACAGATGAGGCTATTTAACTAGTTTTTGCAGGGGACCTAACGACAGGACAGATAACTTGAAGGTGGATCCTTTATTGGTCCTCACTCCTGGTCCTTCCATTAAAAATGTTTTAGGAAGTTATGCAAGAGGATAGAGGGCATGCACTTTGGGCTACATTTCCAGCACATTGCTAGCTTTTTTGGTGCTTGCCAATAATAGAGCCCAAGAGCAAAATCTAAATAATCAAATTTTATCGTGCCCTTTTCATCATGTAATAACGGACCTTAAATAAATGGACCCTAACTCAATCAATCAACCTACCTACCTACCTACCTACCTACAGGAGGGTTTATTTGCAATGAATTTCATTCCTCAGGTGAGTAACACAGGGATGCAAGCAGGTGTAGGAAGTTGTCCGTTACCGTGAGGTCAGCACAGATATTTTCTTATTCATTTGGTCCATATCACTCTTTGATTCTATTCATTAGCCATGGCTACAATCTTACCATTTCCAGGTAACATACATTTTGCTTGATTGTTGTCCTTCAGAAGGATTTGGCAAGTTGGAGGAAATATATTTCAACAAAAGTGTTGATTTGATTCTTTATCAGTTAAGAACATTCATTAGAAGGGAAGGAAGAGTGAATTGGGGGAAATCGGAGGGGGAGATGAACCATGACAGACTGTGGAGTCTGAGAAACAAACTGAGGGTTTTGGGGGGGTGGGGAGATGGATGAGCTGGTGGTGGGTATTAAGGAGGGCACGTACTGCATGGAACACTGTGTGTTGTACATAAACAATGAATCTTGGAACACTGCATCAAAAACTAATGATGTATTTTATGGTGACTAACATAACACAATAAAAAAATAAAATAAAATGTAGAAAACAACAACAACAAAAGAACATTCCAGTAATTCATTCGTTCAAATCTGAGAAATTACTATTAACTTCTGTGACATGATAAAAAGCATCACTTATTGAGGCTTCTAAATGGAGTCGAAGGAATTCATTTGAAAGTTAAAAAACAACTGGCTTTGGAAATCTCCTTGGGATGGTGATGATCACAAATGTTTTCCTATTTAATCAGCCTTAAAATAATGTACAGACTCAGGAGTATGATACAAAATATCAGATTTTTCAGTTTCACATAATGGTCATGTTGATTTTACTTGGTGTAATTATTGATTATTGCATAGCCTCTGGGTTCTCAATGATTTATTTTACCCTAGAAACGATTCAATTCAGAGGCCAAAATATATCATCATCATAGGCAGAAAGTCACAGACATGAAAAATGACCTTGGCATAACTGGAGGGTACGTTTCTTTCCTAAATTTCAAAAATACAATTTACCTCTACCTAAAACTTTAGACTGCTCTCACAGCCTAAGGGAATCACAAAATAATTTCACCAAATAGGATAATCACCCCAAATCACATTTATTAGGTGTTTTTATGCATATAAATAAACAGAATGACACTATATGGTGGCCTGTTGACATTAGATAATTTTTATCCCCAAGAAGTACCTGAGTCCTTACCGAGGAAGTTTCACAGAGAGACCTGCTTTTGGAAGAAGTGTAAAGAGAGCTTTCTAGACAGAATGAGATAGCCAGCCAGACATTCATGAAGACAGGACTTAAAATCAGGGACAATTCAGTCAACAGATCAGTGAACACCAGAAATCAAAATCACGAGCAAAAGAACACTCCCTGGCTCGGTGAGTACAGGAAGTCAATTCATTCCAGACTCTTCTCCAACTTGCTAAATGCACCTTGACAGAGAGAGCTGTTTCTCTGTCCTGGGCCTCGCTTTCCCCATCCGTGAAATGAATGACTTCAACTGGATCATCTCAGGCAGCTCTATGATTTGTTTGTTTGTTCTTCCTGTTCTTTTGTTTTCAGAAAGAATACTGAAATTTGTCAAGAAAATTGCTTATATTACCGTCAGATAAATTGTTCTAGAAGAAGAACAACTCATCAGAGCTGCTTTAAACAAACACATGGCCATCCCGTGGCTGAAAGCCAGCTGGGGGGAGGGGGATTAGAAAATCTACTTTTGATGGAGTTTCCATGTAAACTTGGGCAATTCATCTTCCCTCTCTGAACCTCTTGTTAGTAACAACAGTCTTGAGAAGATTAAGTGTAATAATATATGTGAACGGCTCTGGCAAAGTAGAAAATGCTACACAATTGCAAGGTGTTTTATTACTTGCCTGGAGAGAGATCATATCCATCAATAACCCTGCGAACATTCAGCCACTTTAAGTCTGACCAGACACCCAAATTCCTCTCTGCCTCCCTCACCTGCATACCAAATGTCCCTCCCTACAGTGACAGCAGGACCAGAGTTTTTGATTGAGGAGGAATCTTGCCCTGTTTTTACCGCGGAATATTTATTTTCATCCGCTTTGACACCTTAATCTTCCTTTATTATTTTAAGGGCTTAAATATTTTATCAGCACCTGCTTTTGTCTGATGAATCTGTTTGCAACTGGCTGAGCCCTTTAATTGACAATTCTTTTTAAACAGCTAATGCATTGTAAACCCATTATTTTTTGGCTTTTGTGCCGAGTAATTTGGCAGCCGTTAACATTTTTTTTTTTTGCTTTATTTTATTTAAGGGTTTCACTTGCAGAGTTATGATTGAGTTATGGAATAATCTAGCAGTTCCAGGAGCTCCAAAATGAAGGCACCATTTTAAATGAGTGAACCCACTAAGAAAATGAATTGAAATTTATGACTTTAGAGACCCATAGCCTGCCATATTAAACACAGTAAGTACAGTATCAGGTGCACAGTGAGCGGAAAACATAAATGTGACACCAGAAATGGTTAAAATCATCTCAAACTTCAGCAAGGAAACGTGCCTGGACTCGAGTCTGAAGAAGTCCACACACTTCCTTTTCTTTCTCTCTCTTTTAAAATATTACATTTATTTGTTTGTTTGCTTATTTATTTATTATTTGAGAGAGAGAGAGAGCATGAGCTGAGGGAGAGGGAGGAGCCAAGAGGGATGGAGAAGGGAGAAGCAGGATTCCCCCTGCTTCTTAAAAGAAGCTGTCTTTTCGTTGTGGATTTGCAGGATCACATCATTCAGGAGCATTAGCAAATACATCTGTATCTCAGGTGACCGACCAGCTGTTGAGGTGAGGTCTGCAGGTGTCCCTGAGAGTCAATATTAACCAGACTTACCTTGCAGTTACCTTCAGTGACTCCTTCCTTTTGGGAGCTGGTACTCGGGCAAGTGGTCGAAGACAGGAGTTTAAAAGTGTTTTTATACCAACGAGGGACTGTGTATGAAAGCTTGCTCCCCTTCTGCTTACTGCTGCCAGAAGGAACACTTGCTTTGTCTACAACGTAAGCAGGCATCCCTGTAAATTGCTACAGGGTTGCACTGACATCAAAAGTGCATTTAAGTTTTTGTTCTTTTCTTTCCCTTTAACTGTGAGAATTTACGATACCTTTCTTCTAAGCCATGATCCAAACGAGCCTGATAAAAGGTTTTTCTTTCTTTCTTTTTAAGGTTTCTTTATTTATTTAAGAGAAAGCGAGCACAAGTGGGAGGGGCAGAGGGAGAAGGAGAGAGAATCTGAAGCCAACTCTGGGCTGAGCCCAGAGCTTGATCTCACAACCCAGAGACCATGACCTGAGCTGAAACCAAGAGTTAGCTGCTTAACCAACTGCATCACCCAGGCGCCCCAAAGGTTTTTTTTTTTTTTTTTCTCTTCTGTATGAAATATATTATGTACCAAGAATTTTGTATAAATGCTTATTATATATTTATTTTCTGACATCCCCACTATTATTCTAATTCCATGGCATGAGAGAATTTGTGTTCACTACTCTATTCCCCCTGCCTAAGCAGCATTCGACACATAGAAAATAGTAACATTTGTTGAATTAACAAATGAATGAATGAGTCCAGAACAAGGCATGTTGGAACTCATACTGCCAAACTAATGGCTAATTGATTCATTCCTTCTTTCCTTCCTTCTTTCCTTAAATAACATGTAATAGGGGAGGGGCACCTGGGGGGCTCAGTCAGTTAAGCGTCAACTCTTGATTTCAGTTCCGGTCATAATCTCAGGGTCGTCACGTCAAGCCCCGCAACAGGCTACATGCTCAGCAGGGCCTCTGTTTGAGATTCTCCCTCTCCCTCTCCCTCTGTCTCTCGAATAAATACATCTTTAAAAAAATAATAATTTGTAATAGGAGAAAAACACAAAGAGGGGTAGGATTTTTTTAAGTTAATAATCTACCCTCTCTTGGGGCGCCTGAGTGGCTCCGTGGGTTAAGCCTCTGCCTTTGGCTCGGGTCATGATCTCAGGGTCTTGGGATGGAGCCTGCATCCGGCTCTCTGCTCAGCGGGGAGCCTGCTTCCTCCTTTCTCTCTGCCTGCTTCTCTGCCTACTTGTGATCTCTCTCGCTCTGTCAGATAAATAAATAAAATCTTTAAAAAAAAAATCTACCCTCTCTACATTTCACTCCCCTTAAGGAATTCAATGTAATATATATTTTCTATCCCTTTCATATGTCCACAATGATACGTCAAAATATATACATACTTCCTTCCTTCTTTCCTTTTCCCCCCAATCTTCTGTTTTCCCTACTTCTCTTTCTAACATTTATTCTGAAGTACCTTTTTTTCCCACTTACTATAACACAGATTTCCCTCCAGTTCAACAGAAACAGATCTGACATTGGTCTTTCTAAGGACTTCATAGAGACATATTTAAATTAATGTAACCATTCTTCTTTTGAAAGACATTCAGGTTGTATCTCAATTCCTGTCACTATAAACGACGCTTATGTAAATATCCTTATAAACAGATATTTACAGAGAACCAGATTTCCATCTGTCAAATAAATTACCAGAATGGAATTTCTGGGTCAAAATTTTGCATGTTAAACACATGTATATATGCACACAGAATAGACAAACTCATTGCCTATAATATGTGGTGCAAATATTTTTACGAAGTTTATTGTTTTACTTCTAACTTGGTCTGTGCCATTTTGGGAGACAACTCTCCACGAGTCTCTTGACTTTCTGTCTGTCTCCTGAGGAGAGGCATTGTGTCCTGCACTATCCTTATCAGTATATTTGCACAGAGAACAGCATGACATGGGCACCTGGGTGGCTCAGTCAGTTAAGCGTCTGCCTTCTGCTCAGGGTCATGATCTCAGGGTCCTGGGATCGAGTCCCGCATCGGGCTCCCTGCTGAATGGGGACCCTGCTTTTCCCTCTGCCTTGCAGCTTGCCCTGCCTGTGCGCTCTCACTTCTCTCTCTCTCATAAATAAATAAAATTTAAAAAAAGAAGAAGAACACCATGACAGACAGAGATAGTGCTTCACTCTGGAGAAAAAGGTACATACGCTTATTGACCATTATAAAAAATTCAGGGTCTCTAAGTTCAAGGTACCTCTTCTGTACCTTATGGCCACCTGATATTCTCCACTTAACCAAGTGGGAATCGGGGCTCTGGAAACCGGTATAAGAAAATGCTTTGGCAGCTGCTGGCCACAATACTCTGGCTACCGCTGTTCCTGTGAGTGATAAAGTCCTTTGTCTCCAGACCAGGAAATGTACCTTCTGTAGCATCTGTAAAATGGTGGCAGGCTAATGTGTCAGCTCCCAAGTTGGTCAAAGTCTCAGATGCTTCATAGTTCTAAATAGCTACTTAAAAAAATTGATACCACTATATATATATATATACACACACACACGCATATATATATATATACATATATATACACACACACATATATATATGTGTGTGTGTGTATATATATGTATATATATAAGCTTTCTTATATATATATAAGCTTTCTGGGTATCACGTCTCATTTTCATGGTCTTTATACTCAGATTACATAAATACCCTCATAAACTTCCTTCTCTTAGTTTTTACATTTGAATATTCCAAACGGATTACATTTTTGTTATTGTAGAAGAGCCTTCGCTTTCTTCTTCCACAGGACAGGAAATTTCATTAAATAAATCATCCTTTACCCACTGAATGAAAAGTTTATCTTTATTGTATTCTAACTCCTCATATATACTTGAATCTCTCTGGGAATATTTTAGGTTCCACTAACCCACTTAATTTATATTCTTGTGAAAATAGAATAATGTTTTGATTATAACAGCTGTGGATACATTTTAACTTTTGTTAAGGCATGACTATTTTTATTTAAGATGTTTTAGTACTCTTAAATATTTACCCTACTGTATGAATTATTTAAAATAACTTTCACCTATTTTTATAATAAATCTATTGAATTGCTGAGTGGAATTGTATTAATTTATGTAATATGTCTGGAATGACTGCTATTTTGTGATAGTATATGTTTTTTTAAATTTATTTATTTGAGAGAGAGCGTGAGAGAGAGTGCGAGAGAGAGAGAAGGTCAGAGGGAAAGAAGCACACTTCCCATGGAGCTGGCAGCCCGATGTGGGACTTGATCCCGGCACTCTGGGATCATGACCTGAGCCGAAGACAGTCACTTAACCAACTGAGCCACCCAGATGCCTAATATTATATCTTTTTATCTAGACATTTACTATTTATTTGGGTGTTATTAAGTACTTTTGTAATATTTCATACTCTCCTTATATAACTCTCTTCTTTTCTCAGTATTTTATGCTTTTTGTTTTACTTTGGATCAGGGTACATACAGACACATACACACATTATTCTCTCCCCAAAATAATATTCACTAGCTAGATATTGCTGGTTTGCACAAAAGCTATTAATTTATATATATTTTTTCTTTCATTCAGTACTTTTATCAATTCCCCAATTCAGCCTCAGTGTTCTTTTTTTTTTTAAAGATTTTATTTATTCATTTGACAGAGAGAGAGAGATTACAAGTAGGCAGAGGCAGGCAGAGAGAGAGAGAGGAGGAAGCAGGCTCCCTGCTGAGCAGGAAGCCTGATGTGGGCCTTGATCCCAGGACCCTGGGATCATGACCTGAGCCGAAGGCAGCGGCTTTAACCCACTGAGCCACCCAGGTGCCCAAGCCTCAGTGTTCTTAATGAAGCCTTTTGAGAGTTTAGGTTTAATTATGTTATCAGTAAATTGTTTATTCTTTTCAAATATTTACATAGATTTTCAAGGATTTAAAAATTATTTTTCTGATCACATTAGATATAATTATAAAAACAATATTGCATAATAGTAGTGATAAGCATATATCTCTTTATTATTCATGATTTTATTGAAAATGGTTTTCTTTTTAAAATACAATAAGAGTAGCTATTTATATAAATAATTCTACCATATTTAAGTAATTTCCTTCTATAAGCTTTTATGAGGAATGACCGAATTTTATCAGTTCCTATATGTTACATACTAAATACAGTATTCAGCAGCATCTTATGATGTAATCATATAACTATAACTTTAAAAATTTTGACATAACATATTTTGTATTTGATTTACTAATGTTAAACTACTTTTGCATTCCTAAAGTAAATTTCACTTACAGATTATTATTCTGTTAATACATGACTAGAGGACGCCTGGGTGGCTCAGTGGGTTAAAGCCTCTGCCTTCAGCTCAGGTCATGATCTCAGGGTCCTGGGATCAAGCCCTGCATTGGGCTCCCTGCTCAGCGGGGACCCTGCTTCCTCCTCTCTCTCTCTCTGCCTGCCTCTCTGCCTACTTGCGATCTCTCTGTCAAATAAATAAAATAAAATAAAATAAAATACATGACTGGATTGGATAAGCTAACATTTTATTTAAATTTTCACATCAATATTTATAAGTGAAAATAATCTTTAGTTTTCTTGGGGAGGGTACTATTTCTATGGAGTTTTGGTATTGAAGTTCTGCTGATCTCTTGAAATGAATTAAGAAGATTCCTTTTTTTGTTTTAATATTCCCTGGATTCTTTAAGTACCAGAGGAATGACACTGAAAAAAAAATGTTTAAAATCATTTCAGTCTATTGCTTCAAAAAGTCTGGATTTCTAATTTCCTATCTAAGATCTCCTACAGCTCCTATTTGCTTGGTGTTTGCAACTGATAATTCAAAGGTTCCAACACCTGTGGCATAAAATGAAGATCTCAGAAGATTTCCTGAAGAAAACTGCTAAGTGGCTAGGAAAGGCAAAATCCCACCAGAAACCCAGTGGAGAGTCACTTCACTAACACCTCAAAGAACCACATTTCCCACCTGGACCTGAGTAACCCCTGGAGGCAGCAGGACAAACAACCAGATGACCCATATGGTTGAACACAGATGTGCTCCTTTCACAAGAACTTCAAGGGAGAGAGACAGGAGGAATCACGTGGCCTCATCCCATTTGCTTCGCCCCCATATGGGCTTTACCCCAGTGGAGACTTCATTTTAACGTCAGGTCAGGAAACAAACTTGTCATTTTTTTCCCAGAAGTCATGTTTTAAGCTTCTAAATAGATTTCTCTCAGTGTTTCCGTAAGTGCCTCTTTCCTGGTCTTTATTCTTCATACCAGGTAACTTTCCCTCTCTTCATTCTCCAAGTCTCTCCAGTGGCTTTTTTATCACTAACACAGGTCCCCAAAGCCAGTCATTTCCTACATCACTAGGTCTGCAACTTTATCTTTGCTTCTCTAGCTGAACTACTATCCCAGTTCTTTCAAAGCTCTGCGCCCACACCAGGCGTGGGCTTCTTTCCATTCTGCTGTTACTGTTGCTTTGAGTCACCAGAAATTGCCCTCCAAAGAGCACACTCTCCCAGCAGTGGTCCCTTCCTGAAATGATTTAATTGCTTCTGATACAAGCTTTGAACCTTTCCCCATCATCAACAAAGTCAAAATTGAATCTGTTGTTTCGGAAAATGAACCATATACAGCAAGCTATACCGCCAGGAGATAAGACGCAGATCTAATGAGAAAGACGGTACCATCAAGCTCAAAAAACACAATTAAGTCACATCAAACACGGCCAGAAAGATTGTTTGTACCCTGTTCTCCTTCATCTCGGCCTGACACAGAGGAAAAGAGGGACACACTTCAGGAGCAAAGAGCCTTGTCGTTTTGATCTGTGTTAAAGGAAATACCTCAGGCTGGGAAGAGGGGGGTTAGCGGAATTATGTTCCAAATTAATGGAAATCGCGGTACCCACTCTTCATAGTGGAACCCGAGAAATTATTTTTTTAAATCGAATTTTAGTTCAATAGAGACCGATAACCCATTTTTTTTTTTTTGGTATCTTTCAACCCTAAAAGCAAGAACAATATGGGTCCTTATGGGAACATTGCCTATTCCCTAGGAAACAAAACAAAATGAAGGACTGCACTGCAAATCTTCTTAAAAGAATAACTTCCATTAGGATAACAAAGTACCTTTCAGAGGAAATTTCTGCTATTTAACCGTACACCACCTTGACTCTGATTCTTCTGCCCTTTTGCCTCTGAAGCATGCTTCTTGCTCTTGGCACATATGCTGGAGTTACCACATACCAAATATTCATTGTGTTCCCCCCCAACATGTCACAGCCTCCTCCGTGGTGACACTGGGGCCACAGGACTTGGTTTGGTCAATGGGTTGTGAGCTCAAGGATCACTTCTGGACCGAGTCACTTAAAGGTAAGTGGGCTTCGTCCATTCTTCTCCTCCTCCCTATGCTGCTACAACCTTCAAGGCCACAGAGTGAGAACACCGCAGGACAGGATTGAGAGCTGTGTCACCTGCTTGAGGAGAGCCTCTGCCAAACCACAGCAGGCTGTGTTAGAGTGACAAATAAACCTGTACAGGCTAAACCACTGAGATCTGGGGTTCTGTCTGTTGTAGCAGCTCGCATTCATTACCCTAAATCACACAATGCATAATCACAGGACATTAGGGCAGAAAGGGAGTTATGAGATTACCTGTTCCAGTGTGTTTCACACTTTTGATTGTGCTTATCCCCATGAAATATAAAATACTTAACGGTAAAAATAAATCTGCTTTGTTAGCGGTGTTGATGGATTTCCTGGGGTCCCAGTCTCATCCCTTCCCCTCCCTTCCATTCACCTTCATCTACCAAATAACCTCTTACTTCCACACCTCCACAGACACACAGAACGAGGTCGCCGCAGGACACGGTTTGAATCCAGTCCAGCTCCCTCCCTTTGCAGAAGCTCTAGGAACTTCTGTGCCCTGCTCAGCTTCCTTCTCACAGAGAGAGGAAGAACCAGGGCTATTTTTCTGTGTATGTGTGTGAATTTTTTCAACCCACACCATGAAAAGAAGGTTTGAGTCTGCCAGATGGTGATGTTTTTGAGGAGAGGGATTAGGACAGTTTATTGCTTTGCCTCTAGGGCAAAGCCCAGCCCACTGCCTATCTATTGATGCTCAGTGAATGGTCACTGGTTGGATATTTATTAGAGGATGTGTTCGTGTTTGCATATCCAAGGCACCAATAAGCAATTCAAAATGTAAATGAGAAGTGCTCCAGTCATAATGGAAATCAGTTTGGCTTTACCTCCTGTAGCTAAACAAGGACACAATCCCTGGGACCCAGAAATTCCCATCTTACAAATACATTCCCAAGAGAAACATGTACATGTCCAATGGAACTCCCATCCAAGAATAGTTGTAGCAGCATTGTTTACTGTAAAAAGAACCTACTATGAATAGTGATCTCCCATTGGAGAGCTGATGACTATGATTTCAGCTTCTGTGAAATGAACCAACTAGAATAACATGAAAAATACAGATGAATATTGGTAATGGAATATTATAAAGGAATTCATTCCCAAGAGATTACATGTAGCATGATATTTTAACAAAGCTAAACAACCATAAAATAAGTGTGTGTGCGTGTGTTTCCATGTGAGTGTGTGTGTAACACACTTGAAAGCAACAGATGTGAATTTCACATACACAGAGGAAGGCAGGTTAATGATAAACACATGATTCAAGATAATAATTAGCTTGGATTAAGGGGGGCAAAGGGAAGGAAGACATGGGTTAGATGCCAGTCCCTATTTCCAAGGTCTTAGCTTTTGCTTTAGGTTCTGGTTCATAAGTGCTTATTGATTTTAGATAGTTAGACAAATAGATATGGACCCCAAATGGGCATGTGATTTGAATCTTACTGTGATTAATTCAATTCTGGGCCTTAGGTCTAAAGGAGAAGAATAATGTTAAAGAAACTCAATGGTAACCAAAAAGGGAAACAAACCATAAGAGACTCAATCTCAGGAAACAACTGAGGATTGTTGGAGGGGAAGGTGGTGGGAGGGATGGGGTGGGTCGGTGATGGACACTGGGGAGGGTATGTGCTATGGTGAGTGCTGTGAATTGTGTAAGACTGATGA
>LNAC01000177.1:3058083-3128285 GCA_002007465.1 Ailurus styani
AAAAAAAAACTTAAAAAAAAAAAAAAAAAAAAAAGAAACGTAATGGATTTTCAGACCAAAAAACATGGAGGCAAAACTTGTTTCTCTATTCCTCTATAAGCACACCAAATACACACTTAAGTGATACTCCACTGAAGGGAAAATTAGCAATTATCTGTTAATATCAATAGCTTTTAGAAAGATAAAGAATATTCCAGGTGACCTGAAAAGTACAAATGGTGATACCCAACTGGAGCATAACAATGGATTCTCACACCCCAAATAGGAGAAAAACATCTATGATCCATTCAATGATGGATATTTACATATACACATACCCCTCACCTAAGGAGGCTAAGCTTGAACCAGAAAAGTTTAAATCACACACCCCCACTTCTCAAATCACATCCTCAACACCAGCGTGGTAATCTTTCACTCCGGTTAGTTTTCTTCTCTGACCAGGTGTGCTCTTGAGCTTACTACCCCAAGTTTTCATACCCTAGTTTCTCCATAAACTTCTGTGAGCATTAGGAAATAAATGAAAATACCAGGGCAGGGTCTGACACTTCATAGTTTTCCAAGAACTGTTGACAGAATTTAATCTCGAGGCAGACAAAAGGACAAGAATATTGAACACATCACGTTGCGTGATGTTTCAAGCAAGCTGCAAGGTGACAACTCAGAGGTGAGTCCTTTACAAATGAATAGCTAACCCTTGAGCCTCCGCCCATCCCTAAATCTGCATCCAGAACCATAGAAAAATAAGTATGTATACACATTGGTAATCCATAGGAAGAGCTTAGAGACTTCCTATTAAATAACCAATGTTCATTTATACAGTGTCTCGAGTTTCCAAGTAATGATTTTGTTCTATTTTGCACTGTTATAATGAAGGTAATGAATTTCATCTTCAATTTTGTGCTAGAGCTCCATTAAAACATTTACTAAAATTAGGGAAGTTTTAAACCATGGAAATTTAATTGCATTAATTATCCTTTCTCACCCTCAAATGTTTTATAATGAAACTAAATAATGGATGCAATAATGAAGCAAAGGACAAGTTAGATTTGCATATTTTATAAACATGCTCAGGAGAGTAACTGTGCTTTTGTTGGGAATGGTAGTTAGGTTAATCATGTGTTGATGAAAGAGGGAGCCAATTTACTTGGGGTGGGGAGGGGCGCAGAGAGGTGACTTTGAAATGATGTCCTGGGTGTCCTCCTTTGCTCTTATGAGATAGAAGACGAGAAAACAAAGCTTTTGACTTCATATTCACATTTGCAGAAGAGTTAATTGCGAAACTTAAAGCAGTTTTCCCATTGCCCCCCACGGGGACCATAGCTATGTTTAATTCACAGAGTGCAAATCTAAACAGACTGAGAGAACTCCTTTCCAAGTGTTAGCTCCTGGAATATCCTGAACTTTCTTAATGAAATAAAGACTATCTTTAAAAAGTGTGGAAGAGCCTGGTGGTAGGTATTAAGGAGGACACATATTGCATGGAGCACTGGGTGTGGTGCATAAACAATGAATCTTGGATCACTGAAAAAAATAAAGGAAAAAAAAAGTGTGGAAGAGGCCACACTTGACCAGTGTTTGTTCCTCAGTCCATTCCAAGGAAGCATACTTCTCCTGGGGTTGGCATTCTGCTCCAATGCCTACATCCTGCCACTCAGGATACAGTCCTCACCACAGTTTCTACTCTCCTCTCCTCCACAACCCCCTCAACACACACATACTGAGACAACACACACTGAGACAGCAGATCCCCGATCACTGTGAAGTAAGTAGCACAGTGGCTTTTTGGATTAGTCCTTCTTCAAACCACATCTCATTGGGTGAAGAATCTATGAATAAAGAAATACCCTAATTCTTCCTGAATTTTTTTGTTTGGTATATATTTCATTAGTTCAATATAATAGATATAACAGGGCCATGGGGAAGAAAGAAAATGACATTTGAGCAGAACAGAATATACTACATGGAATTCTGACTGAATCTTAGACTTTAAGTAGAAACTACAGAGCTGCCCTTCAGCCCAATCTGTTTATTTGAGAAAGGGAACTTTCCATCACACATGTGGACCAAGGACAAGACCAAGGTCAGCCTTCTCTATTCATTGAAAATTCTAACTGTGCTTAGTTTGAGGATGAGAGAAAAAATTGCTTGTGACCAATGGAAAATATTGCCAAAGAAGGTAAAGATTCAGAAGATAAAAGATACTTCTCAAAATAATTTAGAATAGGACTCAGAAAAAAAACTTCCATGAACTGCTGACATCTTCAATAAAGTTCAAGCTACAGTGGTCACTATGGAGTAAAAGAAGACTGTTATAAATAACTGGTTGAGGTAAGAAGTCAAAATAAATGAGGTCAAGATGGATTGCTTAAAAACAGGAAAAAAATGCCATAGTCAAGTTAAAATTCATGTTGGAGACTATAACAAGAAGCAGACGTTTCTAAGAAGATGTATATCAGTGAAGTGTGTAAAAAACTCAAGAGCCTTCACAGAACTCAGAAGAATGAGACACAATTAAAATAACACAAGAGGAAATGGCTGATACAGAGAATGAAAGACAGAGAAGAAAATAGGCAAACAAGAAGTTTTCATAAACTTCTTAACTTAAACCAAGCTTCAACCAAACGTAACCAAAGCAATCAGATAAAGCACACCCAATCTTTTCTGAGAAAACTGCAAAGTCTCATTGTGTTCTGAGTTATAACTGAGTAGAATGCACCTCTTGGTAAATGTTTGAATAATAAAAATAAAGGAAATTCTGATATTTTTTATACTGTACAAATAATGAAAAAATTGTGCATATATTAGTTAAAAAACAAAGTAATTTCCCAAAAAGGACCTAAACCATGCTGGTTCCAGACCTTCCCACCTTATAATAAAATACAAGGAGTGAAGGAAGAAATATACAGCAGTGATGAGAGAAGACTGTGGCCCAATTAAAAAAAAAAATTCTATGGAAGCTTCTTTTTCATGAACTAAGGTAGAAATATGTTCTCAGACATGTGAGTCATCAGAATATATAGTACTTCATGTTAAAGTACATGAAGAGGTACTCCTATTGGCTCAGAAACAGAGCATAGTCAAGGATTTAAAATTGCTTACCACCTTAAAAAAGGACGATTCTAAGCAGTAAAATCAGTTTTAAAAGGCAAGAGACTCAATTACTTTGGTATCTGCTAAGAATACTAAATATAATGTAAAAAATCCCTCTGATAGTCAGTAATAAACATTTTCTCTGTTAAAATCATCCTCCTGCTTCCATGAGCAACACTGAGAATCAATCATGTGCAGAGATCTTATGAAAATTCAGTATCCTTCCTTCTCAACACCCTGTTCTGAGCCTTCAGTATCAATTTCTTGGAATTGACCTTCACAGTAAAACTATGTGACATCGCAGGCTTTAAGAACAAGTTGTTTGGTTTTTTGGTTTGTTTTTTTTTTTTCAGATTTTATTTATTTATTTTGGGAGAGTGAGAGAGAGCATGAGCAGGGGGAGGGGCAGAGGGAGAGAGAGACTCTCAAGCCGACTCCCCTCTGAGCCCGGAGGCGGGGCTTGATCTCATCACCCTGAGATCATGCCCTAAGGCGATGTCAAGAGTCTGACACTTCACTGACCGAGCCACCCAGGCACCCCAAGAACAGGTCTTAAGTTAGAAGAAGTAATTCAATGGGGAATTCCTTATTAAAAACTTCAACAATCGAAGATCATCTCAAGACAATAAAAAAGATGAGATAAAACTTTTGGTTTAAGCCTGATTTACTGTGATGTATTCCTTACTGCGAATATAGTTATGTATCTTCATGAATACACAAAAAAGCATATCATGAATAGGATGATACAAGGCTGGATGAGAATTATGTGAACAGAATGGAAAACAATATGCTAATTTGAAAAGATTCCTGATGGTTACCAGTGACTATTTAGTTATGTTTTTAAAGAAATTTTTGTAATTTACAAAGGAAGAGAAGTAAATACTGCATGATTTAAGGCAGACCATTAATTTTTATATATCTTATAACACTAATTTAGAATTAAAATTAATGTAATAACTTGTAGGATAAATAGGATTGATGATGTGTTCTGATCCTATTTCCAATGCAGTCTAGACCGTTAATTCTCTGTTCAGTGGAGCCTCTCGACTTAATGGTTTACTCCTATGTGCCATGTTCTACTTAAACTCAAAACAATAAAAACAATAAATCAATTCAAAACAAGCCGTGTCCAAATAAGATACTGAGATTCCCACAAATTTTGTAATATTATTTTTCTTTGGGATACCAGTACAAGATTAAAAGTACAAAAAACATTGAAATCAGTGGATTAAAGTGCACTTTTAACTGAATTCAATACTTTGAACTCAATTCTCTTGAACATATTTTTGCCAACTCAGATACTAATGGCCTCAAATCCAATTATCCTACAGATCTACCTGTAAGAGCCTAATGCCAAGTACATGGTATTAAGAGAAAAACAAGGCATTTCATAGGACAGTAGAAATTGGAAAAGAGGATTATGAAGGGATTAAGTCATCCAGTTATGCGCACAGGCCTGGAGAATTCACCTTTCCTAATGGCACAAAATTCAGCCAACCAACCCAGCCTGAATTTTCTCTTAATTGGCTGTCACAGTTTTTAAACCATAACTGGCAAACTTAATTCACACTGGGATTAGAAAAATATTCAAAGCAAAAGAATAATAAATGTGACCATGGTTGGCATTATCAGCGTAACTGATCACAATGTCATCTACCATCAGCAGAACACATGGAAAATAAAAAGACAGACCAATATCCCCACGTAACTTTAAAGACGTTGGGGTGCCTCAGTAGCCCAGTCAGTTAAGCATCCGACTTGGGGGTCAGGTCATGATCTTGGGGTCCTGGGCTCAAGCCCTGTGTTGGGCACCCCAATGCTTCTCCCTCTCCAACTGCTTCTCCCTCTCCCTGCCCCTCCCCCACCCATGCTCTCCCTCTCTCTAATAAATAAAATCTTAAAAAAAATAAAAATTAAAAAAATAATAAAGATGTCACTACTCCTTGGGTCTATCATTGTCAATATCTGTCAGAAATGAAGAATCCTACTGTAGCTCTAAACTTACCCTTCAAAATTCTGTTTCAGAACTACATTGAAAGGAGAAAACTAATTGCCCATCCAGTTCAACCTCTTAGTTTTAGAGCAAATTCTTTAATTTCTACTGAGTCTGAGTGCCACTGTCTGCTTTTTAAGTCTGTTGTAACAGATTGGTATGTCTTTCTAAAATACTTGGCATTCAGGGCTCATGTGGGGAGTCTGCTTCTCCCTCTGCCCCTCACTCTGCTGGTGCTCTCTTCTCCCTCAAATAAATAAATAAAATCTTAAATAAAATAAAATAAAATAAAACACTTGGCATTCAGTCCAAGCAAAAAGAGAAAAGACTTTGTGAAGTGTCTTCCAGCTGTCAGGATGTATCTAGTTCAAGTCCGACTCCAGGATTCTGTCCTTTCTCAACCTCCATCCTTGTCTCTGGGTCTAAAATGGGACTTTGTGCCCTGTCCCATCACCTGCCTCAGATGGTCCCATGTTTCAAGGGTCCAATTGCTGCTACCTTTTTCAGTATTGCCATAAGAGTAATTAGACTTGTTCTAATAAGTAAGTCTGAACAAAAGAGGTTATTTTGCTTTGCTTAAAAAAAGTTTATAGATTTCTTCCCATTCATTTTTTCCCTCACTTCCACTGTGGTCCTGAGGATTCTGCTTGGGATTCTCCCTTCCTCTTCTTCTGCCCCTCTCCCTCCCCACTCTCTCTGTGAAATAAATTTAAAAAATAAAAATATGCTTTAAAAAAAGTTTATAGATTTAACCGTTGCTTCCACATCATTTCCTAAATCAAATAATGACCAACAGAATTTTCTTTAAAAGGCCTTTTATAAATTTAAAATACTAGAAAGAACTTGGACAATTGACAAGTGAAATATGGGAGTGTACAAGTGAAATACGGTTAAGATAAAGATAAAAAGCAGGGGTGTTTTATGGAAAAGCAGGGTATAACTAAACCACTGGGAGTGGACTTGTTCTGTTTGACTACTAAATTAAATCAGGGGCTCCTACTAACAGAAAGAGGAGAGGAGAGGAGGGGAGGAGAGGGGAGGGTGGAGAGGAAGGAAGAAAGAAAGAAAATGCAAACGATGGTTTTATAGAAATTTTATTAGATGATAAAGAAAACAAGCTAATGGCTCACATTTTCCAGGAATCAAAATTCTAGAAAGAAACTCTCATCATCATTTGAATCCTATGAAAATGAGCAGGGTCACACAACAGAAAATATCATCATTTGAAGTTCTGAAAAATGATCAGTAAATTTGTGTTCATTTCTAGGGCAGTCATCTATTTGTAAAGCTTGACTTTTTCTATTATTTAGTTAACTAATTCAATAATCCATGTAATTATTTAAATAGTTATGAAAATCAAATTAAATTCTCTTTGAACTCTTCTTCCATTGATATATTCAGAAAAATATACTCTAATTTTTAAAAATATTTAAATATTAGGTAATATGCCATCAAACATAATTTATTGCTGTTATTGTCTCTCACGTTTGACAGTAAAAAATCCTAACATTTGTAAAGAGAAAACATAAGTGACAGATTTTATGTGTAGAAAGACAGCCATCATATGAACCTTAAATCATATAAGCCCCCAAATCACTTTTTTCCCTTGTATATGACTGACAACATTCTGCACTTTCTGAACCCCACATAAAATAATGAAGAAAGCACAGGGTGAAAAATCATGAAGGGATACTTTCCAAGTGAGGAGTTGAGTGAAAAATCTCCATTTACATACCAGAAGTAGAGCAACATAAAAGAAATTATCAAAATATAAATTCCTGGCAGTATTCTATTTTGTCTATGTTTTGATTTAAAAAAAACCCTATTTCTAATTATTGATATTTACTGTAATTCCTGCCAGAAGTAGAATAGAACATCAGGATTTTATTTCAAAGAAGAAGACAGGTGGTTACATGTTTTAAGCTGACTGTCTCTTAAATTTCTGTGCTTGACAACATTTAAAAAATTGGAAATGCTGTCCTTAAACTTACTTTTATTTTATGACTTTTGGTAAAAGCAATATTCAAGATTTTCACATGTAGTGCACATGTTAATAAACTTTATGTAAGTATATTTTCTTGACGTCATCTAACAGAACCTCAAAAGTAACTCACATGTCCTTCATTTTATTTTGAGACTTCAATTGAGAAGGGGCTGTGCGGTTACTCATTTTTCAGTGAGACAGAATTTGATTTTAAAGAAAGTGAAAGGACATCTCAAGACTGAAATTCTGTTGTTCCAACAGTGTCTATCTGGATTTCAAACATCTTTATCACTTAAATAAAAATATATTTCCTTGTTTTTTATCCTCCCCCAAATTACAAGCATATATCAATGGGAATTCTACTAAAGGCTTGGGACTTCTCCATCATCATCATCATCATCAACATCATCATCATCATCATCATCATCATCATCATCATAAGTATCTGGCACACAGTATGCACTCAAATGTTTACCAAATGAATGAATCAATGAATCGATGAATCACCAAATACCCATCTACTATGTTTCAAGAACTATATGCTTCAGGGGTGCCTGGGTGGCTCAGTCCTTAAGCATCTGCCTTGGGCTCAGTTCATGATCCCAGGGTCCTGAGATGAAGCCCCCCATGGACCCCCCCCCTACATTGAGCTCCCCATGGAGCCCCATATCAAGCCCCGAGCTTGATATGGGGCCTCGAGCCCCACATCAGGCTCCCTGCTCTCCAGGATGCCTGTCTCTGCCTCTCCCACTCCTCCCCCTGCTTGTGTTCCCTCTCTCACTGTGTCTCTCTCTGTCAAATAAATAAATAAAAATCTTAAAAAAAAAAAAAAGAACTATATGCTTCATAATACTTTTCACATGTTATCTCACATGTCCATGTTTTATGTTCAATATCCACAGCAACCTTGGAAGTTAGGAATTCTAATCCTCATTAACACAAGAGGAAAGAGGTATGTGGAGGTTAATTGAAAATCAGTATCACAGTGCTAAGAGGGAAAGAGCTAGTTTCATAGGGTTTGCTGGGGGTTTGTTGGGTTCTGACACAGGGATTCTGAGAGGCCTGCCCGGAAAAGCAAATCTTGGCATGAGGTTGCCCTGGGTCCTACCTAATCTCCTTACAATTTCAGTTAGTTTCAAAATGGAAACTCCTTGATCAACTGCCTGCCTGTTTGTTGTTTTCTTAGGCATTTCTGTTACAGGACAGGAACTTGCAGAAAACTCCAGGCGACTTCATGTCCCCCATTTCTATAGCTCACCCTGCAGGGGCTGCTTTGCAACCTGGGAGCCAAAAGCCACAAGCTGGAAAAGATCAGACCAGCCCAGCCACAGCCCTAAGGCATCCCACCTCTGACCTTTCAGGGACTTTCCGCTTCATTATAATGCTAAAAGCCACCCCCAGGGGTAGATACTTAACATGCAAATGAAACTAGAAGGTAAAGGAACGGGTTCTATCAACTGTGCCTGCGCGCCCAGTTGCTTCCCTGCCCCCACATGCTTACCTGTCACTCCTTTTCAACCTCAGCCCCTTTGAAATATTCCCTGGCCACCTTTCGGGGAGCTGCCAGGTATCCTTCCTAAGGCTGTCTCCCTCACGCCCAGGCCTGAACTTACAACAAACACACCCCGCCTTGCCACTGTTTCTACAGGGATAGTCCAAGAACCCCGAGGTCATCAACAGTTCCAAATGTCTCTCTTTTTCTACTAAGCCTGCTACTAAAAGTATGAAAGTGCTTAATAGTAGTTTTTCAATTCAATTAAAAATTCTGTTAAGTGCAAGGTACAATGATGGGTGCCCTTGAGGGCAGGAAGAAGAATGGGCATGGGATCTCCCCTCAAGGAGTTTGCAATCCACTGGGAAGACAGCTGGGTGGACAGCTAATGATGTTCTTACGGTAGAAGCCAGAGGCAGGTACATGCTGAGTACCCTAGCACAGAGCACTGCGGAGGTCAGGAGGGGAGGACAGGAAGAGGATACAGGGATGCTTCGTGGATTAAGAGGAAATGGAACTAGGTCTTCAAGATTAAGTACAGTCTGACGGGGACAACGTTTTTAGCAGAAGGAATAGCAGCAGCTTACTGACTGCTATAAATGTTGGGCATACAGCCAGCTGGACAAAGTCTCTTGCATTCTAGAGTGAACTGAGTAAAATGCCAGGAAAACAAACAAATGAATGAAAACACAAAGAGCAAGAAGATGTTTGTCTTGGGTTGAGTGGTCAGGACAATGAAGAGGTTAAAGGGAAAGAAATTCAGCAGTGTCAGCTACTGTTAGGTACTGTCATGTGATTTGACTTGGCGTCTTCCTTTACACCAGAGCAGTTTGTTCAAAAATGTTCATTATTAACAGAAGCAACGACAGAACGGGTATCATCTTCATAAGTACCAGCTACTCTGAAACATTATGTAGCTGTTTAAAAGAGTGAGTTAGATCGCTTTTTTAGATTATGAGCCCTCGCATTCATCAGCCTGCCCTAAGTGATTAAATATTTGAGTTCAAATATGGATTCCCTGTGGCAGTTCACTCTCAACAAGTAGCCCTATCACCAGTGTTAATAATTGAAAACTCCATAAAAAAGCAAAATAAAATAAAATATGTTGGCTAACTGAAAATAACTAAATAAAATAAAATAATGTTGGCTAACTGAACATAATAAAAAATAAAATAAAATAAAATAAAATAAAATAAAATAAAATAAAATAAAATAAAATAAAATAAAATAAAATAAAATAAAAGCAAAAACTCCAGATGAAGCAGTAACACAACACGCATAAGACCAGGACTTCTTCATAACCGACTTGCCAGGGAGGATCAAGTAAACACATATTCTGAGACCAGAACCATCTGCTTCACAAAAAAATCTGGCTTTTTAAAATGCCTCAGCAGCCATGAGACTATGGATAGAAAGTCATGCCTCTCTAAGGTACAATAGCTCCCCTAATCCATGGTTTTATTTTCTGTGGTTTCTGTGACCCATGGTCAACCAAGGTCTGAAAATACTAAAAGAAAAGTTCCAGAAATAAACGATTTGTAAGTTTTACGTTAGGAGCCACTGTGAGCCAGCCTGCTCTATCCCACTTGAGAGGTAAATTGTCCCTTTGTCCCTCTGTATACACTGCCTGTCCCTTAGTCACTTAGTTAACATCTCGGTTATCAGAACGACTGTTGTGGTATTACAGGCCTGTGTGTAAGTAATCCTCATTTTACTTAATAATGGGCCCAAAGTGTGAGAGGAGTAATGTTGGCAATTTGGATATGCCAAAGAAAAGCTGTAAAGTGCTTCCTTTAAGGGAAAAGGGAAGAGTTCTCAATTCAGTAAGAAAAAAAATACCCTATGCTGCAGTAAGGATGAAACTTCTATCCAAGAAATGGCAAAGGAAAAAGACATTTATGCTAGTGTTTTTGTTAATATCTTGCTATGCCTAATTTATATATTAAACTTCATCATAGGTATGTTTATAAAGGAAAAAGCAGAGAGTATATAGGGTTTGGTGCTGTCCACTGTTTCTGGCACCCACTGGGGGTCTTGTAACATATCCCCTGCAGATAAGAGGGGCATGACTGTAATCTGAATATTAAGCAAAGGACCTTGATATTAATGCCAATACCTTTAGTGTACTAAACCGTGGCTAGCAAGCTGGTGGGGAGCAACAGTGTAAGAGAATTACCTTTAGTCTGCCAAGATGGGGTTTTACCACCAGGATGGAGCTGCCAGGCCATATTTGAGATTGCCCTAAATAAATAATAGGACAGCAATACGGCCTGGACTCAGAAATTGCTTCTAGACTGAGCAAGAGGAGGTGAGAAGCTTGTGTCTGTCTGCTACATATAAAAATAACCGGGCGACATATCCTGAAAGAGTATCTCATTAAGAACTTTATCTTCAAAAATATGTTTCTACTTGCCAACCAAAAACCATTTTTTGTCATCCAAATAAAAGCAGAAAGTATTTTTAACTTAATATTAATTTATTCAAGGACCAAACTCCACAGCAGACCATCTCCCCAAAAAGTATTCACTGAAGCTTGCCTTAAGTTCTTGAAAACGTCAACAGTGTAATATGTTTTTAATTATAGGCTCATTTTTATCATGGTGTTATGGTAAAAACAAATCAAGGATATAATTCTCTGCTCCGATACTTAATTCCACCAAAGTGCTATCTCTCATAGGAAACTATCCTTGAAGTTTAAATAAGAATACATTTATTCACTCAAGAAATATTTTTTAGCACCTGTATGTAATAATCACATTTCTAAGCACTGAATGAGCCTTCCCAGGGGTTACAAAGACAAATGAAAAGTTACTTTCTGGGTTTTTATCCCCTCAAACTATCAATATTCCAACTGTTTATCTTTTCTTAGCATAAGGGTAGTCAAGCTACTAAGAGGAATAAATAGCTAATGGTTGAAAAAGAGTCACTATATTGCAAATAGGTGAAGACACAGGCAGAGAGGAGACTCCAACTGAAGTAAATTTAGCTGGCCTAACTTTTTGTTCAATAAATCACCATGCTTTACATTCGAATTAAATGAACATATTTTACTGTTTTTACTCACCGCTATTGCTTATCTCCCACTCCATTCCTTGGATTCACTTTTCCTCTTGCTGGAGCCCATCCTTTTGTAGTTCTCTCAGAAAGAATCTGTAAGAAGTAAACTCTATTAGAGTTTTTCCAAAACTTTATTTCATCTTTACTCTGAAATAATAATTTTGTCCTATATAGAACCTCAGGTCCTGAGTCCTCATACAGTCCTGTAATTCTTGGCCTGTACAAAGGAGTAGGGCCAAAGGAGAAAGAAACTAGGCCATGGGCCCCTCTAACAAGTCACAAAATTGGAGGACAGCAACCACCAGAGAGCCCCATGTTCGATGTCACATAGAAGTGTCCTGTAGGGTAGTGGTGTCCCTGTACTGTAGAAAGGACTGGATTTTTACTTCTCATATTCACCACTTGGGTCACAGTCTCTTGGAGGATCTATGTCTTTCTTCAATTTGGAAGATACTTTCTCACTGTTCTAATTTTTCAAATACGGAAGGCATATGTTGGAGCAAACTTCTCGACTCATCTTCTGATCTGGCTCTGTAACTTTACTGTCACTTTTTTAAAATATTTATTTATTTATCTGACAGAGAGAGAGAGAGATAGTGTGTGCACAAGATGGAGGAGGGGCAGAGGGAGAGAGAGAATCTCAGGCAGACTGCCCACTGAGCATGGAGTCCAATACAGGACTCAATCTTACAACCCTGAGATCATGACCTGAACCAAAATCAAGAGTCTGACACTTAACTGACTGAGCCACCCAGATGCCCCTTATTGTCACTTAAAAAAAAATCTCTCACCATTTTGTTCCGGGTCCTCCAATGTATTAATCATCTTTTCAGTTATATTCACATGTTAATTTAAAAATGACCAAATCTTCAATTCCAGGATTCCTAAATTGATTCTTTTTTGTTTTCACTGTTCTTGAGTCACAACCTATCTTTGTATTTCACGATTCCTTTTTCTTCTGTTATGAATATTACTTATTCCTGCATCTTTTTAGAATTTCAAAAGTACTTATTTTAAAAATTTTGGAAGACTGCCTCAGCATTTGTATTTCTTTAAATGATAATTCACTTACTCACTGGGTTTACTGGCCACATTTTATGAACTTTCATGTCACTCTTGGTAAGATTTTTCTTCTCTTTTGCTCACTTCCATAAGTGACATAAGCATCGAGATGATTTAAAGATATATTTTAAAATATTTTGTCCAAGAGGTGTTGAGGGAGGAAGTCAATGCATCAATTAACAACAGGATTTTAATCAGATTGAAATACACATTTATATTGCCTTATTTGCTAAACCAGGCGGTGTGCAAAACTACTTTATAGCTTTGGTTTCCCGGGTTAACATTCAGAACTTTCTTTTGCAAGATCAATGTTTCTAATTACACAGTCCAGAGATCAGCAAACTATAACTCATGGGCCTAATCTGACTTACTACCTGTTTTTTTAAGGCCCCTCAGCTAAAAATTATTTTCACATTTTTAAAGAAATCATATGTGGTCTATAAAACCTAAAATATTTACGACATGGCTCTTTACAGAAAAAGTTTCCTGATTCCTGACAGAGTCTATCATCAGATGCCATCCAGTAATTTTTTCCCCTGATTTTCAAAAATAGATTTCATTTGTAAGAGCAGTTTTATGTTCACAGCAAAACTGAGTAGAAGACAGAGATGTCCCATGTACCACTTGCCTCTTCCACACCCATAGACTCCTCCATTCTCAACATTCCCCACAAGGAGGTACTTTTATTACACTTGATCAATCTACACTGACCATCATTATTACCCAAAGACCATAGTTCACATTAGAGTTCATTCTTGATATTGTACATTCTACAGGTTTAGACAAATGCATAATGACATGTATCCATCATCACAGAATCACTGCCCTAAAAATTCTCTATGATCTGCCTATTTGTTCCCCTCTCCCTGCTAGTCCCTAACAACCACTAATGTTGTGATTATCACCACAGTTTTGCCCTTTTTAATAATGTCATATTGTTGAAATCAAATAGCATGTACCCTTTACCAACTAGCTCTTTTCACTTAGTGATATGCATTGAAGGTTCCGCTACATCTTTTCATGGCTTGCCACCTCACATTTTTTTTTTCAGCACTGAATAATATTCCATTGTATATATCACAGTTTTTTTTCCCTTGGATTTCCTTCTTTGGCCTTATCATTTTCTTCCCATTTATTATATATATTTTGTTAATTTTATACTTAAGTATCCAGTTGGAGGTGTGTTAATGTATACAGGGTTGTGTTTTAAATACAATTCCTTCAGATTTCTGCTTAATCATGTCATCTGTGAACAAAGACAATTTTATTACTTCCTCACCAACCTGTATACTTTCATTTCCTTTTCTTACAGCATTAGCTTAGACTTTAAGTATGATGTTGAAAAACAGTAGTGAGAGAGGATATCCTTGCCTTGTTCCTGGTCTTAATAGGAATACCTCCAGCTTCTCACTATTAGGTATGACGCTAGCTCTAGATTTTTGAAGTTTTTTTTTTTTTTTTTTTAAAGATTTTATTTATTCATTTGACACACAGAGAGAGATTACAAGTAGGCAGAGAGGCAGGCAGAGAGAAAGGAGAGAGGAGGAAGCAGGCTCCCTGCTGAGCAGAGAGCCCGATGTGGGCCTCGATCCCAGGACCCTGGGATCATGACCTGAGCCGAAGGCAGCGGCTTTAACCCACTGAGCCACCCAGGCGCCCTAGATTTTTGTAGATATTATTTATCAAGTTGACAAAGTTTCTCTCTATTCCTAGTTTACTAAAAGCTTTCTTATGAATGTTAGGTTTTGTCAAATGCTTCTTCTACATCTTGAAACCATCCAGTGTTGTCATTCTTTTAAAGATTTTATTTATTTTTTAAGTAAACCCGACACCCAACATGGGGCTCAAATTCATGACCCCAGGGTCAAAAGTTGCCTGTTCAGCCAACTGAGCCAGCCAGGTGCCTCTACCCAGTGATTTTATTTCTTTAAAAAATCTGGAGTGAATCTCAGAAATTCATCTTTTACATAAAAACCTCAGATGATTCTGATTCCTAAGGTCCTAAGACCACACTTTAGAAGTACTCTGTCCTAGGAGGTCCATACACACTGACTGCAATGATACTGAGATCCACCAACCAAAGTTCTCCCAACATGTTTATAATGGAATCAAATAATATGAATATTTTTAATTGTCACTGATAATTGAGCCCGGTGCTAGTAGTGATCAATTAATTTCTTTGTTGGCCCAACCCAAATACCATATATGTAAGTACAACCTGCCCTCCTCAGACCAAACCTGAGAAAATAAGTTACTTTCTGCTTTTCATTTTTCTAACAGTGTTGAAATTTCAAACCATTTTTCTTTCCTTACTCTAGTAATCTCAGACTGAAGAGAGAAATCGGTAGTTATTGGTTGAAAAAAAGTGAGTTAAGACTATCTGAAAACCAGATAGGAGAATTCCAGTTGAAGTAAATTCTTCAAACCCAACAATGTTCTTTTCTGTAAAATAACTGAGTTCTACATTAGAATTTTATTATGTTGTACACCTGAAACTAATGTATCAATTACACCCCAATAAAAATGAACAAAATGCTCCATATGTCTCTGGGTATTGTTTGGCTAGTGGGTTAATTAATAAAAATCCTCCCAGTTCTAGGTGGGGGAGCCCCAAACTTCTTTGTTTCTTAGTCTTATTCTGGATAATAACAACTGCTGGAAGCTTGTGGCCCAAACAGAAATGTTCCAGAGCAAAGTTATATCTACTTCTTCACATTAAAGTGCAAAAGAGCTTCTAAAATTGTTTGCAGGGCTAGCTTCCCAACAAGTGAAGGCTGCAGGTGACTTTTAGTTGGTGATGACAGACCAATCCATAACTGCCATCCAGTCTCCTCCCAGAGACAGGGGGTCCAGGAACTAATCGATACAGAAACACGTGGTGCAATTTCTGACGTGCAGAGAAAAACGACTCAAATACTAAATGCAAAGAGGGGTCTGACTCTTAACAGTTTAGTGCCTTGGATTCTAATCTGATTTATTGATTTAACTGCAGTGACATACTTGACTCTTTTTCAAATCATGGAGACAGCTTGGTCCCTTCCTGCCTCCAGAGTCTTAGTTCTTAACCATGCTGAAAGGGTTTTGTGTAACTAAGCACAGAGACCATTTCCCAGTGACGAAAAGTAACTCTCCTTTACTACTCTTTATCTAGCGACAGGTTTCTTTCTCCCTGCTGAATATAAAGTATATTTTCCACTTTAAAATCACCCTTTAGAAATTTTGTTCTTATTCACTGTGGCAGAGAGAATAAAAAGTGATTAAGAGTTCCCATCCCAAGTCTTGGAACCTGGTTACAGCTGACAAGTCTATACTCTAGTAGGAATAAAATCTTAAATGATTGCTATCATGCTGGCTTCCTATACAATACAAAGACAAGCTGTGAACCGAATCCTTTTGAAGCAAGGCAATATTTCACTAAGTCTCTCCAAGTTACACTCTTGGCAAAGCAAAACCTTTCTGTCACCAAACCAGGACATTTCTACTCCTTTCTAAGCCTTTGGCTATGTGGAGGTGATAAGTAAACCTTTCTTCAGATCTTGGTTCCAAATGAATAATATGAGAGATAACATCTCATTATTCGCTTGGAACTGATGATATCATCCGTGTCTTGTTACCAAAACCATAAGACAGAAAAGTTAGGCACTGAAGACTTCACTGATTTACCCCTCTTGACTGACATTGAGGTTGCTTTTAAAATTTTTCCCCAGAGAAAGTTTTTTTGTTGTTGTTGTTTTGTTTCCTTTTTTTTTTTTTTAAGGTGTTGGAAGATTGAAAGCTCTTAGTCATGGTTTACAACCATGTTCATTCTTGACAAAATGTCCACAGTTGTTTTCATGGTACAATGGTAACGTTGAGTAACTGCAAGAGATAAGACACACAAAGCTTAAAACACTTACTAACTACCCCTTTCCAAGAAAAGTTTGCTGGCCCCTGGATTAGGGTCCTGACCCTATTTGTTTAGGATTTTCTCTTACATTCTGTGTGAACTGTCTATGGCTCTACTTTCTCATCTGTACCTTGGGGAGAGAAATAGTAACTCTCTCATGGGGGTTCTTGGGAGGGTGAAATAAGATAATGTATTTGAAGCACTTAGCACAGGGTCTGGGGAAGCAATCAGTAAATGTCCATACTGTTGAGGCCAGAAGTCTTGTTTGAAGCTATCAGTTTGAACTATCTCTTGTAAAGCAGTTTGTACAAAGGACAAAAGTGTCAAACCCAGGCTCAATCTATATGGTACAGGTTCTTTCTTGTGCTATCTTTAGCAACTTCTTGCACCTTTATTTCTTATCTATATAATAGGAATAAAGAAAGCTACCTTGGAGGGTGGCTCTACCAGTGAGCTACCAAGGAAGAAGGGAAACCAAGTCCGTGTCTCCGTGCAAGGTCTCCCAATGTCCAACTAAAAAAGACAGTAGTAGAGTAAAAAGCCCAAAGTCTGCAAAATCTAAGGGTGCTGGTAAAGAGAAGAAGCAGGTAAGAAATAATGTATATTTACAAGGTAGGAAGCAGATCATGAGATGTAAATGATGAGAGGAAACAGAAAGCTACATGTGGACAGTGTGTGGGGGGATGGAGATAAAAAAAAACAAGTCAAAAAAAAAAACAAAACAAGTCAAGACCCAATTCAAAACCATGAAAAGGCTGAAAAATGAGAGGAAGAAAGACTCTCAGGAAATAGATGAGCATTTGTGTAAGAAGTTATTGGGGAGGGGCGCCTGGTTGGCTCAGGTCATGACCTCAGGATCCTGGGATCATGCCCCACATCAGGCTCTCCACTCAGCAGGGAGCCTGCCTCCCCATCTCTCTCTGCCTGCCTATCTGCCTACTTGTGATCTCTCTGTCAAATAAATAAATAAAAATCTTTTTTTTTAATTTAAAAAAAGAAGCTATTAGGGAGATCCTGATCAACATGGCATAGCAGGAGGGTCCTGAGCTCACCTCCAACCAAGGACATACCAGGACTACCACTACATACAGAGCAACCCTGACAATGACGTGAAAACTAGCACGACTGCTCTTCTGCAGCTAAAGGGTAGCCGTGGCAGAGATGTGGTCTGACTGGGACCCACAGCCCTGGCCTGGTGACCTAAGAGTAGGAGGAGTGTCAGAGGCATGGAGGTCTTCCCTGAGGAGCAAGGGGTTTAAGCTCCATCAGGCAAACCACCCCTTCCCACCACCACCACAGAGACCTACATGGAGCAGATAAGCCTTTGTAAATCTGGCTTTCAAAATCAGCAAGGCTAATTCCAGGGACTTTGAAAATCAGTGAGGTTTAAGTCTGGGAGAGCCAGAGTCCTATAGGAAGCCAAGACTCTGCTCTTAAAGGTGTGTATACAAACTCACTGACTCCCAGACCCAGCAGAGAAACAGCCATTTGAAAAGTACCTGAGCCGTATGTGAAGAAGATTTATTAACTAAATTTAGTGCCAGAGGAGGAGGGACCTGTGGGAAATTTCACCAGGAAAGAAGTGCTGGTGGTCTCTAGTTCTGATACTGTATCTACCTTCTTAGCACCATCATACCATCCTGGCTTCCTCATGGACCCACCAGAGCAGGTATCCCTCCATAGTGGCTCCTGTCCCACCAAACCCAGCAGGCAGCCTCAGTTAACACCGGCATCCTCATCCAAAGTGGTTCCCACCACACCAGACCCAGTCAGGGGCCTTCGCTGGGACAACACCCCCCAGCTTCCACAAGAAGCAGGTCTCAGCCAAGACTAGCATTTGCCAACTCCCACCACCACTCGACCCAAGTGGCTCCCAATGCCCACCCCCAATGGGTGACCTCAGCTGGACTAGAACTCCTCCTGTCACAAAGCGGCTCCTGTCCCGGGGGTAAGCTGCATCACCAGCATACCTACAGCTGTCATGGCAAAGCCCTGCAGCTAGTAACACCGGAGGTGAGCCCTGCCCACCAGTGAGCTGGTAGGAGTAGCAGCTGCTCATTATGGCCAGCCAGGCTGGTTTCTAGCCACACCTACCAGTACACCTTCAGCAGTCATGGCCCAGCTATCAGTTGGATGCATGGAACCCACATAGGGGCACCCCTGAAGCATCTGGTCCTGGTGACCAGGGGAGTCATTCTTCTGGATCCTCCAGGATACCTTCTACTTAAGTCCACTCCTTTAAGACCAGGAAACATAGCTGACCTACCTAATACATAGAAACAAATAGAGTCAGGCAAAATGAGATGGAAGAATATGTTTCAAATGAAAGAACAAAAACAAAACAAAACAGAGATCAACAATCTACCTGATAAAGAGTCCAGAGTAATAAAAATGGTCCCTGAATTCAGGAGAATGAGTGACAACTTCAACAAAGTAATAGGAAACTTAAAAAAATAAAGCCATCAATCTCAAGAGAAGAGAGGAAGAAAAGAACTATGAAAACCACCAGGAAATAATTAACAAAATGGCAGTAAGTATATACCTATCAATAATTACTTTAAAATGCAAAAGGAGGGGCCCCTGGGTGGTTCAGTCAGTTAAGCGTCTGCCTTTGGTTCAGGTCATGATCTCACAGTCCTGGGATTGAGCCCCACTTTGGGCTCCCTACTCAGTGGGGAGCCTTTTCCCTCTCTTCACCATTCATACTCTCTCTCCCTCTCTCTCTCTCAAATAAATAAAATCTTTAAAATAAATAACATTGCAAATTGACTAAACGCTCTAATCAAAAGAAGAAAGGGTGACTGAACATGTAAAACAAAAACCAAAACTGTTACATTTGCAGATGACATGATACTATATACAAAAAAACCCTAAGATTCCATTACAAATCTATTAGAATAAAATTCAGTAAAGTTGCAGGGTATAAAATTAACATACAGAAATCTTTTGTGTTTCTGTATACTGATAACCAACTATCAGAAAGAGAAATTAAGAAAATAATCCCGTTTATAATTGCATCAAAACAATATAATACCGAGGAATGTATTTAACCAAGGGGATGAAAGACCTGAGCTCTGAAAACTTCAACATGATGAAAAAAATTAAAGATGACACAAATAAAATATATACCATGCTCATGAATTAAAAGAATATCCTTGAAATATCCATACTACCCAAAGCAACCTAAACAGTCAATGCAATCCCTATCAAAAATACCAACAGCATTTTCCTTTTTTTAAAAGATTTATTTCTATGAGAGAGGAAGAGAGAGAGAAAGCATGAGTTGGGGGAGGGTTAGGGGGAGACAGAAAGGAAGAGAGCATCTCCAGCAGACCCCCTGAGCACGGAGTCTGATGGGGGACTCAATCCCACAACGTCAAGACCATGACCTGAGCTGAAACCAAGAGTTAAGACACCTAACCAACTGAGCCACCCAAGCAGCCTGGAAATATACCAATACCATTTTCACAGAACTAGAACAAATAATCCTACTATTTGTATGGAACAACAATAAAGTCCAGAATAGCCAAAGCAATATTGAGAAAGAAGAACGAATCTGGAGGTACCATTCTTCCAGATTTCAAACTACAGACACATGAAAACAGACACATAGATCAATGGGAAACAATAGAGACCCCAGAAATAAACCCATGCTTATATGGTGAATTAATCTGTAGCAAAGGAGGCAAGAATATACAATGGGTGAAAGACAATTTCGTCAATAAATTGTGCTGGGAAAACAGGACAGCTGCATGCAACAGAATGAACCTGGACTACTTTCTTACACTGCACACAAAAATAAACTCAAAATGGATTAAAGACCTAAATTTAAGAATCGAAACCATAAATCTCCTAAAAGAAAACATCGGTAGTTAATTCTCAGACATCAGTCTTTGTGCTCTTTCCTTGGATCCATCTCCTTAGGCAAGGGCAACAAAAGCTAAAATAAATACACCAAACCTAAAAGCTTTTGTACACTGAAGGAAAGCATCAACAAAATGAAAAGGAAACCTAGTGAATGGGAAAAGATATTTGCAAACAATATATCCAGTAAAGGGTTAAATTTGGCTTCAGTAAAGCCAAATCTTGGAAGCAGCCCAAGGGTTCATCAATAGATGAGCTGATAAAGATATACACAGATACACACAATGGAATATATTCAGCCATAAAAAAAGAATGAAATCTTGCCATTTGCAATGATGTGGGTGGAGCTAGAGAGTATAATGCTGAGTGAAACAAATCAGTCAGAGAAAGACGAGGACCGCATGGTTTCACTCATATCTGGAGTTTAAGAACCAAAACGAAGGAAATGGAGTTTTAACCAGAATGTTCTCCTTAGCCAAACTATCAACTAAAGATCTGTGTAAAATAAAGATATTTAAAGAATGCAAATTATAAAGTAAAACCTCCCATAAGCTCTTTCTTAGTTACTTGCTGTAAGATGTGCTGAAAAAGAAAAAGAGAAATTAACCAAGAAACAGGGAGATATGGTTTCTGGAGGCAATCCAGGAAGAAGGTGAAGGGATGGCAGTATGGATTTTAAATCACCATGAATTACCCCTAAAGAAAAACTGAACAGGATAAATGAAGCAAAACGAATAGGAAACACCTATAACAAAACTCAGTGACAGGGCGCATGGGTGGCTCAGTGGGTTAAAGCCTCTGCTTTCGGCTCAGGTCATGATCTCAGCGTCCTGGGATCGAGGCCCGCATCGGGCTCTCTGCTCAGCGGGGAGCCTGCTTCCTCCTCTCTCTCTGCCTGCCTCTCTGCCTACTTGTAGTCTCTCTCTCTGTGTCAGATAAATAAATAAAATCTTTAAAAAAAAAAAACTCAGTGACAATGCATCCCCTTAAATCATCAAGTGTGACTGTGGGGGGGGGGGGACACTGGAACAACAAGACCCGAATTTTATCAACAATGTGGGATGATGCGTATGGAGCAGGGCAAGGGAAAAGAGGACTAGTCTCCTGCTCCCAAATTAGTTAACAGCATCCTCTCCCTGCCCCTCTCCCCCAGAGGCTAATTTAAGGAATATCCTGTATTCCCAGGAACACATTAAAGGCAATTATTAGGCTCACCCTACTTTTTGTAAACTCACCTAGTGCTCCCATGATTAACAAGTTATATATCGGCAGTGTTAGAGCATATTGCCTTTACATATGCTACTACTTCCCATAACTTGAGAGCATTTGTATAATTTCCTAAGTCAGAAAAATTTTGAGAGTTAAGGGACCACTATCAATCAGGCCAGGGCAAGACATATAAACTGGACTTTACAGGCAAATTGGCATAAGTGACAGCCCTATTTATACCCATTAAGTCTTACTACTCTAAGTCCGTGTGTATTCCATGCTTGTCACCTGTCCTTACATTGGTATTTCTAGTCATTCTCATCTTCTAAAACCCATTGTCTAGTAAATTCTACAGGAAGAGCTCATGATGGCAATATACCAGAATGTCTGTGCATTCCTGGACATTCTATCCAGCCTTTGCACTTGAAGTTCAGGTAGAATGAAGATAAAATGTGTTTCATATTTTCATTCATCAGTAAAATTCTTATAGCAGCTTTATTGAGATAATACAATAAAAATTCATCAAAGTTTATAGTTTGATGCTTTTGAGTATATTCACAAGATTGTTCAACCATCACTCCAATTTTAGAACATTTTCATCACTATAAGAGAAGCCCTGTCCCCATTATTCATCATTGCCCCTTTTCCCTCAACATTTCCAGCCCTAGGAAACCACTTTTTTCTGTCGCTATAGATTTACCTGTGATGAACATATCATAGAAATGGAATTATGACTATATGGTCTTCGAGGGCTGGTTTCTTTTACTTAGCCCACTGTTTTCAAGATTTAGCAATGTTACAGCATGTATCAGCACTTCACTCCTTTCTATGGCTGAGTAATATTCCATTGTGCATGTAGAATAAAATAAGCAAAGTTAACACTTGAATGGAAATAAGAACTGACAAAAATTCATAAAAACGGTTCAAATGAATTTTTTCTCTATCAGCATTGTCCTTGATATAGTTATCACATTAAGTATAGGGCATATATTTAACATTTTATATATATTTAATAAATATATAACATATCTTATCCTTTACTTAATACAAAATACTTAAATGCTTATTTTAATACAAAGTCAACACTTAATTGAGTTAAAATGTTGGGTACTTTATGAAACCACCCACAAATGTAGTTAGCAATATGGTGGCATAATAAACCTTGTTCAAGGTCCAGACACAGACACAAGTGATAAGGACAGAAATGTGGCTCCTGCAATTTTTTTCTGTCTACAGGGGAAATACTCACAATAAAATCATATTTTAGTATACCAATCACAATAACACCTTAATCATTACAGTTTTTCCAGAGCAAAGGAACTTCACATTCAGTGAACAAAGCAATGAGGTCCTAGGTTTCTAAGTGAGAAATGGTTACAACTTTTGAGGTCAAGTGTACATGTGAGAAATAGTGAACATATCAATTCTAATAACTGAGATATAAATTATTCACTAATCACTATCACTTTGACAAGTATTTAGAGGATTCTTAAAATTTAAATTTAAAAATGACTGTTGGGGCACCTAGGTGGCTCAGGGGGTTAAAGCCTCTGCCTTCAGCTCAGGTCATGATCTCAGGGTCCTGGGATCGAGCCCCACATCAAGCCTCTCTGCTCGGTGAAGAGCCTGCTTCCCCTCTCTCTCTGCCTTCCTCTCTGCCTACTTGTGATCTCTCTCTCTGTCAAATAAATAAATAAAATCTTTTTAAAAAATAAAAAATAAAAATGTCATATTATCATTTTTTTCACTTTGGTTATATGAATACTAAAATTCACTCAAGTCAGGTAATCCTGGCAGGTATGTGAAGGAGAACATCATGCCATGATTATTACTTGATATAGAGGTGCTCTACAGAGTGGAACCATTTTCAACACACACAAGATACTTGACTTCATGGAGTTTTTGGGCTAAGGGTGGGTTTGTAAGCCTGGCTGCTCGGAGAAGCCTCACTACACCTAGGGATCTTTTTAAAATGACTTGATACATGAGCTTCACCTTCAGAGATTCTTGTTTCATTGGCCAGAGGTAAGGCCTGAGTATCAGTTTTGCAAAATAGGCCAGCTCATTCTAATTTGCAGCCAAGGGTTGAGAGCCACTGTTGTAGAGGGATGGACAGGCTGATCAATACAGTTTAGAGCTATGGAGTAATGGATCTGACCCTTGGACACCATCTCCATGCATCTCAACAGCCATGAAAGAAGCCAGCATGGGATGGATGGAAAGGTGGGACTGAAGTGAATTATGACTTAGGGCTCTCTATTCTCTCCATGAAGTTAAAGGTAAAATCATCCACTGAGAGTGAGGCAAAGAAGGAAGCCTAAGAAAAAGAACAAGGGTCTGGGCTGGTCTACCCAGAGGTTAGGAGGGAAGAGGACACACATACACAGCAAGAATTGAGAACCCATGGGTTCCTCACTCTCAGTGGACGATTTTACCTTTAACTTCATGGAGAGAATAGAGAGCACTAAGCAATAATTCCCTTTAATCCCACCTTTCCATCCATCCAAAAATTAAAAGTAGAGCTATCTTATGACCTGGCAATTGCACTTCTGGGTATTTACCCCAAAGATACAGACATAGTAAAAAGAAGGGGCATATGCATCCCAATGCTCATAGCAGCAATGTCCACAATCGCCAAACTGTGGAAAGAGCCAATGCCCTTCAACAGATGAATGGATAAAGAAGATGTGGTCCATATATACAATGGAATATTACTCAGCCATCAGAAAGGATGAATACCCAACTTTTGTATCAACATGGACGGGTCTGGAGATTATGCTGAGTGAAATAAGTCAAGCAGAGAAAGTCAATTATCATATGGTTTCACTTACTTGTGGAACATAAGGAATAATGTGGAGGACATTAGAAGAAGAAAAGGAAAAGTGAATTGGGGCAAATCGGAGGAGGAAATGAACCATGAGAGACTGCGGACTCTGAGAAACAAACTGAGGGTTTTGGGGGGGGATGGGTGAGCCTGGTGATGGGTTTTGGGGGGGGCACGTATTGCATAGAGCACTGTGTGTTGTACATAAAGAATCTTGGAACACTGCATCAAAAACTAATGATGTATTTTATGGTGACTAACATAACACAACAAAAATTTAAAAAAAAGAATTGAGAACCCAGATGAAGAAAGAAACTTTGAATTTATAGCAACCCGATTTGTAGCTAGGCTGGATTTTCTGTCCTAGATGGAAAGAAGAATATACGTTTTACCCCACCCCCAAAAATGTGAATCATTCTCATTTTTATTTTAATCCCCGAACCCATGGTGTGGTGTTGATGGTATTATCTGCACGGTATTATCAATAAGCAACATTTAGAGGCCTGGAATCCAGTGCCACCTCCAACCTAATGAATTCTCATTGTAGATTCTTGTTCTGACACACAATGCCTACACACCAGCCTCTTCTGGACTTCACACATACATAAATCACTTGTGACTCAGATGGGGCTTTTCATTTAATGACTAAATTGGCTACCACTTTGATTTTTGGGAAAAGACATCCTTACTCCTTCCTAGCAGGCAAATGGTGAGCCTGGGTAACTTTATTTTTTTTTTTATTTTTTTACTTTTTTATTATGTTATCTTAGTCCCCATACAGTACTTCATCAGTTTTGACATAGTGTTCCATGATTCACAGTTTGCATATAACACCCAGTGCTCCATGCAACCCATACCCTCCTTAATACACATCACCAGGAAAAAAACAAAAACAAAAACAAAAACAAACAAACAAAAAACATCACCAGACTCACCCCTCCCCCCACCTTCCTCCCCTCTGAAACCTTCAGTTTGCTTCCTGGAGTCCACAGTCCCTCATGGCTCGCCTGGGTAACTTTAGAGTACTGGGTAACATTGGAGAGATGAACACCATTTAAGAAGAGAGTCTGTTTCCTTTCCTAAAACTGCCCTCCAGAGGTAAACAGAAACAGACTTAATGTTCCTGAGAGTCTCTCTGAGACAGTGTATTAGGAATGTTCCTGTTTGCCTTTCTTACAAGAACAAGAAAAAACTCCTAACAATGAACTAAGAAAGGGGAAGGGAGCAGACGTGAATGTCCCCAGACAGGAGGTATAAGAAAGATGCTGAAGATGCTAAAAAGCAAGCCACCTACGTTTGCTGAGAATTTACCAGTCTTTCTGCAAAGATCAAGCAATCTAATAGGTATGGATACCGAAAGCTAGCCAACAATGTACCACCACAGAAAACACATGCGCAATGACCAGAATCACGGAGTCCACATTGACAATGCACTATTTTCAATACCTCCTTTTACAAATGAGGGGACTGACTCATATGAAAGGTAAGACCTTGTCCAAGGCAGAGTTAGTTCGCTCACTGGCGAAAAAGGCACCAGGGAGCCATGTTATCTATGGTGGTGAAAAGGTGAATGCGAGGCTCTCTGTATGTTCAGAGAGCAGTTACTGTGGGAGGTCTCCTTGAAGACCTGGGTCATTGTGCTATACACCAAGCAGGAGCTTGTCCCAAGGGAGCTGGGCACAAAGCTTCCACCAGGACAAGCTCCTAAGACAGAATCTACCCCAGATGCCCACTTAATACGTATTTAGTACAGGAAGGCATCTACAAAAATAGGGAGGGGTATGGTGCACAGTCACGAAGATGAATCTGGCCGGGCATAACAGGAAATTCGAGAAATATGCAAGAAAAGGCTCAAAATCCAAAAGAGCAACTAGAGTCTTCACTGAAGTGGAAAGACCTGATTGAGAAGGAATAGAAAGTGAGAGGAAATACAGGGACTGGGGACAGGCCTGTGTTAATCCTTGAGTCTGAGGCTGGGACCTTTTTACTCTACTCCGTGGGCAAAAGAGAAGGGGGGAGGGGTGTTACCAACAGCTGAAAATCATGGTGACAGGAGTATGTGAGGAGGGCTGCTCTGTGTATAAGTCCACCCCTATAGAGGATGGACTGTGATCAGGAGAGGAAGGCCAGACACCAGCCAGGGAGCTGCTACCCAAGGGCTGCTGAGTTGTACTGAGGCCTGGGACAGGCTCAGGAGGGTTATGGTGGGGTCAGAAAGCAGGAGCTATCTGAGAGAAATCCAAAGAGAAGAATGACCTGGATCTGGTCCTCAAGACATGTGGGTGGAAGAGAAGCAGAGGACGGGAGAAAGAAAGGGGAGTTGGAGAATCCGAAGTTGGGGCAGGAAGACAGATGGCGTCACTGAGAGAAATAATGGGTTTTGGAGGTAGGACTGCAGGAAGAAGGCAAATTTGGTTTTAGACACAATGAATTTTCGTGTATCATCACATCAAAAATGGAAATAAGCACAGAGGGGTTGGAGATTAGGAGCTAATCTTGGAAGAAGCAGGGACGTCTTGGGAGGTCCAGATGTAGAAGTTCATGCACTGGGGGCTGATCATCCAAGTCAAAGAAACAGGTGTCTTGGTGAGGCAAGGAGACAAACATATTAAGAATATTCCCATTTCAGATGGAAATGTCTACTTTGTACAAATAAAAACAAACAACACAATCAGAGAAGCCAGATAAAAACCCAACTAACTAGCATTTATGAGAACAACACCCATTTTAATAAACTTTGACCTTCAAGTCTTTCCTTTAATCAAACTACAAGGAGCAGTTACGGAGGGCAATCACCAGTGAGTATTATTTAGCACATTCACAATCTTACTTTTGAAAAATAACTGGACATATCTGTCCTTTTCACTGTCCCCTATCCAATTATCTGTAGGAGGCAGATGGCTTTGAAAAGGAATGACTTAGCTAATTTTTTAAAACCCTGTAAGTATTATCACTTGCAGTTTTTAATATACTATTGAGAGCGGGGAGAATGTGGACATTTTAAATCAGGTGTGAAATACTGAAAAGGAAGTATTGTTCGTAAAATAGAAGCTATCCTTAAGTGAGTTACATTTAATGTTTCATTTCATTGGGATTTAAGTAAGTCCCCACTGGTCCATTTTGGGGGGCTTCTTTCCAAAATGAGAAATCTTCTGAAAGGTCTTGATTCTGATGGTATGTTGTGCTTTATATTCCATTTACATTTGTGATGATTCTATTGTGCTGCTTTCATCTACCATCTGCAGTGACCAAGGCTCATTCCTTTTAATTCACACTTCTGTTCCTTTTTCTTAAGGTTATTTAATACTGCGTAATAAGGCAATTAGGCCACAACCCATTGCACACTTAGCAGGGTGGGAATGATCCAAAGAGCACAAAATGAAGTTAATATAACATAAAAGTGGGTGTGCCTGTGCAGCATATAAAGAAATCATATTATTGGTAAATACTTTAGTGTCATTAGAATCCACGGAAAGTCTCTCAGCAAACTTAATATCTTTAGTGACTTCCACATGGGCTGATTTACCAGACTATTTTCAAATGGGTTTTTAAATTTAAAAAAAAAAAAAAAAAGGGGCGCCTGGGTGGGCTCAGTGGGTTAAAGCAGCTGCCTTCGGCTCAGGTCATGATCCCAGAGTCCTGGGATCGAGGCCCACATTGGGCTCTCTGCTCAGCAGGGAGCCTGCTTCCTCCTCTCTCCTCTCTCTCTGCCTGCCTCTCTGCCTACTTGTGATCTCTCTCTGTGTCAAATGAATAAATAAAATCTTTAAAAAAATAAAAAATTAAAAATTAAAATTAAAAAAAAAAAACCAGAACCTCAAGTTTAAGTGCATTTTCCTATTAGCTTTCTGTGCTGCCCAACAACCGAAAGTGAGTCCATTTTACCTCTACACAAGGATGGACAGTGTTTCACCAAAAACAGAGAAGTGGTCAATTGAATGAGAGGAAAAAACATGAAGAATCCTCTCAGGATTGGGCTCCATTGAATCTTGCTCCTTCCTGCTATTCCTCACCAGGCTAAATAGACATGGTGTCTTTCTTAGTTTGTGTTGTCAAAGAATTCCGCAAACTGTTTTCAAAGTGAACCTTCTATGCCACAGTGGCTTCAAGTGATCTCTTCTCCCAAGCGTTGGAAATTATATAAAAAGGACAGAACAGGCTATGCTGAGGTAACAAATCGACCCTACAATATCAATGGATTAACAACACAGAGTTTTCCAACTTTCTCATTCTATGTGTCTAAAACTGGCAAGCCCAGAGCTCTGCTCCAAAAAGTCACAGGCTTTTGGGAGCTCCACTGTAACATGACCCTACCATTTCAGAAAATAAATAAAGTGGCTGAAGATTTGCTGCGGCAAGGAAGGCAAGCCATGAAGAACTCTTACCCCAATTTTTACTCCTACTTGTTTGGCAGGTGAGGCTAAGAAACCAGGAAGAAGAAAGAAGTGTTGAACACTAAGAACTGTCTTTACATCCTGGAAAGTTACCTCTCCTAGAACATAGGTCCATGAGCTCAAAGGACCATGAAACTTGAAAGCAAGAGACCTGTCTGATTTTGGACAAGTCACTTGGTTTTCTAAGTCTTACCTTGCAAACTGAGGGACTTAGATGAGATTGTGGGAGGAGGAACATTAAGATGTTAGAACTTTGTCCTGTCACACAAGGCTCACGGCTTTAGACACTGGGTTTCAATACACTTTAACAGTCAACTGATAATAATCATAAAAGGTGTGATGCTAAAGCAGAATTAGATGTTAAATCCAAAGGAGTCAAAAAGCTTGAAACTTTCTTCTCTTCCTCCCTTATCCACTACTTGGAAATATGTTCCACCCAGTGAAATAGCCTTGAATAGGAGGGCAAACGTATAATGGCTTTCCTTTCCTATTAAGTTGAAATTGATTAGCTAAACCTTGGTTAAACAAGGATGCTTCCAGAGTTTGGACCCAATTAGGTTCCTCAAAAATAGAACAGAAAAGATGAGTATCTCCTCCTTATTTCAGGTACAATATCTGATACTTGTTTTTTTAATGTACAAGAAATACTATGATGTCCGATCAAGCCAGGATTCTTCAGTGTTTTTGGAAGAAACTGCATATCATAAAATACTGGGAACTCACAATGACAAGATGATTTTTTAGAACTCTCAGAACAAAAAAGAGAGGGGGTACCATGATGGTATCTCTCTTAGTAGGTTCTCTTCTTCCCACCACCATGCATGTTGGCATTATGTGACTATGGATAAAGTGCTGTATTTGGAAATGATCAGACCCAGTAGGAAAGATCCAGAAAATGGGTTTAATTTGGGGCTTTATACAATATTTGAGAACACCTCTTTCTCTGAGGCTTCATTAGCCTGGTCTTTGCTTGACTCTCATAACACGGGGAAAGCCCTGTGTCCAGGGAAATTAATTCTGTCATGCAAATTATTTCTGCCTTATTTTTGACCACAGGGGCCATGGCTATTAGAGGGAAATATAATTAGTACATTATCACAATTGTAAAACTGTACACTATGTCTGGATTGGGAATGATGCCAGTATTAAATCCAGGTAAGAATCAGAGGCTATTATCGGGTTTGGCCTGAAACTTAATGTCACGTAACAAGACACTGCACAAGCAAACTAAAGGATGTGACGGTTTGCCTGAATAAGGTTCCAAGATTCTATCCCCAAAGTGCTGTCTGCAGAACCTCACAGACAGTAGTACATCACTGTTATACAGGAAAAAGAGCAGATTCAGTGTAATGTTACCTACAATTTTTATCAGACTCAGACTCCACATAAATCTCAATGAAGCCATCTGTGTTCATAGAATAGCTAAAAAATGGCAGACAGTGATCCCATAGAGAAGAAACTATTTCTTGAATATACCTCTACAATTCCATTTCATGTTACTAACACTGAAACGATCTTCTTATAAAAATAAATCATCAAACCAAAAGTAAGAGAGGAAATAGAAGGAAGCAAAAAAAAAAATCATGGTATTTCAGAATCTTAAAAAAGGAAGGAACAGGACCTTGCGAATGAAGGAATAAGGAAGTGGGCAGACTCTCTCCCGAGAAAAACAACAACTTAACTGGTGCAAATTATAAAAAACAACCGTCAATCATTCATATTCTCTGGAAATTGTCCTAAATGCATATACAGCCAATGGAGAGCCATTCACTCAAAATAATCAACTACATCTCAGTAAAAAAAGAACCTGTGACATTTGAGCCATGACTCAGTCCCTTATACCCATTCCCCAGCTCCCAGGAAGCTCAAACACAGACATGTGCAGCCAAGAAGACAGGAGCTCCCTTCTCACTCTCCCAGTTTGAAGCCATGGATTCACCAAAGGAGGACTAGGCTTCCGGCAATTCTCACCACCACCACCCCCACACACACTCACAAGCCCCATGTTGCAGAAGCTCTGTTTCAGGCAGATGAGGACAACAGGACTGGGTCTGTATTCCCCCACCCAGCTGTCACTTGGAGGGTGACACTGGACTGCCCCAGGCACTGCAGGCAGAAAGTACTGGGGCTCTGATTCCCCTATCCCACCCACTCATAGGCTTGAAGACCCACACTGAGAGAGGCAAGGAAGGAAGGATGCAAAAGGGAAAAATAGGCAATTCAGTAATGATAGTTGAAAACTTTATTACCCCACTTCTAACAATGGGTAGAACAACCTGGCAGAAGATCAACAAGGGAAAATAGGTCTTGATGAATTCTATACACCAACTAGAACTAATGCTTGTCTCTACAACACTCCACTGCACAATAGAATACATGTTCTTCTTCTCGTGCACACACAGAACATTCTTCAGAGCAGACAATACACTGAGCCATAAAACAAATCTCAATAAATTAAAAATAATTGAAATAATGGAATATATGTTTTTTGGTCACACAAAAATGAAATCAGAAGCCAATAACTGAGGGATGCCTGAGTGGTTCAGCCGGTTAAGCATCTGCCTTCAGCTCATGTCATGATCCCCGAGTTCGGGGATCGAGTCCTACATCAGGCTCCTTGCACAGCGGGGAGTCTGCTTCTCCCTCTTCCTGCTGCTCTCCCTCTGTGCACTCACGTTCTGTCTCTCTCCCATTCTCTGAGAGAAAGAGAGAAAGAAAGAAAAGAAAAAAAGTAAGGGAGCGAAGGAAGGACGAAGGAAGAGAGGAAGGGAGGGAGGGAGGGAGAGAGGGAGGGAGGGAAGGAGGAAGGAAGGAAGGAAACAAACAAACCAAGAACTGAAGGAAATATCTGGAACTTAAATATGCGAATAACCAATTGGCCAAAGAAGAAATCACAAGGGATATTAGAAAATATTTTGAGATGAATGAAAATGAAAAAATCAAAATAACAAAACCTGTGGGCTACAACCAAATCAGTGTTCAGGGTCAAACCTGTAACAGTAAATGTCTATGTTAACAAAGAAGAAGGATTTCAGTGAGTAACATCACATTCTTTCTTAAGAAACTACAAAAATTAGAGTAAACCAAATGCAAAAGAAGGAAATTGGGCTTGTTCCTCACACCATACACAGAAATTGTAAAACTCTTAGAAGAAAACAAGGAGTTGTCTTGGGCTAGGTAATGGTTTCTTTCTTTCGTTTTTTTTTTTTTAAGATTTTATTTATTTATTTGACAGAGAGAGAGAGAGAGAGATTACAAGCAGGCAGAGAGACATGCAGCAAGAGAGGAGGAAGCAGACTCCCTGCTGAGCAGGCAGCCTGACTCAGGGCTTGATCCCAGGACCCTGAGATCATGACCTGAGCCAAAGGCAGAGGCTTTAACCCACTGAGCCACCCAGGTGCCCCTAGGTAATGGTTTCTTAGATGTGCTACCAAATACCCAAGTGACAAAAGGAAAAAAAAAATAGGTAAATTAGACTATATTAAAATTTAAAACTTTAAAACTTTCACACTGCACATAACAAAATGAAATTACAACCCATCAAATAGGAGAAAACATCTGCACAGAGTATCTCTGATGAAGAATTTGCATTCAGAATATATAAAGAATAATTACAGCTCAATAATAAAAAGACAACCCAATTTAAAAATGGGCAAAGGATCTGAACAGACATTTCTCCAAACAACCAACATGAAAATATGTTCAACATCATTCACTATCAGGGAAATGTAAATCAAAACTACAACAAGGTACTACTTCACTTCATGAGGATGGCTATAATAAAAAAGAAGAGACCACATTAAGGGTTGGGGAAAATGTAGAGAAACTGAAATCCTCATATGCTGGTAGGAATGTAAAAATGATGTAGTCATTTTGGTGAACAGCTTAGCAGTTCCTCAAATGGTTAAATACAGAGATAGCATAAGACCCAGCCATTCCACTACTAGGAATCAGCACAAGGAAATGAAAACCTATGTTCACACAAGAACTTGTATATGAACATTCATAACAGTATCATTCATACAAACCAAAAAGTGACCAACAAATGAATGGATACATAAAATATGCTATATTCATACAATGGAATATTATTCAGCCATAAAAGGAATGAAATAGTGATACATGATACAACATAGATAAAGCCTGAAAATACACTAAGTGAAAGAAGTCAGTTACTAAAGACCACATGTTGTATGATTCCATTTTTATGAACTCTTCAGAAGAGACAAATCTAAAGAGACCAAGACAAATTTAGTGGTTGCCTAGAGCAGAGGGAGTTGGAGAAGGTGAAGGATGGGAAGGAACTACTAATGGATATGGATTTCCTAAAGGAAAGGAAAGGGAAGAAGAAAATATTCTGAAATTACATTATGATGATGAAGGCACAACCGTAAGAACATTCTAAAAATCCCTGACTTTTACATTTTAAGTGGGTGAATTATAAGGTTGTGAATTATATCTCAATAAAGTTTCTTAAATTTTGAAGAGAAAGAAAAGTATAGAATACTTTTTTTCAGTATAGTCAACACACAATGTTACATTAGTTCAGGTGTACAACATAGTAATTCAAAAAATCTATGTTACACTCTGTTCACCAAAAGTATAGCTGCCAAGTGTCACCATAAAACGCTATCACTATACCACTGACCATATTATCTATGTTGTACCCTGTATTCCCATGACTTACTCATTCCATAACTGGAAACCTGTATCTCCCACTCCCCTTCACACATTTTGTATGGACAAAGAAGATGTGGTAGATATATACAATGGAATATTACTCCATCATAGAAAAGGATAAGGTCTTGCCATTTGTGATAACATGGATGGACCCTAGGGACCCGAGGTCCCTAGAGGGTAACATGCTAAGTGGAATAGTGAGACAGACAAAGACCAATACCATAAGATTTCACTTATATGTGGAATCTAAAAAACAAATGAATAAACAAACAAAAAGCAGAATCAAACCTATAAATACAGGAAGTATGGGACATATTTTTATTTGCTAAATGTGTATCTTCCTTTGCATTTATGTTTGTTAACTATGGCAACTCTAATCCAGTGGATTAGAGTTAATGAGATATCCAGACAATCAGTTGGCATTTGTAAAGGCTAGGAAGTGAGAAAAAAATATATAGACATCTGAATAAATAAATTCAGAAGGAAATGCTGGCAGTTTCCATTAAAGCAATGTTATAAAAGTACACATTTCTGTTAAGCGTACAGAACTATTACAATTTGTTTGGCTGGTAAACTCTCCAGGAGCTTTGTTAATAAGGTGAAAATGTACTGGTCAGGCTGACCTAAGTACTACATTAGCCTCTGTGAGCTTGTTTCAATGTGACTCCATCCCTTAGAGGTAAATCCACTCTCACCACATTACTAAACCAATCTGGTTAGTCTTTCACAATTAGTTTTTCATAGTCTGGAATACTCAAGGTCATCTTCTAGGCTGTGGTGAAGGGCTCATGGAGAACCTTTGGTGTCCTGTCCCATCAGCCAGCCCAATCCCTCAGGGCTCACTGCCTACTTCCTTCAAACAAAAATGCACAGAGTTCCTAAGCTAAAAGACATTCCCCAAATTATTTTAGAGGCTTAAGTTTCCTACTTATTGTAGGCAAACACTCCAAGCCATAAATAAAGTATGGGGATGCTCTGGATAGAAAAGCAAATGTCTCAAATAACAGATTGCTGCTGACAAGGAGGTAAAGTATCTCAAACAGTCGTTTCTAAACTCTTCTAGCTCTTGATTTTCACCCAACTTCCAAAGACTTACAGAAGCTTTACACCTTGTACACTCTGAAAAATAGAGTTGAAATTTACAAGTAACTCAATTCACGTAATACTATCAACAACTAGCACTGAGCATTTGTAGAGTGGCAGATAGCCTGCTCAGTTCCCTACATCTATGCCTTGACCTATTCTTACAGAAAGAATCAAGGACAGTCCCCATGGGTATCCATAAGGACTATGTTGCCAGCTTCATGATTTCATCCTAAAACAGTCTAGTCGCCTACTCTGAGAGTCCATAACCTTGAGTTCCATGAGTATAGAAGGGGGCTATAATGAGGGAGTAATAGCTCACTCCCTCTCTTAAACTACCATCCTTCTCTCGTCTATATCTAATCAAAATCACTACATGCCTACAAAAGAACCATGACCACCACAGTCTGTCCCTATGGTACAACTTTTTTCTCTTATTTTATTTCAATTCTTAATTTAATATTTCAAAATTACACAAGATGGTTCTATTTTTAAAAATCTACATACTCATCACCCAGAATTAATAAATGTTAACGTTTGACATTTACTCATTGAAAAAAAAATACACTAAAGTTCTAGAAGCTCACGATATATTCTTCCAAGTTTTCTTATATTTCTACATTTTTAAAATTTACATGTAAATACACAAAGTACAAAATAGTTTGTGTTTCTAAAAGTAGACAGATGATATTATACCATCTGTATGTTCTGCAACTTGCTCTTTATCACTCAGTATTTTGGGGGGCTGTAATTACACTGAGTCATATAGATTAAGCTTTTTAATTTTAAAAACTTCAATGATCTGCCACTACTTATTTATCTATTCATCAATTTGATCCCTGAGGGTATAGTTGGATTGCCTTCACTCTTTAGTGGTTACAACAGAGCAGACATGAAGAAACACAAGATTCTCTGTTATGTATCTTTGTAGAAGCAGGATGGCTAGGTCATAAGGTATGTACATCTTCAGTCTGCTTTGTGAGGACTAACTCAGTTAATATATTCAAGTGATTAGCAGTACATGGCAGGGAACAAGCTCCTCCGAGGTATAGTGAGTACAGATGTTTTACACTTTGATGCAACTATCAATCTTGGTGGGGTTTTTTGTACCTTGTCTTAGAGAATTCCTTCCTTACTACAGCGTTATAAAGATATTCTTCTACATTTTTTGGTTCAGATTTTGAACTTTTGTTTTTCACTTTGAGATCTGTATTTCATCTGCAATTTATTTTGTGGCTATGAGCTAAAATAGTAACTTACTAAAGATGAGCGATCATAATACCATCTTTTCCCCAACTGACTGGCAATGCTGTCTTCATCATATTCCAAGATTCTATGTATGTGTGGCTACTTCCTGGCTCTCTATTCTATACTATTGGGACAAATACTCAGGTTCCTAACCTCAGTGAGCCTTCATTTTCATTTATAAAATGGAAACAAAAATCATACCTATTTCATAGGTAACTGTGAAAACTGAGGAAATTAACATATGCAGAGTGCTTAGACTAGTGCCTGGTAGGTAGTAAGTAAAACATACAAGTTAGCTGTTGTCATGGTTATATTTAAGAGTCAGTTTGACTGGACCATGGGGTGCCCAGATAATTGGTCAAACATTATTCTGAATGAGTCTGTAAGGGCGTTGTTGGCTAAGATGAATATCTGAACCTAAAGACTGCATAAAACAGATGCCCTTCGTCTTAGGCATGTCCTTGACCTAATCAACTGAAGACCTGAATAGAACAAAAAGACTGAGTAAGAAGGAACTTCTGCCCAACTGCTGAGCTGGGACATTGGTTTTCTTCACTTAGGCTGAATTCATACCATCTGCTCTCCTCATTCTTAGGCCTTGGGATGCAGAATGGAACTACACCATTGGCCCTCCTGGGTCTCCATCTTGCTGACTGCAGATCTTGGCACTTCTCAGCCTCTATCGTTATGTGAACTAATTCATTATTATCAAATCTCGATCAATCAAAATCTCTCCCTTCTACCCTCCCCCCAACTAGTTCCATTTCTCTGGAGAACCTTAAGTTTATATTACTTCCTGATTTTTGATATTGCAAGTTTTCTTTTTACTTCTTCCAAGTTTTTCTTCACTTCCTCAGACCTTCACTCTTTCCTATGACTTTTGGTATCGGCTTTTCCAATTCCTCAAAAAGGCCCTACGTATTTCAATAAAAAATGTACTCAGATCACAGATTCAGGAGAACTGAGATTTCACAAAACTGAGTCTGACCTCCAGACTAGTTTCTATCCCCTCCTTTCTTTGAGTCTTCTTTTATTTTTCCAATTAAATATTATAATTTTCCACATGATGAACTAAACATAGATTTCTAAAAGATGTATTCCCAATTACCAGTTTTTCACCATCACAGATGAAATTTTATTTTCCAAATTCATTTTTAATTGGTTACTGTGTAGGATTCTGTCGAGTCTTATGTATGGATCTTGCATTCAACAAGCTTGCTGAATTTTTTATTACTGTTAATAATTTATTTGAATAGGACTCTGCATGTTCTGTGTACACACTGTTTAGACTGCAGTATATGCCTGAACCATTTCTCTTTTTCTTTTCCTATCCTTATATATTTTTAGTATTCTTACATTTTTTAATCAAAACTTCCAATAAAACTGTAATACCAGCCCACTGTCAATGTCCTAGCCTTTTGAGATACACAGAAAAAAATGTATAGGATATAAAGGTAATGTTTGCCTTCACTGCCCCTAGAAACATGCTCTAAGAAATAGATCTGCAGCCTTTCATTAAGTTAATTGCTTTGATATGAAAGAATCACAAGGACAAAGTGGGTATAACCTGGACTGGGTCCCTAAGTTAGGCCCCAACATACCAAGAAGACTGACACCCTATCACCCTAGATCTTTACATTTTCAACTGGTATGAATGCCAGACCTTGAACACATACATCTCTGCATCTTAAAAGCCAGAAACGTCAACCATTTCTCCTGCCCCTGGATAGACATATTTGCACTTCAAAGGTCAGACTGAGAATCAGGGATCCTTTCTAACCACTCTCAAATAAGTAAAAATATATTTCCTTCCTTGCCTGAGGGGAGGAGGGTGGCTATCTCTCTCCTATATATATAAGGAATAAATCCATTGTTCTCCATCCTTGCATGGTGTCTACTTGCAAGTCTTATGCAAGCCTAATTGCATAAGAGGTTCTTCTGTGTGGCTTTACTCTGTTACCCCGGGGGTAGAAGGGGAAGCAGAGGTGACGTGCTTATTATTTACTATAAGGTAATGAATAATAAATCTGTCTCCATCCAGAATATTTCATAGGCCATTCAGAATACACTTAATAAACGTAAATATTAAAAATTGACAACGTTAATAGATTTTTCTAATGTTAAATCACTTCTACCTTCCTGAGACAAACCTTATTTGATAATAATATATATTTAATTTTAAACATTTTTTTAAAATTTATTTAAGTCACATCTATATCCAGTGTGGGGCTCAAACTCACAACCCTGAAGTCAAGAGTTGCATGCTCTTCCCACTGAGCCAGCCAGGAGCCTCAGTTATAAACATTTTTAGTTTGGATGAAGCAACATTTTTATTTAGACCTTCTGCATCAGTGTTCCTGCGGAGACTGTCTTGTGATTTTATGTCTTTATTTTATCAAGTTTCGTATGAGGGTTATAGTGGCTTTATAAATGGTTGGGTGGCTTTAGCTTCTTTCTCTCTGACACTCTGCACAGAATAAAAATCATCTCTCCCTTGAAGGATTGTTTTAATATATTCTGTAATACCACCTGTGCCTGGTGTCTTGATGGAGGCGGGGAGGGGGAGGCAAGAAAGGGCAACTACTGATTCTAAATCTTTAGTGCTTAGTGTTTATTTAAGTCGATTTTTATCACGTATAGTTTCCCACGAAATTGTCCATTTCATTTATGCTTTCAAAATTACTGTCATAAACTTTTATAGTAGGTTCGAAGACCAATGTAATTATATTTGTGAGCTTCCAACTTTGGCAAATAGACACCTTCCTGGCCTTGCATTAAATTTGGTATCTGGGATCTTTCCTCTCTAGCTTTTGAACTCAGACTGATTATTTGAGCACTGATTGACTGACCAACTTACTTATTTACTTACTTACTGTTTTATTTTACCCAGCCCCTGATGTGTTTGGAACATGACTGATACTGCTGGTTTCCGCTCACCCATTCATACTGACCAGAAAAGTATACTTTATTTCTCTCCCAGTGTCTCTGCTTTTAGTCTACTTTTCTCAGCTTATTATTCCAATTTCTGATGGGTTAATGTTTGTGAAAGTATATTTTCAGGATACCTGGGTGGTGCAGTCGGTTAAGCACATGACACTTGGTTTCGGCCCAAGTCATGATCTCAGGGTTGGGGGATCTAGTCCCGCCTCAGCCTTCCCCACTCATCAGAGAGTCTGCTTGGGATTCTCTCTCTACATCTCCCACCGCCCCTCCCCCCCACTTACATGTGCGTGTGTGCTATAAATAAATAAATAAATAAATAAATAAATAAATAAAATCTTTTTTTTTTAAGTGTATTTTCTACTATCATCAAGTACAATCCAGAAGTTTTGCATCTGAATTTTCTGGTGTTACTCTACTGTAGTCAAATTATCAGGACTACCTAATGATACCAAATTCCTAGGCCAAAAAAGTTAATCAACATGTACTTATTTAGTATAACTGGTATGAGAACTAATCTGTAATTTATCAGTAAGAGACAACAATTAAGACAATAGAAATCCCACGGTTCCTCAGTCAATTGAAAGAGGAAGAAAACTGACATTACATTTGCTAGGAATCAAATAATTAATCAGCAACAGGAAAGATACAGAGAAGGGAACAATATGAATCAGGTTACATTCATTCTGCCCTAAAAACATAGGCCTCAGCTTCTGAGTTCATTTGAATCACATTATAAATCAAAAATTTCAACTGTCTCTGTAATGAAGTCACCAACCTATTTCAACCTGTTCCCAACACAGTGGTCTTCCACCAGGTCAAACCAAAAGTTTTACCCAAACCACCTGATAAGCACCTGGTCACATAATCCTTTTGCTTTGACCCCTCTTTGCCATTAGTCAAATTCCTTGAATTCTGAGCAATCATCCAAATTTTGCTGATGGAAGAAATTCAAGTCTCATCTCCCTACTGAATCAAACACTACCTTACTTTTCAAGATCAGCATATGGTCTTTAATAACATTCAAATAAGGATGAACAGAATCTCTGGTCTGGTAATTATGATTAACTTTGTGTTTTTGGAAGAGTAAATTTAGGCCAAAAGGTGTTAACTAACTTGCACTTGGACACATCCATATGGATGATGTCAGAGCAGGCCTGGAACTTGGCTCTACTTACTCCAGATCCTGTGCTTTTCCCACTGTTTCATGTCCCCCTCTTTCCTTTTCCCTTTTTAAACTGCAGCAATCTGAATCACCTAGAAAGTAGCATGAGATGCTCATGAAAACTGAGAGCCATATTTATTTGCCGACAATCACTCATCTTTCTAAAAACTGAAACAAAGTCTTATAGAGTAGCGTTTAAACATTGAAAATGGTTTTGCTAGACTCAAGGAGATTTATAGTTACTTTTCATTAAAAATTTCTGTTGTAGACACATCTCCAAAGAAGACATACAAATGGCTAACAGACACATGAAAAAATGTTCAACATCACTAGTCTTCAGAGAAATACAAATCAAAACCACAATGAGATATCACCTTATTCCAGTTAGAATGGCAAAAATTAACAAGACAGGAAACAAGTGTTGGCAAGGATGTGGAAAAAGGGGAACACTTTTACACTGTTGGTGGAATGCAAGCTGGTACAACCACTCTGGAAAACAGTATGGATGTTCTTCATGACATTAAACATAGAGTTACCCTATGACCCAGCAATGGCACTACAAGGTATTTACCCCAAAGATACAGACATAGTAAAAAGAAGGGGCATATGCACCCCAATGTTCATAGAGCAATGTCCACAATACCCAAACTGGAAGGAGCTGAGATGTCCTTCAACAGATGAATGGATAAAGAAGATGTCTTTCATATATACAATGGAATATTACGCAGCCATTAGAAAGGATGAATACTCACCATTTGCATCGACATGGATGGAACTGGAGGATATTATGCTAAGTGAAATAAATCAAGCAAAGAAAGACAATTATCACATGGTTTCACTCATATGTGGAATATAAGGAATAGCCCAGAGAACCATAGGGGAAGAGAGGGAAAACTGAAGGGAAGAAATCCGAGAGAGAGAACAACCATGAGAAACTCTGAACTCTGGGAACCAAACTGAGGATTACAGAAGGGAGGAGGCGGGTGAGGGATGGCATAACTGGATGATAGGTATTAAGGAGGGCACGTGTGGTGAGGAGCACTGGGTGTTATACACAACTAATGAATCATTGAACACTACATCAAAAACTAATGATATACCATATGCTGGCTATTTGAACATAATAATAAAAAAATAATAAAATAAAAACATAATAAAAGGGTGCCTGGGTGGCTCAGTGGGTTAAAGCCTCTGCTTTCGGCTCAGGTCATGATCTCAGCGTTCTGGGATCGAGGCCCGCATCGGGCTGTCTGCTCAGCAGGGAGCCTGCTTCTCCCTCTCTCTCTGCCTGCCTCTCTGCCTCCTTGTGATCTCTCTCCCTCTGTGAAATAAATAAATAAAATCTTAAAAAAATATATAATAAAATACAAATAAAAATTTCTTTTGTAAACAAAAGATTAAAATGAGTGCTGCTACATAATTCACAGACATGTTACCAAAAAAACTTACAATGATTATTATACCCACTACAAAATCAAATCCAAAAGGAGTTCTATTAGGGATAATCTGAAATCTCAGAAATTATGGTTAATCTGGTAAGGAGAAAAGGGGCAAGTAACTAACATTATTTAAGAATGTTTATGTTGTCCGAAGAGAGTGGAGAGAATTTGTGTCATTTGGCTCAGTTAATCCTAAAACAAAAGGCAATACGGAATTTCAGTTGCTGATTCTTATGACCCAATTTTTAAAATATCAGCATATATCCTTAAATATAAGATAAGCAAGCATTCTTAACAAATGTCACAGCAGAGAACCACATTATAATAAGGTATAATTCATATTGAGCATTACAAATTTTTCTCACAAATTCTGAAAAAAATGGCATATAGTTTGTTCAATATTGTAGAATTTGCAATCAAAACATCTTTCAGTGCTGAACATTTTTTCTTTCTACGTATCTTCTTACAATATTTTGATCTAAGTTGCTTTATTTGTTGGCACTGCCAGCAATTTATCAACATTGTTACCATTATGGTAATATTTTTGGGTTTTACCCATTACAAAATGCCTTCTGAATTCCTCACCAACCAAAGCATTTCCAAAATCTCCAGGGTAGTCCTGGTGATTCACAGCATTTTTTCATCAATGAGGCATTGTTTTTAAAACACCATGGTACTCTGAGTCCTTAGAGTAAAGACAAGCTCTTTGCCTTTCACAATCCTTAGGAACAAACTGAAATATCTAAATAACTTAGAAGTCTGTAGATGTAAGGAGAGGTAGGGGGAAGTGAGCGGTATAATCCTGTGGAAGGAACACTGGAGAGGAAGCTATTAGACCATGTTTGAGACCTAACTATTATTACCAAGGTGTATATCCTCTGGCATGTTAACTTCTACAGGACTTCATTCCTACATTAGAAAAAAAGAAAAGTTGAAAATCAATGACCTAATTTTTCACCTTCAGAACCTATAAGAATAAGAGTGAAGCAAATTCAAAAAAGAAAGAAGAAAATAGTACAGATCAAGTAAAAAAAAATCAATGACATGGAAAACAAACAAACAATAGAAAAAAGTGTAAAAACCTAACAGTTAGTTCTCTGAAAGATGAGCAAAACTTAAAAACACCTAACTAGTCTGGTCAAGTGAACGAAGGGAGAGCACACAAATTATTAACAGGTATAAAGGTAGAGTTGTACCTCCAGAACCTGCTGAGATACTAAGAATATTTTTAAAGATTTCATTTATTTATTTGACACAGAGAGAGACACAGTGAGAGAGGGAACAGAAGCACGAGGAGTAGGAAAAGGAGAAGCGGTCTTCCTGTTGAGTAGGGAGCCCAAAGCCAGGCTTGATCCCAGGATCCCGGAATCATGACCTGAGCTGAAGGCAGATGCTTAACGACTGAACCGCCCAGGGGCCCCAAGATAACAATAAGAATATTATGAAAAATTTTATACAACAAATTCAACATTGAACATTGAGATGAAATGGACATATTCTTTAAAAACCCCAATTTACTAAAACTGACAAAAGATAAAGCAGAATATCTGAATATTTTTATATTTATAAAAAAATTAATTTGGAGTTTAAAATTTGCCATAAAGAAAACTCCATGCAAAGATCATTTTACTTCAGAACTTTTTCCAGTACTTAATAAAGGAATAACACTAATATTACATAAACTCTCATTAAACAGGGAAAGAAGAAACATTCCAAACTTATCTATGAAGGCAGCATAATCGTGATATTAAAAAATGAAAAAGAGGGGTTCCCCAGGTGGCTCAGTCATTAAGCATCTGCCTTTGGCTCAGGTCATGATCCCAGGGTCCTGGGATCGACCCCCTGCATCAGGCTCCCTGCTCGGTGGGAAGCCTGCTTCTCCCTCTCCCACTCCCTCTGCTTGTGTTCCCTCTCTCGCTGCATCTCTCTCTGTCAAATAAATAAATACAATCTTTTTAAAAAATGAAAAATATATTCCAAAAAGAAGACTTCAGATCAGTAATACTCAAAGTCTTAAAGATATTAGTCAATTAAATCTAGTCATATAAAAAATAATAATACATCATAATCAAGTGAGGTGTATTTCAGAAATGCCAGATTCACAGAGCACTTGAAGATAAATCAATGTGTTCATTCTATTACTATTACAAAGGAGAAAAATGTTATGAACATTTCAATAGATACAGAAAAAAGTATTTCATTAAATTCAACATCAATTCATAATTAAAAAAAATAGTCTCAATGAGCAAAGAGAGGTTCACATCTTTATTAAGAGCATCTGCAAAAACCTACAGCTAGCATTATGTTTTATGATGATGTATTAATGCTTTACCCCTAAGTTATGAAACAAGAAAATAATATCCCTTCTCAAAACTTCTATTTGACATTGTACTGACAGTTGTAGCCATTGCAATAAATTAACAGAGAGGAATTAAAGTCATAACCATTGGAAACAAAGAAGGTTGTCACTACATGGTATAACTGTTTTGTAGAAAATCCTACAAAATTGGAAAAAAAAAAACCTACTAGGAACTAATGAATTTAGCAAGGTTGGAAGATAAAAGGCTAATATAAAAAGTCAATTGTATGATTATATTAGCGGCCACCAGTTGTAAATGAGATTAGGAAAAAACAAGTTTTTTAAAGATTTTATTTATTTGAGAGAGAGAGTGAGTGAGTGAGAGAGCATGAGCAGAGATGAGGAGAGGCAGACGGAGAGGGAGGAGCAGGATCCCATCTGAACAGGGAGTCCAATGCAGGACTTGATCCCAGGACCCTGGGATCATGATCTGAGTTGAGGCAGGGGCTTAACCGACTGAGCCACCGAGATGCCCCAGAAAAACAATTTCTTACTATTGTGCAAAATCACATAAAATATTTAGGAATAAAACAATATAAAATAAAATCCTCTATAGTCAAAACAATAAATTATTCCTGGAAGAAATTAAAGAAAACCAAAAGAAATAAATATATAATTTTAATGGATTAAAAGCCTCAATACTGTTAAGACATAATTCCTTTTCTATAGAATCAGTTGCATAATAATCTTGCAGTCATTCTGATTTTATATAGCGATAAAAAGAGCCATGAATTCATAGCAATATATTTACAAGAGAGTGATATAGGAGAAATTACACTACCTTATTTCAAAGATTAAAGGTAGAGTAACAAAGATCAACAGACATGATCAATAAGTATATCAATGAAACAAAATAGAGAACCTATATGTAGACCCATACCTTTAAGGTCAATTGGTGTTTAACAATAATGCCAAAGTAATTCAAAGGGGGAAAAGAATGTTTTCAATAAAGGGGCCTCGAACAAATGGATATCACAGTTTCAGAAAAGAACACAAGTCCCAACCTCACACCAACATATAAAAAAATGAATTTAAGTGGATCATAGATCTAAAAATAAAAATTATAAAGATTTTGGAAGAAAACAGAATGTCTTTGAAACTTGGAGGTAAGCAAAGATATCATAAATAGGAAGCAGAAAGCAATAATCATAAAAGAAGAAACTGATCAATTAGATTTTATCAAAATTAGAAATTTGGGCTCAACAAAGGATGAGCAAAATGAATACACACACTGGGTAAGACAACAAATGCACAAAGGATAGCCACCCAGAATATAAAAGAACTTCTATAACTCAGTAATAGAAAAATAAACAATCTAACAAAAAAAGGCAAATTATTTGTAAAGATTTCACAGAGTAAGATAAACAAATGGCCAAGAAACACATTTAAAAGTACTGAGCACGGGGCACCTGGGTGGCTCAGTGGGTTAAAGTCTCTGCCTTTGGCTCAGGTCATGATCTTGGGGTCCTGGGATCGAGCTCAGCGGGGAGCCTGCTTCCTCCTCTCTCTCTGCCTGCCTCTCCGCCTACTTGTGATCTCTCTCTCTGTGTCAAATAAATAAATAAAATCTTTTTTAAAAAAATAAAAGTACTCAGCATCTAAGGTACTATTAGAAAGTAGTCATATTTTTGGAAGACTATTGGAAAGATAGTCGACAGTATTATAATAGTGTCGTATGGTGACAGATGGCAGCTACACTGGTGGTGGACATGGCGTAACATGTAGAGCTGTTGAATCACTGTGTTGCATACCTGAAACCAATGTAGCAGGGTGTATCAACTGAACTAAAATAAATGTATGCTTTCATGCAAGTTTTGAAACCAATGTAGCAGGGTGTATCAACTATACTAAAATAAAAAAAAATTACCCAATATTTTATTCATCGAGAAAATGCAAATTAAAACTGCAAGGAGATATCAATACCTACAAAGCCAAACGGCTAAAATTAAAGACTCTCAAAACCAAAAGGTGACAAGGAAGTGCATCCCCTCAAACTGCCATGCAAATGATACAACCATTCTGGAGGAACCTCTGGAAGTTTCTGAGCAACTAAATACACTAACAATAGAAACACATGTACTTTATGACCAAGCAATTTCAGTGCTAAGTATTTACCCAAGAGAAAAAAAGATATACCCACAAAAAACTTGCATGAAAGCATGCATAGCAATTTTATTCCTATGATCAAAAACTGGAAATAACCAAAGTGCCCATTAACAAGAGAATAGATAAACTGATATAGTCATACAAAGGAATACTATTCAAAAACAAAAAGGAACAAAGTACTGATAAAAGTAACACAGTGATAGATCTCAAAAACATTATACTGATAGAAAGAAGTGTTAAATAAAAAACACATGTGGTATAATTCCATTAATGTGAAGTTCTAGAACTAGCAAAATGAGCAGGACAAATTCAGGTCAGTGGTTGTCTCTGCAAGGTTTGTGAGAAAATTGGGAAATGGGTTGAGGGAACTTTCTGGGGTGATAACAATACTCCATATCTTATTAGGGATTTGGGTTACAGAGATATATGCATTGCTGGAACTTATCTAGCAGTAAATTTCAACATTGTGCATTTGGTATCCCTAATCTTTGTGCATTTAATTCTATGTAAATTGAAACTTAAAAACAAAGAACCATAAAAATATGCACACTAAAATATGGCGGTGGTGGTATTGTACTGATGTCTTCAATTTACCTTATAATGAATCAAAAATATAGTAAGTTGATGGATATATAGGAACAAGGATAGATGGATAGTTACATGATAAGGCCAGTATAAGAATAATTCTATAGTTAATGTATTAGTTTTTATTGAAAAACTTTTGACCTTTCTGTATCTTTGAAAACTTTTAAAGAAAATATTGGGAAAAATATGGTTAAAACCTACTTGATTTGGAAGGTATAATCATGAATTTGATAAATTTTCAGGAACCCTTCTATCCTACAGTATTTTTTCTTCAAATCACTTAGAGTGACATTAATCATTTAGAAATGTTAGCTTTCAGAGTACACAATATTTATTTCAATTTTTTAGCCCTGTTCACGTATTAGATTTTCTCCATTTAAATCTGTGGTCCATTCGTTTTCCACAAATTCTGTAGATAATGTTGCAGAATCCAAAACACAGAATGATAACCTAATGGCCTTCTTAGAGAACAATCTTAATATTTAAGGAATATACGCAGACTTCAAAGGGATGGGAGTAGTTCAGAAACCAATTTCAACAGTAAAAATGAAATGGTGATGTCTTGAGATCATTTCTATCAAAGTTAAGTCTTGTAATTTCTATATGAAAAGTGGGCCTAATTCTACTAAGAGAAGATAATTAGTTTTGGTGAAACATTTTAAGCAGTAATGACAACGTTAGAAATTATAGGTCAAATAGTTATTTTGTGTATTTTTTGTTTTTCTTCTTTTTTAGAGAAGGAGTCTTCTTCTATTTTAGATTTATTTATTTGAGAGAGAGAGCGAGCGCATGTGAGCAAGTGGGGGGGGGCAGAGGGAGAAGAGGGAGAGAATCCTCAAGCAGACTTCCGGTTGAGCACAGAATCTGATGTGGGGCTTAATCCCAGAACCTTGAGATCATGACCTGAGCTGAAATCAAGATTTGGACACTTAACCAACTAAGCCATTGAGGCACTCCTCAAACACTTATTTTGGATGGCATTATGCTTGACACTGTAGTCAACAGCCAGAGTGAAACAAATTTGAAATTAAATTAAAACTGTGTTACCGTTAGTAAAAAAAAATGATTAAAGTAATGATAAAGAAGAAGAGATTCCCATCCCAATAATTATGACTTGCAGTGGTTGCAGAACTTCCCAGAATTATAGCTATCTTTAGCTGATTTAAAATTAATGAATGTAATGGGGCACCTGGGTGGCTCAGATGGTTAAGCATCTGATTTCCACTCAGGTCGCGATCCCAGGGTCCTGGGATCAAGCCCCATGTCGGGCTCCCAGCTCAGCGGGGAGTCTGCTTCTCCCTCTGCCTCTCCCCCTGCTTGTGCTCTCTCTCTCTGTGTCTCTGTATCCCTCTCAAATGAATAAATAAAATCTTTAAAATAATAAAATAAAATTAATGAATGTAAGAGCTTATTTGAGCTATGTAACTCCTCTATCTTTTCTGATCCTAACTCAAATGGATTTTAAAATGACATTTCTGATATTACTGGGGAAATATTAATAGACCGAGTCTTAGGTGACATTAAAGAATTATTGCTAATTTGTGTGTGTGATAATGGCATTTGGTAATCTTCAAAACAAAACCCCCACCATCGAAATAGTATAAAATGTCTGATAGTTATTTCCCTAGTCCACTCTACTGGTGGATATTCCACAAATACAATTGGGTAGCTTTGATTTGTGTAGAGATGTTGTGGTGCACCAGCTAGATCCTTGCTTCAGGACCAAGCCACTCATTTCCCCAGCTGTGGGAAGGCTGGCTGCTGACAACTCACAGCTGAGTCCCTCCATGGAAACTGACCCCCACTAAAAGCTCTGCCTAGCCTAAGGTTATACAACCTCCCTTGGGGAAGCCCACATTCAATGATGGATTGATGATGGAAGACAAAACCCATCTCCTTGCTTTAACTAGGGACAGTTCTAAAAATCCATCTCAGATTAATGCTCCCTCTAGGCTTGGGTTCTGTTACAACTGCATCTAAGGTCAACTTGTACCTCTGCCCAGTCTTGCTTCCCTCACTCCATTAAAACTGTTGCTACCAAGAACAGTCCCCACCCACGCATACCAATGACTTTGGAGTCTATTTCAGAGTTCTTTCTAGCATAGCTTGAAACAGGACACAAAAAAGTAGCAACAGTGTTACTTGATGGATTGTACCCTCCCCCCCTTCCAAAAAAATCCCCAACTCTTCCTCTACAAAAGAGAAAGAGAGCAAAGCCAATACTCTGTCCTCCATTTGACTGTGATGACTCTTTCCTTCCCACCACCAGTCATAATCAGCCACCAGGGCCTTTCTCTGCAGCAATCCCAGCTGCCAAAAGTCATTTCAGTACTTCTTCAGGGTCATGGACAAGCATCCTGAATGTTTCCCTGTCCCAGGCCTGAGGGGAAACCTCTAACTGCCCCTTAGCTTCTTCCCACAACACAGTGAGTTGTCCTGAGTTCCAAGATTCTAGGGAGGGATAATCAATTTGGCTGAAGCAGAGAAATTTAATAGTGTATGCCAACACAGAGAAAACCTCCAATTTCCATTTCTTTCAGGATTCAAGATAGGCTCTGTCAACCACTTTAGGTCAAGCATGCTTCTCCAACCTCTACTCCAGAAACCTTACATTGTAAGAACAGGAATGGAGCCTGGATAAAGGCCTGAAGGTAGAAGCCCTGGACCCCAGTGGCTGGTGACAGCCCTAGCCTTTTTTTTTTTTTTTTTAAGATTTTATTTATTTATTTGACACACAAGAGAGTGAGATCACAAGTAGGCAAGAGGCAGGTACAGAGAGAGGAGGAAGCAGGCTCCCTGACAAGCAGGGAGCCCAATGCGGGGCTCGATCCCAGGACTCTGAGATCATGACCTGAGCCCAAGGAAGAGGCTTTAGCCCACTGAGCCACCCAGGGGCCATATCCCCTAGCCTTTTGTAAAAACGCTACCTCTGACTTCTTTGCTTAAATGTCCTACAGCGTGACTGCTTTCCAAAAACACGTTTCACATAATCTCTTCTGTTTCTTCATCATAGTATAGTTTTATCATCATAACTACATGAAAATAACTGGAGAAATAAAGTTGTTTTTATTTTCATAAGGCATAAGCACATATGTAGATAATCCTAAGAAATCTACAAAAACATATATCTAAGGAGGAAATGTAGGGGATGACAGGACATAAGGTCAATGTGTAAAAATCAGTAGTATCGTTTACATGTTAGCAACAGACAATTAGAAAATAAAATTAAAAATCCATTTCATTTACAACAACATAAAAACCATAAAATATTTAGAATTAAAGTCATGCATACTTCTACTACTGCTAGAAAAATTAAAGAAGAGAAATAAACGGGTAAATATATCATGTTTGTGGCTTAGAAGATCCAGTGCTATTCAGATGTCACTCTTCCCAGTTAATATCCAAGCAGTTTTTATAGAACTTGATAAGCTGATACTACATATAGAAATGCATACGTTATAAAAAATTAGAATTCATTCCGGAAAGACTAAATTCAAGATTTTCGATAAAGCATCAGTAATCAAGAAGTCAGATATTTATATATGAAGTGACAAATAAATAGGAGAGTGCAGAGATAGACATAGACTTACACAATAAATTGATTTTCAATAAAAGCGCTAAAGCAAAATACTTTCAACAAATAGTGTAGGAAAAACTGGATATAAGTACAGGAAAAAAGAAGATGAATCCTGATCCCTACCTCACACCACAGAAAAATATGAATTCAGGGTGGAAAATAGACTTAAATGAAAAAGCTAAAATTATTAAGCCATTAAATAAAAACAAAGGAGAGTATCATATTGAACCAGGAGTAGGCAAATATTCTTTACTTCAGACACAAGAAGTAGTAATCATTAAAAAAGCATATATTATATTTCATCAAATTAAAAATTTCTCATCTAAGGATGTCATTAAGAAAATGAATACAGTGAATTCACTTATCAAAATTACACAGCTAAGATTTATGCATTACAATGTTAGTAAACTTTACCTACAAAAGAAATAACTATTCAATAAAATAAATGTGAAAGTTTAAATAATTGAAAGGTGTCACTCTAGCAGAATTTCTCAGGGAGAGCTTCCTAGCCAGCTTTTCCCTATCTTCAGCTGGAGTTTTCAAGCTCAAACTGTAAATTCAATTGAGATAATAATTGGACTTTCTGTGTGTGTGTGTGTGTGTGTGTGTGTGTGTGTGTGTGTGTGTGTAAAATCTTCCTTATCTGACATTCTTCAAATTTCTCATTTCTCTACTTCATTATACACACACACACAAAATATATAATGTATACAATGTATAATATATAATATGTATATATAATTTACACATGAATTGTATTCTGATAATTGCCATGGAACATTTAAATTAATTTCTTCAGGGAAATATAAAGCATAGCTTCCTTTCTTGATATACACTAAGGTTCCAAAATTCCTTTAAAGAAAATGTATGCTTTTCTTCACTGATTCAAAAAATATCCTTTAAACAATATCTTCGGTTCTCATCACAAGGACAAAAACATTTTTTTCGTTTTTCTTTTCATATCTATACAAGATTTAATTAAACTTACTGTGGTCATCATTTCCTAATATATGTAAGTCTAACCACTCTGCTGTACATGTGAAATTTATACTGTGTTGTATGTCAATTATATCTTAATAAAACTGGAAAAAAATAATATTTTCTATTATTTTCTAATCATCCCATGTCGCAATTCAAAAACAGGATCTAGATAACCAGGTTTTTGAGGTAAAATATAGTTGCATGCACATCTGCTAGGTTAAACCAAGGAGGGGAAAAACATCACATATCCTGATTAGCCTCTTCAATAAAACTCAACTGTGTTAAGCTAATTTTAAATCTAGAAAGAATACTTACTTGTTCCTCTTTCATTATGTAGCAGTTATAATATCTCAACATTAATTATAGGAATATAAAGAAATATAGTTAATGCAAAGGTTTTCATCATCAATGAAAAACATAAAGCAAATGAAAACAAGACAACTGACTGAATGGGAGAAGATATTTGCAAATGATGTATCTGAAAAGGAGTTAATATCCCAAATGTATCAAGAACTTACACAACTCAACTCCAAAAAAATATCCAAATAAAAAATGGGCAAGAGGACCTGAATAGACATTTTCCCAAAGCAGACATGGAGGTGGCCAACAGACACATGAAAAGATCCTCAACATCACTCATCATCAAGAAAACATAAATCAGAATCACAGTGAGGTGTCACCTCACACCAGTCAGAACAGCTAGCATCAAAAAGACAAGAAATTAAAGTGTTGGCGAGGATGTGGAAAATAGGGAATCCTCATGTGTTGTTAGTGAGAAAGAAAACTGGTATAGGGCGCCTGGGTGGCTCAGTGGGTTAAAGCCTCTGCCTTCGGCTCAGGTCATGATCTCAGGGTCCTGGGATCGAGGCCCGCATCGGGCTCTCTGCTCAGCGGGGAGCCTGCTTCCTCCTCTCTCTGCCTGCTTCTCTGTCTACTTGTGATCTCTCTCTCTGTCAAATAAATAAATAAATAAATATCTAAAAAAAAAAAAGAAAACTGGTATAGCCACTATGGAAAAGAATATGGAGGTTCCTCAAAAAATTAAAAAAAGAACTATCATGTGATCCAGCAATTCCATTTGAGTGTTTATCCACACAAAAAACAAAAACACTAGTTCAAAAAGTTATATGCAGGGCGCCTGGGTGACTCAGTGGGTTAAGCCTCTGCCTTCGGCTCAGGTCATGATCTCAGGGTCCTGGGATTGAGGCCTGCGTCAGGCTCCCTGCTCAGCGGGGAGCCTGCTTCCTCCTCTCTCTGCCTGCCTCTCAGCCTACTTGTGATCTCTCTATGTCAAATAAATAAATAAAACCTTTTAAAAAAAAGTGATATGCATTCCTCTGCGTATTTCAACATTATTTATAATAGCCAAGATATAATAGCCAAGCAACCTAAGTGCCTATCAATAGATGAATGGATAAAGAAGATGTGGTGTACACACACACACACACACACATACAACAGTATCACTCAGCCATAAAAAAGGAATGAAATCTTCTTTTGTGACAACAGGGATGGACCTAGAGGGCATTATGTTAAATGAAGTGAGTTAGAAAAAGAAAAAGGCCATGTGATTTCACTTATACGTGGAATCTAAAAAACAAAGCAAAGAAACAAATGACAAACAGACTCTTAATTACGGGGAAACAAACTGGTGATTGCCAGAGGGGAGGGAAGTGAGGGGATGGGAAAATGGGGAAAGGGGATTAAGAGGTACAAACTTCCACTTATGAAATAAGTAAGCCAGGAGATGTAAAGTACAGCATAGGGTATGTGGTCAAGAATAGTGTAACAAATTTTAGGATGACAGATGGTAAGTACACTTATCTTGATGAGCATTTTGAAATGTATATGAATGTCGACTCACTATGCAGTATACATGAAACTGACATAATGCTGTATGTCAACTATTCTCCCATTTTCTAGAAGTTAGAAACAAATACTGGTAATTAGAATTTACTATGAATTACTTCTTGACCAGAGTAAAGTGATTGCTCCCGTTTCTATTTTCTTTGTATTAATCTTACATTTATACTGATATTTTATTACAATTTAATGACTCATATGTTTGGTTTTCAATTCTGTTTGGCAATCCCTACCAAGGATTTATGTCAAATGTATTAAGCTGGACAAAAAGTTCTGACATTAAGCACAGTGGGTGAGTACAATAATTTAACAAATTCTGATTTGATGCGAAATCCAAAGAACTCAACTCAAAGGATTTTTATCTTTTTTTTTTTTTTTTACTGCTTTCTCACACTCACATTTGGACAGAGACAAACCTCTCTGCTTCAGCAAAAGTTGCTCAGAAAATGTCTCAGTGGCCTTGGCCCCATTCAGACCAAACCTGCTGCCACCCACTTAGGTTTTTAAGAGTGCAAAGCTTTAAATTGCTTATTTCATCTCATATGTTTATAAATAATGTATGTCCATTTCCTACTATCACCGGCTGCTTAATGAGTTCTAAAGATTTTTATAAAGAGAAGTGAATAAATTTGTTCTATGTGACAAGTTAACTCATTTTGCAGACCACTCATGCTTGGTGTGGGCACCGCTGGCAAAGAAAACCACCAAAGGAGAGTCATTTCAAAGTAACTCTGAGATAGTGACCTCAGGGATATGGATAGTAAATGCCAGAGAACTTTCCTATGAAGATTTTCCAAAGCAACAGAACTTCAGAGCTGGTCTTTCTCCTACTCCAAAACTCCAACTAAACGTCAACTACTTCTAATGCTTCAATTATAAAGAAAGATGGATTTACAGGTAAATACGTGCCTTTCTTCATAGATGTGTCCTTTCCAACTTTGATGGAGCCTTCAGATGTGTATATGAATAGTGCTAAATTACCCTTTGATATTAATATAATAGTGGCTTAGAAACAATATTTTTACAAAGAACTTTGCTTTTTTTTTAAAGATTTTTATTTATTTATTTGACAGAGAGAGAGCACAAGTAGGCAGAGAGGCAGGCAGAGGGAGGGGGGAAGCAGGCTCCCTGCTGAGCAGAGAGCCCAATGTGGGGCTCCATCCCAGGACCCTGAGATCATGACCTGAGCCGAAGGCAGAGGCTTAACCCACTGAGCCACCCAGGCGCCCCAGGAACTTTGCTTTTATTTAAAAATAAAGCGAGGGGGTGCCTGAGTGGCTCACTTGGTTGAGGGGCTGACTCTTGATTTCAACTGGGGTCATGATCTCATGGTCATGAGATCGAGCCCCGCGTTGGGTTCTGCTCTCAGTGAAGGGAGAGGGGTCTGCTTGGGATTCTTTCTCTCCCTCTCCCTCTGCACCCCCCCTAAAATAAATAAGTCTTTAAAAAATAAAAATAAAGTGAGAACAAGAAGGCCAATATTTCTCTTTTAAATTTGTTATCAAAATAACACATGTACTTTTTTAAATGCAAAGTCCCCCAAAGTCACTGTGTATAGGGTTAGGCATAAAGACAAAAGCAAGGGATTTAAGGAGGAAAGTACTTATTAGGGATTATAAATATTGTCTGAAATGTATTGCCAGCTGTAATTGTGACCATAAAATAGTAGATTAAATATGAAATACAGCAAAGTTTGTTTCCAGACAAAATGAGACTTGGTAGCAGTGACTGAGTCAAGCTCTCTGTGGCGACCATGGGCTCAAGTCGAGACTTGAAGGGGAAAAAAAATGTCTATATGGACTTGGGACATTGGAAGATCAGCACAAATGTGATGAATGTGTCCAACCTATTTTGCCACTTCTTATTCTACATCACTCTCACATTCCATTTTGTTTTATTATATTTGCCCACAGAGTGTACCCATCTTGGCATTTGAAGCAAAAGATATATGGGCAATGCGCTTTGACCTTCAGAAATCGTCTTCAATTTTCTTAAAAATACATTTACTGGCCTGAAGGAAATGGGGGAAATTTGTATTAATAAGGTAGACAAATATGAATGTTCAGAGCTGTTTCTTGTGTTTTGTATCATTGACATACTGTGAGTTCCCTGAAGGTGAAATCCGTATTTTTATATCTTTGCATACTATCTGTCATGATGTGAGAATGTAGTATTTGATCTTTTTTGAAGCATTTAATAAAATAAAATTTTAAAGATTCACTTTAGACATTAAAGACTGAGCCTTATTTTAATGTTGCAAATGCCTCATGTGAGAAAATGGGAGGCTAGAATTGCTGTAAAGGTAGTGATTTGCGGGTGGGGAGGATGAGCCAAGGACAGCTTTAGGGGAAGATGTTTGACATTTTCTTTTAGAAGTTTAAACACCATCTCAAAGTAGACAGGGCAGATTTCCAAGGTAAGGAAAGTACAGTATAGTGAAAAGAGCTTGAACACTTTTCTCTGTGACATTAGGCTCATTATTCATCTACTTTGAGCCTCTATTTTCTAAAGATAATATTCTCTGCTTAAAAGCATCATGGGGAGGAAAGGAGGAAGTCATTTCAGTAAGGCATTCTGTAGGCATCCAAGAAATGAAAGCTATAGTATTTTTGGTGCCAAGTCAAAGAGTCCTTGAGGACCCTTGGTAGCTCTTGTACCCTGCATGGTACAAAGGATGGTCTTTGTGACCAATATCATATGGCAGATGTGATGCTCTGTCACTTCCTACTGGTTATAAAGACTCTGGGCTTCTGTCTCTCCTTTTTTAAAGATTTTATTTATTTATTTGACAGAGAGAGAGAGAACACAAGCACGGTGAGCTGCCAAAGGAAAGGGAGAAGGAGGCTCCCCACTGAGCAGGAAGCCTGATTCATGGCTCAATCCCAGGATCCTGGGATCATGACCTGAGCTAAAGGTAGACGCTTAACCAACTGAGCCACCCAGGTGCCCTATGACTATGGCTTCTGTCTTAAGCATTGTCTTGTTCTCTCCTCCCTCTCTCGTATCACACTAAGGGGGGATGCAAGTTCCCATGCTGTGATCAACCCCATGGAAAATACACACAAAGGAAGTCTCCAGCCAATAGCCAGCAAGGAACAGAGGCCCGCCAACATCCACAGGACTGATCTTGGGCAGATTCTCCAGCTCCATGTGAGCCTCGAGACCTGCAGCCCCAACAACCACTTCACTAAAACCTTGACAGAGAACCCAAGTCAGAGCTATCTGGTAAAGCCAAATCCACATTTCCAATCCTCATTACTGAGAGATAATAAATGTTTATTGCTTTAAACTTTTAGGTTTGGGGGACAATTTCTTACGCAGCAATGGATAACGAATACAGTTTCTTAAAGTCTATGTTCTGTTAGATGACTTCTGTCTCAGAGAAATCTCAACAAGCCTACAGACACTAATGTCTTCGCATTCAGCCTTCAAAGACTAAACCACTTCCAAACGCCCTCTTAAAACTATTACCAGAATTAGAAAAGATAGAAGGTCATAGACAAGAAACAGGCAAGAAAAGAGAATTCACTTGCCAAGGATTTCTGGTCATAATTCAGAAGATACATCAAGTCAGAACACGAACATACAACCTAAATTTAATAAAGCCACAGGATGTGACCTCAACAGGATGACAAATGAAACCCCAACTCCATGACTAACCTAAATTTCAGAGTGAGATAAAACACAGGGGGAAATTAACTGCAGTATTCTTGGAACTGTTAAGAGGAAGCACTTAAAAATATCAAAAGAATAGTGTTATATAAAGCCAAGAGAAGCCCACTTAGAGACTAAATGAATTGAAGCGGGAAGTTTATGCATTTAAGATGTTTCTGTCACAAGGGACATAAACAGAACAAGCTTTCGAGGAGGAAGAGATGATCGTATCTGGAATTTTTCATCCACAGCTTTTGATAATCCTCTAAAAGTTCTGAAAATTGTTTTACTTCCACAGAAATGGTCTTTAACATGCTGGATCACATCGAGTTTCTCCTGTGATGTAATGTGATGACACAGTTGTGCTGTGTGTGAATTCACTTATCTTCACAGGGACACATTCAACCACCCAATGAAGCAAATCAGAGCAAAGTGGACAGCAACTGCCAGACAGAAAATAGTTTATGAAACTGTCATTTGCCTTCCCTCCATCCGTTGATCCTAAGTATTAACTTATGAGTGAAGCTGAGCCTCTGTGTATGTCAAGGCACGTATGTCAAGAAGTCTGTATATTTCTTATTTAAATGCTGACAAAAATGTAAGACATGTTACTAGTTGATTTCGGTGTGGTTATTTACCTTCATTTTCCTCCTTGGTGGAGGGAAATGGGCAAGGACTCGAAAGAATCCAAAAGGAGTCACATGGGGACGCCTGACTGGCTCAAGTCAGTAGGGCATGTGACTCTTGATCTCAGGGTTGTGAGTTCGAGCCCCACACTGAGTGTGGAGCCTACTTAAAATAAAAACTTTAAATATATACTTAAAAAATATGTTGGGGGCGCCTGAGTGGCTCAGTCGTTTAAGCGTCTGCCTTCGGCTCAGGTCATCTTGGGGTCCTGGGATCGAGCCCAGCATCGGGCTCCTTGCTCAGCAGGGAGTCGGCTTCTCCCTCTCCTTCTGCCTGCTGCTCTGCCTGCTTGCGTTCAATCAAATAAATAAAATCTTAAAAAAATACATGTTGAATTGTTTAAAAAAACAAAGGAGTCACATTTAAGGCTTTATTGTTTTCACAACTGAATGAAAAACACTCTCATGTATTAAAATTGCAAAGGCATTCTATGTTTGATAGACTTCTCTAAAATGAACAGATTTCCACCCTTGGGTCATAACCTACGTTGTTTTGCAAAGATCTCAAATGTATTTTTTTCAAGCCCTTTATTTAATCCAACGTCTAACTGATCAGAATTATTCCTTTCCTTCTCTGGTCTTTCCTCTTTGTTCCTTTCTTCAAGAAAAGAGCGTTCTCAATAAAATATCAAAACAGAAAAGCAGGATAAGTTACGTCTTGAATAATTACCTCATTTTAACTTTGGAAGTAATTCTAGGTTTCCACTGAGTTAGCACAATTTTAATTAAAGCACTCCAGGAAAAAGCTCTAATTATTATTGTTAATAGCTTTGACTTAGTAATGGTCTATTTTTCAGGACCTATTTTAGCACTTTGTATCATATATTCCAAAGAAACCAGTTAACTTACCAAATTTTACCTTAGGTTCCCAATAAGACTATGCCATAATGTCACATATTAGTAATCCATATTAATTTTCTTGGGTGAGGTGTGATATGTTAGCAGTATTAGTACACAACATTTGATATCTGGGATTCAATAATCCAAAGATATTGGATGCCTGATTTCAGGGTGTGGAACATGGATGCAGTAATTGTGGACCACTTACTCAGTGAGTATTTCAGAGGTGGGTAAAGAAAGATACTTGAAAAAAAATCCGTTTCCTCTGGAAAGATGCAAAAGAATGGATAAGAGGCTGCTCTTTGGAGAGACACATGTTCTGGAGGTGCAGCAATTTACCTTCAAAAAGATAAATATTTCTGCCTATGAACAAGGAAATGTTCCTTGTTCCCCATTCCTAATAAGGAATATTGATTAAAAGTCTAAGACTTAGTGAAGTTCCATATGAACTCATAGACTTTTTTCTTACACAGATGCAAATCATTTCTGTTTGGTGGAAAATAAAACCCTAGAATTTATTATTTGGTGCCCTCAGAAAACGTTAGCCCATTCCGTGTCTAAGATTGTTTATTAAGTTGCGTATGAATTCATAGCCTCTCAAATGCCCTTCAGACCAGTTTGGCATTGTACTGGTTCCCTTATTAATTTAAGTGTCGACAAAAAATGTTTGGCATGTGTCAATTTTATATTTTTTAAAGATTTAATTTATTTATTTATTTATTTATTTGACAGAGAGAGACAGAGAGCACAACCAGGGGGAGCAGCAGGCAGAGGGAGAAGCAGCCTCCGGGCTGAGCAAGGAGCCCAATGCAGGACTGGATCTAGAACCCTGGGATCATGACTTGAGCCTAAGGCAGATGCTTAACCAACTAACCACACAGGGATCCCTATATTTAAATGGGAGTCATAACTAATAGCTTGTAGTAATAATAATAATAAGTAATGATAGCATTGCCTTTATAAATGCATCATCAAAAGCAATTCCATTCTTCTCAGTCATTTGTGTGATGTTCTCTTCATGATATTTAGAATGTGAAGTTTAGAAGAGCTCTGACCCATGGATGAATAAAATGTTTTATAAACTACACTTAAATATTCAACCTTACAAACTCAAAGTCTTCCAAGCCCTGGGAAAAGCAGGCTTCATGATTATTTCATAATTTTCTTTGACATGAACGAATGACCGATTATTTCCAATTGAACAAGGAGTTAAGGGACGGGGTAACGAAAAATTTAGAATCAGACATGGTGTTAATGCTTTGTCTGCAGAGGTTCTCAACCGGGCAATTTTTACCCCACAGAGGACACGTGACAACATCTGAGAACATGATTGGCTGCCACAACTAGGTGGATGGGCCACTGGCATGTGCGGGTAGAGACCCAAGTTGCTGCTAAAAATTCTACATGGTACCAGCCGGCTTAAAATGTTAGTAGTGCCTATGTTGAGAAACACCAGTCTACAGTACCAAGGCAAAATGAGCAGAGAAATTAGAAGGCAGAAACAAGGGGAAAGACAATTACAAATGAAATGCAATTCTCCCCAATAAAAACTATGTATAAGAATATTATATCAGCCTAAGAAATAGTATAGCAATTACCTTTGAAACACACTCTTTTCAGGTAATATTACTTGTGATTCAGTTCAGAATGGATGTAGAACATTAAGAATAGCAAATTACTTTCATTTTTCATAATAACTTTGGCAAAATGGCAAATCATATGGCAATTCAACTCAAGTACAGTTGCCCTTGTTTTATGGACTAAGTTAACTCTCCAAAGAAATGAAGTATTTCATAGATTTAATTTCACTTTTACTCATTTCCTACATGAATTTTGAGGCCAACTATCTATTTTCCCCTTGGAGAATATGTGTGCTTGCGTATACTTATACATTATGTCTCCTTTCATCATTTGATATGAGAATTGAGAAGTTATTTCCTCTACAAAATTACAAGCACTTTTTACCAGGGTTAACATGGTAAAGCGAATCCTACTAGGCTCTTCTCTTTGAGCACAAAGAGAACGAACAAAATCCTCACCTTTCAAAAGCTATGCCCATGCTATCACATTCAATATAAATCTTATTCACCTTTGGACATACACTGGATTTTTTAAGAATCAGTTCCAAGATTCATGAGCATACTACTTTCAAGAGGAAACAAAACTCTTTACATCCATAAGAACACAACTTAATGTTGCACAGACTCAAAATCTACAGATGTAGTTATAGGCAGAGATCAACCTCCAACCCTCAGGGAGAAACCTTGTGATACATACAAGAGGTGGGATATAACATTTTTCCATGTGTGTTAGAAGAATATTAAAGTAGGAATTCCCAGAAATCCTCACTTACAGAGAAAATGATTGATAACATTCTGGTCTTTTCAGAAAGACATGTTTAAACCATAGCCTGTAACTACCTCTCTCCAAACATACCCAGGATGATACCATATGCTGGCAAAAAAAAAAAAAAAAAATGGCATTCAATGTTAAAAGTGAATTGGCCAAAAGACAACCGACAGAATAGGAGAAGATATTTGCAAATGACATATCAGATAAAGAGCTAGTATCCAAAATCTAGAAAGAACTTATCAAACTCAACACCCAGAGAACAAATAATCCAATCAAGACATGAACAGACATTTCTGCACAGAAGACATCCAAATGGCCAACAGACACATGAAAAATTGCTCAACATCACTCGGCATCAGGGAAATACAAATCAAAACCCACAGTGAGATATAACCTCACACCAGTCAGAATGGCTAAAATTAACCAGTCAGGAAATGATAGGTGTTGGCGAGGATGTGGAGAAAGGGGAACCCTCCTACACTGTTGGTGGGAATGCAAGTTGGTGCAGCCACTCTGGAAAACAGTGTGGAGGTTCCCCAAAAGTTGAAAATAGAGCTACCTATGACCCAGCAATCGCACTACTGGGTATTTACCCTAAAGATACAAATGTAGTGATCCGAAGGGGCACGTGCACCCAAATGTTCATAGCAGCAATGTCCACAATAGCCAAACTATGGAAAGAATCTAGATGTCCATCAACAGATGAATGGATAAAGAAGATGTGGTCTATATATACAATGGAATATTACATAGCCATCAAAAACCGAAATCTTGCCATTTGCAAAGACATGGATGGAACTAGAGGGTATTATGCTAAGCAAAATATGTCAATCAGAGAAAGAGAATTATCATATGATCTCAGTGATATGAGGAATTTGAGAAACAAGATCATAGGGGAAGGGAGGGAAAAATGAAACAAGATGGGACCAGGGACGGAGACAAACCATGAGACTCTTAATCTCAGGAAACAAACTGAGGGTTGCTGGAGGGGAGGTGGGTGGGAAGGATGGGGTGGCAGGGTGATGGACACTGGGGACGGTATGTGCTATGGTGAGTGCTCTGAATTGTGTAAGACTGATGATTCACAGACCTGTACCCCTGAAACAAATAATACATTATATGTTAATTTTAAAAAACCATGATTTTAAATTTCTTCATATAACTTTAGCTGATGGATAAACACCACACTCTTTAAAAAAAAAAAAGTGAATTGGCATTTGAGGGAAGTAAGGATTTTAATTATTTCCCGATGGCGCATACAGCAAGACCCACAAAGCCTGCTGAGGAGGTTTTGATTTCATACCCTGAGAGGTCAAATGATAACTCCCCATTCCTTGCCTTGCCTTGGATAGGGAATCCAGTTCAGTTCATTTAATTGATGTCTGGCAGTATTTAGGACATCCAAATTCATCCCAAGGATGGGAGATATAGATAGATAGATAGATACATAGATACATAGATATATATAGATATAGATACATACACACACACATATATCCATGACCAGAGGAAGCAGGCCTTTTGGATCTAATCAGAAATCGGATTTCATGCAACGCTATTTCATTGTTAAGGAAAATGGCCACATTCGTCTGCCAGGTCATGCCAGATACACAGGTTTTCCGTAGCATCTGAGCAAACGCAGCACGCCTGACTGTAACTGAACTCTTTGAAATACACATCAGAGCCCACGCAGTGAGGAATAAATTCTTCCCCTGTTGTGGGATAGAGGCCCTTCCATGACAGACAAAAGTCAATTCAGAAGTGAAGCGTGCTCTACTAGAAAACATCGCATTCCAAAGTTAAAATGAGACCCTGCAAAGGTCAATTCCTATAATCCACTCTGAGTGTTCTTGTCTAGAGGACTCTAGAATCTGGAGTGCAGCCATCACACATCTGTTGTATGTTTGTTTGTGTCACTGCTTGGCCTGAAAACAACTTATTGCAGGAGGTAAATCTTTAGACACATTTTACATGTTGTTTTCTCAAGTAGCACAAAAGTTTCCAGCAGAGCTCATGTAGCTTGGAAGCCATGACAACCATTACTAGGTAATAGTGGGGCATTAAATTTGCCAACCATCCCCGGGTTTTCTAAATTCATCTTCTCTTCAACACTGTGATTTCAACTATCCTTAATTTTGAGCCACTGGAAGGGATTAAAGATTGTAGTCATAAAAAAGATTGCATTAAAAAGACAATCTCAGGGAAAATGTATCCATTTAGAACTTGTTTGTGAAAACTAGATTCATAAAAGCTCTTTCCTTATAGTCAGAGACATTTTGCAAGAGTTAAAATAAGAGACATTATTTCCTAACTACATTCTTATTGAATTCACCATCCCGCTGCCAGTAACACTGATGATTTTCTCAGACGTTTTTCTGGTTTGGTACTTTTAGGCAAGGTCACTGGTGGAAGATAAAGAATAATTTAATTAAAATTCTCCAAAACATTTGAGCATTCATCAATCCTCACAAGGTCAAGAATTGTTATTTGGAGCGCCTGGGTGGCTCAGTGGGTTAAAGCTGCTGCCTTCGGCTCAGGTCATGATCCCAGGGTCCTGGGATCGAGGCCCACATTGGGCTCTCTGCTCAGCAGGGAGCCTGCTTCCTCCTCTCCCTGTCTCTCTGCCTGCCTCTCTGCCTACTTGTAATATCTCTCTCTGTGTCAAATGAATAAATAAAATCTTTAAAAAAAAAAAAGAATTGTTATTTGAAGGTCACAAAAGAAAATAAATTGAAGGTCTCTCTTCTGGGAAGGACGCATTGTTTTCAATGGAATTCTTTAAAGTTCCTCTTGAATTTCTAGTATATTAAATATGAATTCATAAAAATGCTACAATTTCAGAGATCAGTCAGTGCAAAATATGAAGATCATACAAAATAGGGTACGTAAAGATAGGTCTTCAATCTTTTTTTTTTTTTTTTGAGAGAGAGAGAGAGAGAGAAAGAGTGTAGATGCACAAGTAGGGAGAGGAGCAGAGGGGAAGAGAGATAGAGATCTCAAGCAGACTCTGCGCTAAGTGTGGAGCCCAACTTGGGGCTCGACTTCATGACCCTGAGATCATGACCTTAGCCTAAATCAAGAGTCAGAAATTCAACCGACTGAGCCACCCAGGAGCCCCAAGTCTTCAATCATCTGATTCTACCTACAGGTCCTAGAAACGTTCTTGAACATGCTCACTAAGGATGTCTAAGTTGTTAGCTGCAGCACTATTTGCAATAGGCAAACTTGGAAATCACTCCAATATAATAGGAAGGTGTCTAAATAGACAATATTATAAACTGGGAAAGTCACTGAAACAGTCACTCATAAGACTAAATTCATACTGTACCAACATGGAAACATCTTAATATAAAGTGACTAAGGGGAAAATTCTATGCACACATGGAGATACACTCCGTATATAATATATAACATGTATATGGAGTTACATATGAATCATTCTCTATACTTTTCTCAGTTGAAATCTCCCATTATGGAGTATGACCTTCCCCACATGCTGTATTTGTGCTCATCTCCACAAGGCCAGGGTCATGCTCTAATTGTTAAGAATCTGTGAATATCCCAGTCACAGATAAAAGAAAGGTGAGGGAGGACAAACCTATTCTTCCTGCTCTATAAAAATCCCTGTGACCTAAGGCTTTTGATGCACAGATATTTGTTAGTTGGAGAATTCAAAATTAAAATAACCTAGTATTTACCCCAAAGATACAGATGTAGTGAAAAGAAGGGCAATATGTACCCCAATGTTCATAGCAACAATGTCCACAATCGCCAAACTGTGGAAAGAGCCCAGATGCCCTTCAACAGACGAATGGATAAAGAAGATGTGGTCCATATATACAATGGAATATTACTCAGCCATCGGAAAGGATGAATACCCAACTTTTGTATCCACATGGACGGGTCTGGAGGAGATTATGCTGAGTGAGGTAAGTCAAGCAGAGAAAGTCAATTATCATATGGTTTCACTTGTGGAACATAAGGAATAAAATGGAGGACTCTAGGGGAAGGGAAGGAAAAGTGAATTGGGGTAAATTGGAAGGGGAGACGAACCATGAGAGACTGTGGGCTCTGAGAAATAAACTGAGGGTTATGGAGGGGAGGGCGGAGGGGGGATGGGTGAGCCTGGTGGTGGGTATTAAGGAGGGCACGTATTGCATGGAGCACTGGGTGTGGTACATAAACAATGAATCTTGGATCACTGAAAAAATAAAGTAAATAATAAATAAAATAAAATAAAATAATCTAGTGGATATTAAGAAGGCTGGAATGGGGGGTGGGGGTGATGCCTGGGTGGCTCAGTCAGTCAAGCGTCTCCCTTTGGCTCAGGTCATAATCTCGGAGTCATGCAATTGAGCCCCATGTTGGGCTCCCTGCTCAGCAGGGAGTCTGCTTCTTCCTCTGCACCTCCCTCCAGTTCACGTGCGTGCACCCTCTCTCTCTCCTCTCTAGCATGCTCTCTCACATACATATATATAAAAAAAAAAGCACAGGATGGAATGGTTCAAGCCTCTAGCTTAATACTTTATGCTGTAATTCTAGAATTTCAAAAATGAGGTTTAAGAACACTAGGAGTGAAAGCACCATTCCTACCTCCTTTAATATTTATTCTAAGTGCTTTGCATGATGCCTTGCCCATAATAGACACTAAATAAACATCTGTTGAAATAATGAATGATGCTGGTACTTCACTTTAAGGTGTACATTGTTATGTTGGGATAAAAGTGAACGTCATGCAAAACTGAGAAACAACTGGAGAAGTCATTATGGTCCTCTCCAAGGGCTTGTCTATAAAGTGTCTGTAAAAAGTTCCCTTCTCTTGCTCAGGTTTGGCATGGGATGATATCATAAGATCAATAAAACTTCCTGAGTTCCTAAGACCCAGATCAGATTCCATGTTTTTCATCTTACTGTTTTACCACAATTAGAGGTCCCAAAGCCATACACCCTGCAAACTGGAAACATAGTAATAAGTCTGCCCCCCTCCCCCTGCACAATTTAGCTCAGTTTCAGGCTACATAAATTCAAAGAAGTCATAAACACTTCAGCCATAAAATGACCATCCACAGGTCAAAGAGTACACCTATAATCGCCATGAAAAATCATTAATCGGTAGTCCCCAAGGTAGTCATAATTAGGGTGAGGCATCAGGGGAAAAATATGAAGATGGAGAGAGCATGACCCCCAAAAGAATCATTTACAAAGAGCCAAGCTCTGGAATTCCAAAATTTTACTTCAGTATTAAAATCTAGAAAGGGAAGTCCATAAGGAGGTAAAAATACATCCCCAGACATACAAAAAGGTGAATGCTAAGGACCTCAATATATACGGTGTGTTGTGCTCTGCCCCCCAAGAAGAAGATGTAAAGGGGAAATTGCGTGATGCTTTTGAAAACTGTATTCACTGAATAATTTGTAAATCTCATTAAATTCCTCCACTGATTTTCTAAAATGTTTTAGTCAAAGGAAAAATAATGGAATTTGCAAGGCAATGAGAAACAAGATATCAATTTTCTGCTCCCACTCAGAGGTCACACCCCTTGTGGGTTGTGTGTCATAGATAAGGGAAATGTGAAAGACTATTTCTGTTGTTGTTGATGTCATTTTTTAACCTCTTGCATGGTGTGGCCTCCCCGCTGAGGATGAAGCCTCTGGAACGCCTACCTCCTTCATAAAAATGGCTTTTGCTTTCATACTTTTTGACATGGTCACTGATAAGAACACATATATAAGAACATTAGCCAAAAAATGAATAATTAGGGAACAATGGAATATCAACATTAAAAAGTAAGGATCAAGGACTCCTGGGTGGCTCAGTCAGTTAAGCATCTGCTTTCAGCTCAGGTCATGATCTCAGGGTCTTGGGATTGAGCCCCTCCTTGGGCTCTTGGCTCAATGGGATGCCTGCTTCTCACTGTTCCCCCTGCTTATGTGCTCACTCTTTCTCTCTCTCTTTAATAAATAAATAAATAAAATCTTTTAAAAAAAATAAAGGTTAGTACTTGAAAGCCAGACCACAAGGTTTTATTCAATTGTTAAAGCTAAGACAACAAATATGACTTTGAGCCTCCTTGTAGGCCAAAGCAAAAAGTTACATACATTCCCAGCATACATATAATAAAACGAGACAACTTGCAAAAAAAGAATATCTTAAGATCATGGAGAAATATTTTTGTGGATTTTCATAGAAATGACACAGTGAGGGTCCAAATAAGCTCGTTTATAAAGGTCTGGCTGACTTTACTAATATGATTAAGGACCTCAAAATCAATTTATATAATTAGAGGTTTGAAAATATTGGGAGACAGATTTTGATTCTGTATTCTCTGATAAGACATTAAGTACATAAACACATGCACAAACTGAAAGTGAAAAGATAGAGAAAAATATTCCATGCAGAAAAGAGAAGGAAAAGTAGCAATACTCTTACCAGACAAAATTGACTTTAAAACAAAGACTGTTAACAAAAGACAAAGAAGGGCATTACATAGTGATAAAGGGGTCAATCCAAGAAGAGGGCAAAACATTCATAAATATTTATGCACCCAACATAGGAGCACCTAAATATATAAAGCAAATATTAACGGACATAACGGGAGAAATTGACAGTAATACAATAATAGTAGGGGACCTGAATACCTGATTCACATCAATGGAAAATCAACCGGACAGAAAATCAATAAGGAAACACTGGCCTTTAATGACACATTAGAGCAGATGGTCTTCACAGTTATAGACAGAACATGTTCTCTAAAACTTACAGAATACACATTCTTTGCAAGTTACACATGGACCGTTCTCCAGGAGAGAACACATATTAGGCCACAAAACAAGTCTCAATAAATTTAAGATACTGAAATCCTACCAAGCATCTTTTCCAACCACAATAGTATGAACCCAGAAATCAAGTACAAGAAGAAAATCATAATAAACACAAATACGTGGAAGTAAATCAACATGCTGCTAAACAACCAATGGATCAACAAATCAAAGAAGAAATTTTAAAAATGCCTTGAGACATAGAAAAATCAAAACACAATTTTCCAAAATCTATGGATACTGCAAAAGCAGTTCTGAGAGGAAGTTTATAGTGATATAGGCTTATCCCCAAGAAACAAGAAAAATCCCAAATAAACTATCTAACTTTACACATAAAGGAAATAAGAAAAAAGAACAAAGCCCAAAGGTAGTAGAAAAAAGGAAATAAAGATCATAGCAGAGGGGCACCTGGGTGGCTTAGTCAGTTAAGTGTCTGATTCTTGGTTTTGGCTCAGGTCATGATCTCAGGGTTGTGGGATCAAGCCCTGTGTCGTGCTGTATTCTCAGCGTGGAGTCTGCTTGAGATTCCTTCTCCCTCTGCCTGTCCCCCAGATCACATTCTTTCTCTTTCTCTCTCAAGTAAATATATAAAATCTTAAAAAAAAGATCATAGCAGAATAAATGAAATGGAGACTTAAAAAAATAGAAAAAAATCAATAAAACTAAAAGCAGGTCCACTGAAAAGACAAGTACAATCACTAAACCTCTAGCGAGACTCATCAAGAAAAAGAGAGGGCCCAAATAAACAAAATCAGAAATGAAATAGAAGTTACAACAGACACTACAGACATACAAAGAATTTTCAGAGGCTACTACAATTATACACCAACAAATTGGAAAACCTTGAAGAAATCAATAAATCCCTAGAAACTGAATCATGAAGAAACAGAGAAGTAAGTTGAATCAGTAGTTTAAAAAATTCCCAATAGATAAAAGTTCAGGACCACATGGCTTCCCAGGTGAATTCTACCAAACATTTAAAGAAAGAGTACCTATCCTTCTCAAATTATTACAAAAAAAGTTGAAGAGGAAGTAATGCTTCCAAATTCATTCTATGGGGTCAGTATTATGTTGATATCAAAACCAAAGATACCATATGCACACACACACACACACACACACACACACACACACACGTTATAGGACAATATTCCTGATGAACATAGATTCAAAACTGCTCAACAAAATATCAGCAAACCGAATTCAACAATGTACTGAAAGGATCATACACTACAATCAAGTGGGATTTACTCTAGGGATACAAGAATCGTTCAATATCCACAAATCAATCAGTGTGATACACCACATTAACAAAATGAAGGGGAAAAAAACCTATTTGATCATCTCAATGATGCAGAAAAAGCAATTCACAAAATTCTCATCTATTTATGAGGAAAAAATATCAACAAAGTGATATAGAGGCAACATACCTCAACATAATAAAGTCCATACATGACAAATCCATGGATAACATCACCCATGATGTTTTCTGAAAAGCCAAAAGCTTTTCCTCTAAGATCAGGTTCCTATCCACAGAATACAAAGAAATTACAAATAAAACCTGTAAATATTTTAGGTTGTTCTCAACAAAGTCTCCTGAAAGGTAATCTAACAGGGGCAAGCTGAAACGACTAATGTCCACTTCTCATGAGAGTATTAGCCTGAGAAACAGAGGCTTATGATTTCTCAAGGATGGAGGTGCCTCAGTAATTAAAAGAAATGTTCAATTAACTTTAGGCTTTCATTTTAAGAGGATAAAGAAACATCTTTTAGATATAAATAGCCCAGGCCATCTTGAAGTATATGATTAAGGACAAGGGGCTTTCCCTGTTAGAAGACTCTATTAAAACAGGGTACTGGCACAAAGAAAGAGAAGCAGGCCATTGAAGCTGAATATAGAACTTATCACCAGACTTATGTATATGTGGAAACTATGGGGGAGTGTGCACACGTGTACACATGTATGCCTATTTTGCATTTATAACATTACCTAGATTATAATGTATCTAAAAACTGGAAACTACCCAAAAGGGCCTCTACAAATGATCATACATCAAGGAATAGCTATACAATGGAATAATAATCAGCGATAAAGATTACATACAACTAATATTTGCAACAGCCTCAATCTGAAAAATCACTATTTTAAGTTGAAAGAACCCAAGCAAGAAAGTCCACACTCTATGATTCCATGTATATACAATTCTTTAGCATGCAAATTAATCTGTAGCAACAGAAAGATGGTGGGTTGTTGCTTGGGGGTTGGGGTCAAGTGTGTGATGGATTGCAGTGAGCAGGAGGAAAGTTTTCAGTATAAATATTCATTATCTTGACTGTGGTGGTAGTTTCTCAGGTGGATACATAACTTAAAAGAAGTCAACATGCACTTTTTCACACATTTTGTACTCTGATTATACCTCAATATTGTTTTATGAGAAAGGTCTGGTTCAAAGAGAAGAGGTTCAAAATATAAGAGAAAATGTCATAATTATTATTAGTTCAGTGGCAAGCTGGAATGGGATACAAAGGACAAGTAGAAGTAATTGGCCTGGAGTAAAATAACAGGAGAGGAGAAGAGAAGGCATGTATAGACTCATCTTATCACTTCTACTTGACCCAAAGTTGGCAAAGTTACCTGTTCAGAGGGGGCGGGGGAGAAGGGGAGTTAAAAAATCAACAGGGAAAGCATTTCAGTTGCTATTGCTGTAGAACAAATCAAACCTGGTGGCATAAAATAACAACCATGTATTATGCTCAGGAATTGTGTGTGCCAAGCATATGGAGAGGGCACAGCAGAGAGAGCTTATTTCTACTCCAAAATGTCTAGGATCTCAGCAGTCTCTCTTTTTTTTTTTTTTAAATTTTCTTTTTTTTAAAGATTTTATTTATTCATTTGACACAGAGAGAGAGATTATAAGTAGGCAGAGAGGCAGGCAGAGAGAGAGGAGAGAGGAGGAAGCAGGCTCCCCGC
>LNAC01000177.1:3128347-3169557 GCA_002007465.1 Ailurus styani
GAGAGAGAGAGAGAGAGAGAGAGAGAGAGAGAGAGAGAGAGAGAGCTGTAACTCAATGACTAGGGCATGAAATCATCTAAAGGTTCATTCACCCTCTCACACGTCTGGAGATGGATTCTGCCTATGGATCAGGATCCCAGCTGGGGCTATTGACTGGAACATCTACAGGTACCCTGGAGGCTTTCCAGAAGGCTAGTGGGGCTTTCTTGCAACACAGTATGTGGTCCTAGACCAGAAAAAGTCTCTCAAGAGAACCAGGTGGGAACCCTACCACCTTTTATGACCTACTTGAGAGCTAATGTTTTAATAACACGCCTGCCCAAATTCAAAGAGAGGCAGCATAGACCTCATTGCTCTGATGAAGGAATCGCAAAGTCCCATAGTTATACCAGCCAGCGGGATATGGTGATGGCCATCTTTGGAAAAAACCTGATTGGCTATAGAAAGTTTGGAAAAAGCCCTTATAGGTGGGGGAGTGCGTAGTAGTGAGTTACATACTGCCAGGCTGCATCTCAGACCCTCCTGGGGTTAGTGATATCTAAATATAGTAGCACCATCCTGCTGTGGTGTGACTTTCCCTGGCAGTTGTTAGTTGCCATGGAATGAACACCAAGAAAGCAAAGATCAGGGCTCATCAGGAGCAAGGGTTTGCCTGATATGAAAGACAAGAGGGGAAAGAGAATTTAGGAATCCTGGCAAGAGTGTGTGAATCACAGAATTAAGATGGATAAGGAGAAACGTCTTTGAAAATCGAGGGTTAAGGGGCGCCAGGGTGGCTCGGTTGTTAAGTATCTGCTTTCGGCTCAGGTCAGATCCCAGGGTCCTGGGATCAAGCCCAGCATCCAGCTCCCTGCTCAGCGGGGAGCCTGCTTCTCCCTCTCCCACTCCCCCTGCTTGTGTTCCCTTTCTCTCTGTGTTTCTCTCTGTCAAATAAATAAATAAAATCTTTAAAAAAATGAAAAGAAAATAAAATTGAGGATTAAGAGCTAATGTGACAATACACAGATTGCTTATTCTTATCAACTGGCAAAGTCAGTAAGGAAAAAAAAAACATTGACAAGAATCAGAACAAGTATAGAACCAGAAGTAATAGCACAAAGCCTGAAGCCAGACTACCTGGGTTTGAACTTGACCCTTACCACTTATTTGTTTGTAGCTCTAAGCATGGTAAACTTGCTGTGCCTCAATTTTCTCATCTGTAAGATGGGATAATAGTACCTTCCTCATGGAATCATTAGGAATATCAAGTTTCTTATTACACGCAAAGCCCTTAAAACAGTGCCTAGCATATAATAAACACTAAATAAGGGCATTATCAGTATTAGAAAAAGCCAAAATAATTCTAGTTATGTAATGGCTTCATTAAATGCCTTCTGTAATTAGACTTGTAAAATTGGCTATAGAGCTTATGTTGAATAATAGAGAAAGATGGATTATTCTCAATTTATAGGACCCTTGCATGGCTAAGTTTAAATACATACAGTGGTGAGGTCTATGCTACCTCTCTTTGAATTTGGTAGTTGAGGTATGCACCCATCTTAGGAACTCATTCCTAGACACAGAATTCCAGTTTTTATGCACATATGATAACCCTTTCTTAGGATTTGTTGTTCTTGAATTTTTCTTAGATGCAATATCATGATTGTCAGATAACCTGAATTTGGTAAATTTCCAAGGCTGCTGCTTCTTAAATCCATTCCAGTCTCATGTCACCTTAAGACTACACAAAGTAAGTTTAGAATCCAACAGTCCTGATTATCCTTATCAGCATCCACACAGAAAGGATGTGGTCAGTTGAGCTTACCAGTAATTGTTTAATGAGAAAAACTGTAGCACTTAATTTTGATGTTAAATGGAAAGATAAATCTAAATGGTTTATGATGAAGGTAACAAGAGATCATCTTAATCCAGTTAAAGGATGCATTAGTTCCTAATACTGCATGGTGCGAGTACTCTTTATGCTAATTTTTTACTCAATCTCATCCCAATGACGCATATTAAAAATATTTCCTGACTGAATCTGATTTGGGGGCCACTAATTTGTTCTAAGTATCTCATATTTTTAAGTTGGATCTATTATGCAACATTTCTCGGGAAAGTAATGTCCAGGTATCCTTTTGAACATTTCCATAATCCCTCCTGTAAGATATATTACAATTCAGAGTTCAGAGTGCTAACNAGTTGGATCTATTATGCAACATTTCTCGGGAAAGTAATGTCCAGGTATCCTTTTGAACATTTCCATAATCCCTCCTCTAAGATATATTACAATTCAGAGTCCAGAGTGCTAACCATTAAAGGGGTGCCTGGGTGGCTCAGTGGGTTAAAGCCTCTGCCTTCGGCTCAGGTCATGATCTCAGGGTCCTGGGATCGAGCCCCACATCGGGCTCCCTGCTCAGCAGCGAGCCTGCTTCCTCCTCTCTCTCTGCCTGCCTCTCTGCCTGCTTGTGATCTCTCTCTGTCAAATAAAGAAATAAAATCTTATAAAAAAAGAGATATATTACAATTCATTGGAAACTGGAAATTCATTTATTCTGAGAATCAGGTTTATTCCGTGAGTTTCAATAAAGAGGACATGTCCTCCCCACCTTGAGTAATGAAACACCAGCTGCTCCCAATATTCTGTACCCCTGAATGAGGTGAAACATACTAAAAATGAGGCACAGAAAACTTGTTAATTTCCCAGCAACGGAATGATACCATGACTTCTGACCATGTTGGTAACTACAACAATTTATTGACCCCTTAACTATTTGTAAAGCTCTTCATATACTTCTTCACCAATGACCTTCACAGGGGGATCCCTTAGTCATGCTAAACTGTGTGTAGGAGGAGACACACATCTTGCCTCCCCATGTTGCCAGGACCACCAGGGAGGGCAAGAAGCAACAAACTCCCCAACATCCTGGTTGAAGGGGAGAAGACCATGAAAGCTGTATAGTGAAGCCCTCACAAAACAGACACGAAAGTAACATGCAAAAATATGCCCTAGGGCAAAACATTCTATTTCCAGATATGCGAAAAGTAAGAATATAGCTATAATGTGATCGGGTCATCATAACATAGCTAAAGAAATTCTATGACATACAGAAGGAGCACTAAGGCAGAGGTGTCATGCTTAAATGAAAACCAAAGAAGTACAGAGCGTTGATCTGCTCAGAAGAGCCTGGTTTAGGAAACATCTTGAGTAGCAAGCAACCCAAAAAAGCAACATTTAGTGACCCAGAAAAATAGACAAGCCTACAATAGACAAGGCTGATTTGCACACACCACCTGGATGACAGTCCTATTTCTCCCTGGAAATAAGTAAATTGGCATTTCCAGCATTTCTGGAAACAGGTATTTGAAGGATGCTTGTGGAATCAGATGTGTAAGCTTGCAGCGTGGGTAACAAAATCAGTCCTGAGGTCTCAGTCGGCCCTGCTGACTGTCCCACGGTACCATCCACACCACTGCAGACCTTTCCAACTTGCCAGATCCCTAAAACAGCTTCAATGTCAAACCTCCCAATACGGAAAGCCGAAATCCGAAAGTGGGGTTTTTGGGGTCGCCAACATCTCCTTTCATCTCCTTTCATCTCCTCTTTCCCTTCACCTGCCATATTAGCAGTATTCCCCAGGGTCTTCCCTTGCTCTCTTTTCTTCCAGTGCTTCACTGTCCCCTAGCTTACCCAACTCCCTTAACCTGGTGATCTTGGTGTCATCCAGCATCCTAATAGGAAACAGATGGCACACTCCAAGTGGGGCAAACCATGAAGAGTTTCTCTAAAAAGAAGCCACTGACCAAGAAGTAGACAGGATTTGAGGGATCTTGACATGATAATGCGGTAAGCTGGGGCAGAGCAAAGAAGGACTATCACCATCTCCAGACTGAAAGGAACTAAGAGCATAATGGCTGGTGCTCTAGAAAAGGTTGTGTAGAGAAGGTCACCTTGAGAGAAGTGACCTGCTACAGAGGGACACAATCAGACTTAAGCAATCTCCAAGGAAGGGAGAGAGGGAAACAAACAAACAAATGTGACCTCACTCTCCATTGGCTCCCACGGATCTCCTCCTGGGGATCATTGGAGAAATTCTCCATAGGTTAGCTCGTATTTCCACACTCCTTGAGAGCAGAAGCCCTGACTGCCTTCGTTACGACTATCTTTCCAAGGACATTGGTATAGTGCACAGTCTTGGAAGATAGTTTGTGTCTCCCTCCAGAGTCAAAGGCAGGCTTATTGCCCATTATAAAAAACTCAGGTTCTCTAAGCTCATGGGTCTCCTGCGCAGGTGCCGCTGGCCTTTTTCACATTGTCTTGTGGATACATTAGGGTTTGGGGAACAGACACAATAAAATCTTGATACCCTGGTTACCACTACTCCTTTAAGTGACACAGTTTTTTACTGACCAGAGGTCCAGTGTCTTCTTAGCTTCTGTGGTGAGCTGACTTGTTTGCTTGTAAGTAAGGTAAAATCTCCAGCCCTTCAGCATTCTTGACAGAGGTCCTTATGGGCAAAACCTAATCTGAAGTCAGAGGGCAGAACTATCATCTGATTGATCCACAGAGGTCAGCCTTCTGGAGGAAAAACAGAACAGAGGAGTATGTTTGAAGGGACAAGAGAAATGTACCTGCCACATCATCTAAACACTATTAACTGTCAAATCTGTATTTCACGCCTGATAGAATATATCCTGAGCTTCTGACTCATACGTCTAGTTACTCACTGGCTGTCCCATTGGCATCCAATTCCCAAGGTTTNCTACAGAGGGACACAATCAGACTTAAGCAATCTCCAAGGAAGGGAGAGAGGGAAACAAACAAACCAATGTGACCTCACTCTCCATTGGCTCCCACGGATCTCCTCCTGAGGATCACTGGAGAAATTCTCCATAGGTTAGCTCGTATTTCCACACTCCTTGAGAGCAGAAGCCCTGACTGCCTTCGTTACAACTATCTTTCCAAGGACATTGGTATAGTGCACAGTCTTGGAAGATAGTTTGTGTCTCCCTCCAGAGTCAAAGGCAGGCTTATTGCCCATTATAAAAAACTCAGGTTCTCTAAGCTCATGGGTCTCCTGCGCAGGTGCCGCTGGCCTTTTTCACATTGTCTTGTGGATACATTAGGGTTTGGGGAACAGACACAATAAAATCTTGATACCCTGGTTACCACTACTCCTTTAAGTGACACAGTTTTTTACTGACCAGAGGTCCAGTGTCTTCTTAGCTTCTGTGGTGAGCTGACTTGTTTGCTTGTAAGTAAGGTAAAATCTCCAGCCCTTCAGCATTCTTGACAGAGGTCCTTACGGGCAAAACCTAATCTGAAGTCAGAGGGCAGAACTATCATCTGATTGATCCACAGAGGTCAGCCTTCTGGAGCAAAAACAGAACAGAGGAGTACGTTTGAAGGGACAAGAGAAATGTACCTGCCACATCATCTAAACACTATTAACTGTCAAATCTGTATTTCACGACAGATAGAATATATCCTGAGCTTCTGACTCATACGTCTAGTTACTCACTGGCTGTCCCATTGGCATCCAATTCCCAAGGTTTCCAACTTCAAGGAATAACACCATCTATCTGTCCAGTTGTCTAACCTGTGTTTTATTTTTGACTCCTTCTCCCCAAATCTTGTGTCAAGACAAGTTCACATCTAGTCTGCTCCTTGCTCTTCATCTCTATGCCCACCAGCCTGCCAGGACAACACCATCTCCCTGTTGGAAGACCTATCAACCTCTTTACACTTCTTCCTCAATTTCTTTCATGAGTGTTCTACAGTTTCCTGAATACAGATCCTTTGCCTCTTTGGTTAGGTTTTTTTTTTTTTTAAAGATTTTATTTATTTATTTGACACAGAGAGATCACAAGTAGGCAGAGAGGCAGGCAGAGAGACAGGGAGAGGAGGAAGCAGGCTCCTTGCTGAGCAGAGAGCCCGATGCGGGCCTAGATCCCAGGACGCTGAGATCATGACCTGAGCCGAAAGCAGAGGCTTTAACCCTCTGACCCACCCAAGAGCCCACCTCTTTGGTTAGGTTTATTCCTAGATATTTTATGGTTTGGGGTGCAACTGTAAATGGGATTGACTCCTTAATTTCTCTTTCTTTTGTCTCATTGTTGGTGTATAGAAATGCAACTGATTTCTCTGCACTGATTTTGTATCCTGACACTTTACTGAATTCCTGTATGAGTTCTAGAAATTTGAGGGTGGAGTCTTTTGGGTTTTCCACATAGAGTATCAGGTCACCTGCAAAGAGAGAGAGTTTGACTTCTTCTTTGATGTTTCCTATGCCTTTTATTTCTTTTTGTTGTCTGACTGCTAAGGCTAGGACTTCTGGTACTATGTTGAACAGTAGTGGTGATAGTGGACAGCCCTGCCATGTTCCTTACCCAGGGGAAAGCTCTCAGTTTTTCCCCCACTGAGAGTGATATTCTCCTTATACTTTTTGCCTCATCCTGACTAGCTCCCCTTGAGCTCTCTCAGTACTTTAGCCACACTGATCTTCCAGTTCCTCCTACTGGCCCTGATCCCTCCCTTGATATGTCTTTTATAGATGCTGACATCTTTTCCAGGAACATGATCTTCCTCCCCCTCTTTGTGTGGGTAACTCCTGTTCATCCTTCAGACCTCTGGTCAAGTGTTTCTTCTTTAGAGATACCTCCCGGAATCCCTCAGCTAGGCCATGTCTTTCTTTCTCCTCCAGGCTATGTTCTCTATGAGAACCAGTAAGAACCCCCAGTGTGCTCTTGTGCACCATGATAATGCCAGCTCCAAGCACAAGGCCTCCACGGAGTAGACTCCAGTACAGATATGTCCCGTTGATGAATACAGTGAAACACAATGGCCTGGGTCACAGTCAGATAAAGTACCCCTCAAGTATGCCTATTCTGTCAGAGCCTACGAGAACAATTTCCACGTACAAGTAACTCACCTAACATCATGTTGGCTCAGAGGATCTCTTTGTGAGCTGCCGGGAAATTTTTAGCGAAATGGGAAAATAATCAAAGAAATATCTTCAGGATGTGTCAAGCATAGATAAAATAACTTTTAAGAGTTCATTGTGCTGAAGTGAAAATTTGCTATCCAAATATTTTTCATGATCTTCTTGACATTTTTTGAAACGTAAAACATCACTTAAAAAAAAAACAGGTGACATCTCCCCTAGAGCAATTTGAACCTAAATTCATGTAGCAGAAACAGAAATGATAATTAGAACTATACCTGAGCCCTTTTCATTCCTGTTCCAAAGTATTTATTCTCATCCACAACATCTGAGCTTTGACTTTCTGGTCTTAATATCTTTTTTTATATTTAAAAAGAAATGCATAAAATGAACAACAGTGACTAGCTTCACATGAGTAAGAACACAATATAATTTATCTGTCACTATCTCAGGGCTCTGAGAACAAGAACAGTTTCATTTCCTTGCTGTTATCTACAAAGGTACAGTGTTAACATTGCAGGAACACAAACATTGGTATTTTCACTCCCTTTTTAATTGAAAAAGGTGATAAGGAGCCTAATCCCTTTAGTACCATGCAGAGGGTTTTCTCCTGGACAGTCCCACCAATTTTAAAGCCAAACACCCAAGTAAGGCATCAGAAACACATCTTTCCACCTTTCTTCAAATTTTCAGTTCTGGGTCAGCCTCAAGGTCTGAGGTGGTGACCTTAGGACAGTTTGGCCACCAGATGAGAAGCAAACAAACCAACAAAATTCCATGAAGCTTTTTATTTTGAGGAGGGGACATTCATAGTTCTTCATATGCTTAGTTTGGGCTCAGAGGATCTAAACTGACCAATTTTATTTTTTCCAGGACATGTCTCTCTTTTATATATTCTTCTTTGTTGTAACTGAATCTGTTAGGGAGAGCAAGGGCAGATCAGAAACACCAAACCTCCAACTGATTTTCCCGATGTTTCTCTTCACAACCCTTTTTCTGCCCAACAGTGAGGGGAGGGGCTCTTGGACCGGCTGTACAGTGTAATAAAGACACGTTGAATTAAAGGAGGGGAGTGGATGGTACCTGAGTTTTGTCCCTGACCTGTTACCATATAATCTTGAACTCAGTTTCCAAAACTTAAAAAAAAAAAAAAAAGTGTAACAAGATGAACTCTAAGATCCTTTAAGCTCTGTGGTTTCTATTGTTATAAAGAGCCCAAATAAATAAATAAGCAAACAGATAAATAAAATCACTTCTTTCTCAGTGGAACTTAGAACTGTTTTTATCCCCTCAAAGTTTGTCACAGCTATTTGGTCTTTAAAAAAAAATANACTCTAAGATCCTTTAAGCTCTGTGGTTTCTATTGTTATAAAGAGCCCAAATAAATAAATAAACAGATAAATAAAATCACTTCTTTCTCAGTGGAACTTAGAACTATTTTTATCCCCTCAAAGTTTGTCACTGCTATTTGGTCTTTAAAAAATAATGNTTGGTCTTTAAAAAAAAATAAGGATGATGGTAGCTTTTTGCAACAGATTAATCGGTAGGAATCAATAAAAAGCATTTTTGGTTTTGTTTCTTCATACGTAAACATTAAAAAAGCAAAAATTCTCAATGCTCATAAGCAAACATGAGCCTACAGCATGAGTTATTTGTGTAATGATTTGCTTGCTTGAGTCAATTTGCTTNCCTCCTCTCCCTGTCTCTCTGCCTGCCTCTCTGCCTACTTGTGATCTCTCTCTGTCAAATAAATAAATAAAATCTTTAAAAAAAATTTCTCAAATGCTCATAAGCAAACATTAGCCTACAGCATGAGTTATTTGTGTAATGATTTGCTTGAGTCAATTTGCTTGCTATCAAACTAGAAGTTTACACTATGATCAAAGTAGGAATTTCTATCTAATATTTAGGTGGTAAGTGCCAAGTGCATTTATACAAATGGTCACAAATATTTGAATCAAATTACTCACAGCATCTTTCAGGGACTAATTATTCCCCATCTAGACATTAGTTTCATACCAAGTACATTTTGGGGGTAAACAGCTCAGAAAGAATACATGGGTATAAAGTATGGAAAGCAACATGACTACTAGAAAATAAACCTCATTCTGTTTGCCAACAAATCTCCAAATTTTACTCTCCAGATCTCTTTAAACCACAATTTTAAAAATTAGTGAAGATCCCAGGAAAGCCTCTGTCTCTGTGGGCTGTATCTACCATCATTTACCATATAAGAAACTAAAACTGAGCAGTCTTTTAAATATGCATGATTAGTTTTAAAATAACAATAAGAAACCTTACATCAGAAAATAGATAACATACTTATATGAAAAATAATATTGTAAAACAAAAAAATACAATAAGAGGGACACTGTTCACATGTTTTGCCAATCTCTTTACGTCTGGCTTAACAGGAAACAACTCTAATTTTCTGTGTGCTTCTGCATTTGATCCATTGAGGTATGTTGCTTCAGTTGAAGCATATGAAAAAAAAAATCTGATCTGATCCAGATAGGAAAGCAGGAGTATTTTGACTTTTCATTCAACTGTTGATATTCTACATAAACTCTATGACCGAATATAAAACAAAGTTTATGATAATTTATTAGATTTTAAAAAGCAACTCATTGATCAATATGTAGAACAACTTCTGACTTTTCAAAAATAAATATCCAGGGCGCCTGGGTGGCTCAGTTAGTTGAGCGTCTGCCTTCAGCTCGGGTCGTGATCCCAGGGTCCTGGGATGGAGCCCAGAGTGAGGCTGCTTGCTCAGCAGGGAGTCTGCTTCTTCCTCTTCCTCTGCTGCTCCCCCTGCTTGTGCTCTCTCTCTCTCTCTCGCTTACTCTCTCAAATAAATGAGGTATTTTAAAGACCCTATTTTTAAAAACTGAATAAATTAATGTCCAAGTGTATATATGAATATGTAAATATGGCCCCAGAAGCACAGGGAAAGGGTCTTGAAAAATAAATAGTATGTTATTATTAACTTCTATAATATGCATCATATAATTATTGTGTAATATATATTATACGTGAATATTATTTATTATGTTATTAAGGTAGTATCTATTTAACCTCTATGATAATATGTGCAGGGGAGAAAAGGGGGCCCCAAAGAAAATGTCATGTGAATTATGGATACGTTTTACTTTGTTGTGGGGAGTCTGTGTGCCTGTGTCTATATACCTTTGTTTTTCAAATTAAAAAAAAAAGAGGGGCAGAGAGTGAATGGGTTCGAGGGGAAGCCAGACCAACTTTCAGACTCTTGAGTGACACCTAATGTCAAAAGACCACAGAAAATGTACAAAGCCTGGGTAAAAATGTTTTTTCCCAAAATTCTATCTCTATCAAATCACTTATCAATATTTGAAAAGAACACAGAGTTCTCAGACAAGCGAAGTACACAGAAGGAACACTATCCACATGTCCTCTTGAAAAGTACTTTAAGCTGTTGTCTAGCCAGGTTAGAGAGGAAACTCCAAGTTAGGATGACAAGAATAGACAGGTGGCCACATAAAAAGATTCATTACTGAACAGAACTGTGCTCTACTACAGGATGTTGTACATTTCAAGTAATATTAGAGCGGTCCAGTTACTCGAGTTAAGCATATACAATAGGTACTAGGGCAGGCAGAACTTCTAGTATAGAACCTATGGTATGCATTTCCTTGACTTTTGGAACTCCCTGTACCATTAGTCTGTCAGGAAGTGTAACCAGAAATCAACTAAGAACCCTTCCAACGAGTGAAAGTTCATAAAGGAACAATCTAGAAGCAAAACTGAAAATCGGGAGCCTCCAACCTGTGCTTCTCACTCCGCCTTTGCTTTATCCTCATCTATTAACCCTCCTTCTCCCTCCCCTCCTCTTCTTCCCTCCCTACAGAAGCCAAATTCCCATCTCCAAAAATCTGCTTCACCAGACTGAATGAAACTTAGCTATCAATATTCATTAAAGTTTCTCACTCAGGTTTGAGAGAGGATGAAGGTAACTCTAAATGGAGGTTACCTTGGATGAGCAGGTCAAGTTAATAGTAATATTATCTATTCATCTAAAAACCTACAACCCATATCTAGCTCCAAGGAGAAACAGATTTGGATTTTCCATTTGGTGACTAAGCCTATGATCTCCATTCCATTTTGGAAGAGGAGCACAACAACTTTAAGGAAATTTTCGTTTCTGACTCTTGATAAAAAAAGTATAGAACTATATAACTCATTCACCTACTCAAAAATACTTACTGAACACCTCTAGGTCTCAAGCACTGTGCTGGATGGTAGAGCTAGGACAGTACATAAAGCAGACACATACCCTGCCCTCCTAGAAGTAAGACTCTTTGTCACACTTTGTCATAGATAAAACTAACCAACTCAAGACAACAAATAACACTTACAGAATAGTCTCTTGAGAAACTGAGTGCATTAACACATTTCTTTGAAAAAATGTAACAATAGAACATTCATTGGATTCACTGTCAGCCTGTTTCTGACCCAAAAAAGGCAGAATTTCAACAGTTGGTCTAAAATTTTCTTCACGTTTGAAAAATATAATGCTTTTAGCTATAAATTTAAATATTAACACAATAAAAGATATTAATGTAAATAGAGAGTAATGCACATTTTGGCCACCTAGTCAACATCTCTGATAGAAGTAGGAAGTTAATATACTGTCCTCAAATTCTGTTCTTTGGAAGGTTATATTTACTTAGTTCCACATATTGCATGGAGCACTGGGTGTGGTGCATAAACAATGAATCTTGGATCACTGAAAAAAATTAAATAAATAAATAATAAAAACATAAAATTAAAAAAATAAATAAAATATTTTTAAATGTTTCTGCATGCTCTTTATAGCAATGGACTTAAAAACAACAAACTTCGGTGTATTGTCATTGTCATTACTCATCCTATGGTTTCCTCTAATTTTTTCTTCCAAAGTTTCCATTTTCCTGATATGTGACACCATGACGTTTCTTTACCACTATGCAGTGGAATGCACGCCTCCCAGAACTTGCCTCTTTGGCATAAGGATTCTTCTGTGCTGAAGGCAATCAAGACCCAGCAGATTCAGGAAAAGCTTTTTACTTCCCCCCTTAAATGCCTAAAAGAAAGGGAGTCTGTCCCAGAAAGAGAGCTATTACCAAAGATAATTTTTTTAATGTAAAAGACTTTATCTGCACATTGGGGTGAACATCTGATGACCAAAGAACTTCATCTTCTCCTCTTATCTTCCTGTGAACAGCCTTCTCCACTCTGAAGTCTAGACCCTGTGTTTTTTCTATATTTTTCTCAATTCCCTGGTTGCCTTTGAGTCTCCTATCTTTTGGGGGGCTAAAGTAGAAGTAAAATTGTTCTTCCTCCCTTCCACCTATTTACACAAGCAATTCCTATTTAATTCATTTCATATTTCCTCATAAATCATTGTGTCAGCTCCTTATAATTCTTTTTGCTTTTTTCTGATTCCTTCTAGATTTCTGGAGCTAATGAAGTGGCCAGTACTTAGCCTGCTGCATTTCTTTAAGACTTAGATAAGAATTATGACCACCCTGTCCTATGTTGTGTTGTTTCTGTCTAGAAGATAAACTACCCTATCTAAGCTTCATGGTGCTATGCTAAGTTTTTGTAATTTAATCTAACTCTTGGGTCTTTTGGGGCAGCTTTCTCACACAGGATAACATCTGTGTGATCGGTTTACTTCAAGTCAACACAAATTAAGATGATGTATACTATCTCTCCTTATCGGTTCACCTCTCTGATGTGTGCATGAAGGACTTCCAAGTACTTAGAGAGGGAACAGGGAAATAAGGGAGAAACATCTTGGATCCCTTACTGAAAAAGAACTGCCACAGTGTTTTTAAGAAATATTTTGGGCAAATGTTTACAAGGTTGGGGTGGGTCAGCTATTAGTTATTTTCTAGAATAGTGTATTGCACTACACATCGACTATATTCTCTTCCATATTATGTCAACGGAAAAAGGTGAACATAATGGCCTGTGCCTTTTAAGAGCCAATGATTCAACTGCAGGGAAAAAACTATTGAATGTACAGCCTAACATAATATTGGCTCTACTACTAATTCATTGCCTATCTTGAGTCTGGTGCCATACCAGATATACGGCGTGAGGATAAAAAAGTCGTTTCTGTTGACAAGGAACAGCAGGAAAGAGAAGGTAAAATGGCAGTGAGCTGTGAGCACGGGCTCAGACTCTCGGGGTCAAAGGTGGCTTGTATGCTTTCTAGCTGTTTGACTTTGAACAAGCACAAGTTTCTTCCTCCAAGGCTTAGAAAACATGTAAAGCTAAACTGAAATGCCTCCCATTTACTACAACTTATTTAAGGTTAACACTTCCCATCATTACGTGATTTACATGAATTACCTCATTTAGTCATGATTTGTCTGGTGAAGCAAGGGAGGCTCAGAGATCTTAAGTTACACAGTAAGGAGACAGCAGGCATGGGATTGGAACATAGTTTTATCTCCAATCTTAGGCTGTTTCCTTCTGTTTTTCATTAAGTTTGTTTTAATCTGATGATACACTGACATAGAGATTTACATGTCAGTTTGTTCTAAAGGGCCTAATATGAAAACCACTGTGTGTAGAGGTCTACCTTCCATCATTCCCAATCCCCGGAGTTGGTTGCCTAGAAGTCTTTGAGGTGTCTCTCTTTTGGCATTTACCTCTGAATCAGGAAATAATCACATTTACGACATACTACTTGATTGGGGTGGACAGGAAGGGGCAAGCAAGGGGGAAAGAGGTTAACTGTTGTTTTTCAAAATGAAAGATGAGACTCCTTCACCATTTCTACACTTCCAACACTTTCACACCACGTCCACTGTTCCCTCCCCTACCATCTTCCCCAAATAGTAATATACTCTATTCAGCATTTACATCATCATGACTATTTAATATCTGTGCCTTAGTATACTTTTTAAAAAAGATTTTATTTATTTATTTATTAGAGACAGAGAGTGCCAGAAAGAGAGAGAACCAGTGAGGGGAGCAGCAGAGGAAGAAGCAGACTCCCTGATGACAGGAGCCTGATGCAGGGCTGGATCCCAGGACTCAGATCATGACCTGAGCCAAAGGCAGATGCTTAACCCACAGAGCTGCCCAGGTGCCTCATATACCTTAGTATACTTTGATTATATTTTTCTTGCACAACCTTCTTGTTTTCTTCAGATTTAATATGGTTCTTGTTCCCCATGTGCTTAACATTACTGTGTTTCCACTCCTCTCTGATTCTCTAAATCTCTCAATGTAACCAAATATGCCACTTATTCTTTTTTGTCACTTTCTTCTATTGGAGACATTGCTCCCAGAACTTTCTGACCTGTTCCACTCCAAAATGGTGGCCCTCCATGCTGACCACCAGTCCAGATCCTATGCACTCATCTTTTCCTGGAGTTGGATTCCTTATTCCTTAAATCCCATGAATTTCCCCTTCTTCATGTACTTTCTAATTTTAGTAAAGAAACTCCCCTGTGGCTTCCCAAGAAGGGAACTCTTAGGAGTTAAAATGTTTTAAGGCTTTGAATGTCTGACAATGTTCTAGTCTTTCACACTCAACTGATAGTTTTGCTGGGTATACAATTTTCAGTTGGATATCATTTATTCTCAAAAGTTTGAAGACATTACTCCACTGTTTTCCACTTCTGGTTGCTGTGAGGAGCTCTGAAGTTCTTCTAATTTCTGATCTCTTATGTGTTACCATCACCACCCCCATCCCTCTTGGTGCTTCCAGAACCTTCTCTTTGTCTCCAGAGTGCTGTTTCATGATGCTATGCCTTGGTGTAAGTCTATTTTCATCTGCTATTTGGGGAAACTCAATTGTTTAATTCTGGAAATTTTTCTTGAATTAATTTTTAATGTTTTCCTCCTTTCTATTCTGTTTTTCAGATGTGAAATTACTACTACTGAATTCCTCAACTCACTTTTCTAATTTCCCATATGTATACATTAATGTCCATGAGCTTTTCTCTGAATATTCCTTCAAAAACTGTATCTTGCTCTTCCTTCACAGTAGTTTCTTTTATGTCTGAGAATAGTAATGATCAATTTCTGTAAAGCTTTTTATTTTCCTGATTAGCTTCTGGTAGGTTTTACAGTCTTTTCAAGGGTTTTGCTTTAAACTTTTTTATGTTAGACACTCCCTCAGGTGTCTGTCTGTTCACTATTGCCTATTTGCTCATATCTAAGAAACTAACTGGAAATTCTATGACTTGCCCAAACATGGTCTTCATACATAGGAATCTGGCTCTTCTTTTATTTTCTTTACAGTTTCTTTACATATTTGTGCTTAGACTTGTCAGAAATCCCAGAAAATAATCTTCCATTCACTCAAGCTTTGTGAACCCAGGGGTAAAAGAGTTCTGCAAGGGAAGGGATCTTAATATTCATATACAATATTTCTTTAAATATCCATCTTTCCATTTGGTTCTCCCCCCTCATATGTGCCACATTCACCAACACCTGAGTTATTATCTATAGAGAAAAAATTTTAATGTACTGTTGATTTGGAGTAGGCACAGTATTTAATGGAGAGGGGAAGCTGCTCCATTAAGAGTCTTTCGTCAGTCCTTTTGGTTTTAGCACCACCTTTACACTCACTTTCTGAGGTATCTGGGGCTCCCGTATTTGGGGCATATTTGAGGTCTGCAGTGCCAAAGGGTGCTTCCTGTATTTCTCTGTGATTGGCCTATGATTCAGTAATCTCAGATCAACTAAGTCTTTTCCTTATTTCTAAATTATTCCTGATGTTGCTGACCTGCCTCTCTACCTCTATTTTATGTCTTTATACATTTTTTTTAACTGAGATTTTAGAACATGATTCAGGAAGCACACACATCTGTGCTAGATGTATGTGTTCATGCCCCACCTTTACCCAGAAACCCTCAGGATTGCATCCTTTCACCACTATTCCAGCACAGAGAAACATCACATAATGTACTTCACTTCTTTACATTTCCCTGTTTTTGGCTTTCCCTCTGTTCAACGAGAGACACTCTTTGGCCTTGAGGAAAATTAGAATTATTACAGCTGGAATATTGAGGAAAAATACTGCAAAATAGGCTCCTTTGGGAAAAAGAGCAGAAAAGTCAATCTTTCAATTACAAGAGACATATAGTTAAGGAAGAGAAGAAGTTTTCTAAATTCAAAAATTTCCCAGTAAGTATCAAGAACCAAAGCTAAGGGGTGCCTGAGTGGCTCAGTCAGTTAAGCATCTGTCATCGGCTCAGGTCATGATTCCAGGGTCCTGGGATGGAGCCCCACATCCAGCTCTCTGCTCAGCAAGGAGCCTGCTTCTCCCTTTGCCTGATGCTCCCCCTGCTTATGTTCTCTCTATCTGTCCATCTCTCTCTCTGTGTCAAATAAATAAATTAAAAAAAAAAAAAAAGAACCAAAGCTAAGAGGACTCAACATACGGTTTTTACCATAAACCATGAGGTAGGAAATTCCTGCTCTACAGATGATAATAAGAATTCCTTCCTAAGTGTAATCATCAAGACAGTATGGTACTGGCACTAAAACAGACACATAGATCAATGGAACAGAGTAGAGAGCCCAGAAATGGACCCTCAATTCTATCATCAACTAGTCTTCGATAAAGCAGGAAACAATGTCCAAAGGGAAAAAGACAGTCTCTTCAACAAATGGTGCTGGGAAAATTGGACAGCCACATGCAGAAGAATATAACTGGACCATTTCCTTACACCACGCACAAAAACAGACTCAAAATGGATGAAAGACCTCAATGTGAGACAGGAATCCATCAAAATCCTTGAGGAGAGCACAGGCAGCAACCTCTTTGACCTTAACTGCAGCAACTTCTTCCTTGGAACATCACCAAAGGCAAGGGAAGCAAGGGCAAAAATGAACTATTGGAACTTTATCAAGATCAAAAGCTTTTGCACAGCAAAGGAAACAGTCAACAAAACCAAAAGACAATTGACAGAATGGGAGAAGATATTTGCAAATGACATATCAGATAAAGGGCTTGTATCCAAAATCTATAAAGAGCTTCTCAAACTCAACACCCATAGAACAAATAAATAAGTCAATCAGAGAAAGACAATTATCATATGATCTCTCTGATATGAGGAATTTGAGGGGCAGGGCAGGGATCATGGGGGGTAGGGAGGAAAAAAATGAAACAAGATGAGATCGGGAAGGAGACAAACCATAAGAGACTCTTAATCTCATGAAACAAACTGAGGGTTGCTGGGGAGGTGGGAGGGTAGGGATAGGGTGGATGGGTTATGGACACTGGGGAGGGTCTGTGCTATTAAAGGTGTAAGCCTGATGATTCACAGACCTGTACCCCTGGGGCAAATAATAATAATAATAATTAGTAGTAGTAGTAGTAGTAAGGTAATCTACCTTAGTAAGGTAGATTAAGTAGCCTGGAGAAAGGGGAGGGGAGAGGGAGGGCTCAGCCCCGAGCCTGTCCCAGGACTAGGTGGAGAGAGAACCTGGTAAAAGAGCATCTCAAGGGCTCTGTGGCTCAGTCAGTTAAGTGTCCAGCTCTTGGTTTTGGCTGGAGTCATTATCTCAGAGTCCGGGGATCCATGATCAGCAGGGAGTCTGCATGGGATTTTCTCTCTCCCTCTGCTCCTCCTCCTGCTTGTACACCTTCTCTCTGTTACTCTTGCTCTCAAATAATAAATCTTTTCTTTTTTTTTTTTTTTAAAGAGCATCTCAAGATGAATTAGGAATCTCTGAGCAGGGTACGTGAGAATCAGTTGCCACATGGAAATCTGAGCAGAGTTCTCCTTGTAGATTACATCCAGCCAATAGGGTTCAGGCTCGATAAAGTTGTATAATTAGACAGATGTCATCTTTAAATGGAGTCAAAATAAGTAAATTAGAGAATTGGCCACTGCATAGTAACAGGCTGGAAATACACTGGCTATCTCTATGTGATATAAGAAGAAAAAATCACAGGGGCACCTCGGTGACTCAGTTGGTTAAGCATCTGACTTTTAATTTTGGCTCAGGTCATGATCTCATGGTCATGGGATCAAGCCCCACGACAGGCTCCAGGGTCAGGGCAGAGTCTGCTTCTCCCTCTCCCTCTGCTTCTCCCCCAGCTGTGCTCTTTCTCCCAAATAAATAAATAAAATCTTTTTTTTTTAAAGAAGAAGAAAATCACATTCTATATGCATTTTTAACCATTAGTAAAATACCAATGGGCTCCTTATATGGGCAGGATGCTCACAATGATGATAAGTATTTATAACCTGTAGAAATATGGTATTAGTATTAAACATGTTTTTCTTTAACTGCTAGGATCTTCATTTATTTATAATTATATTCCCCATATGAAGATCTGAGCTTATTTTCAATAAATCCAGAGAAGCTTTCACAGACCACAGAGTGACCACAGAGATGTCACCAAGAGGATGAAGCTATTAAGGCCCCAGCGGGGCCCTGATGTCCGTCTGTGACCAAGGATCACAGAGAATTGGGAAGTGTAGCACTTGCTTCTCTGGATTTCCCTAAGTATGAGGGAGGTTAACAGGCCAGATGACACATAAAGTTGAGCTCCTCCACTTTCTGTTCCCTAAACAAGTAATTTTAAGAAACATCGATAATCACAAATCAAAATAGTCAATGCCTATGCCATATTGAAGATCTATTACAGTTGACCCTTGAACAACACAGCTTTGAACTGCACAGACCCACTTATATTCAGATTTTTTTCAATAAGTACATTGGAAATTTTTTCAGAGATGTACATCAGTTTGAGAACTCAGACAAACCTCATAGCCTAGAAATACCTCCAAAATAAGAAAAAGTTGGGTTCGTCAAAATGCATAAAATATATGTAAGTGCTAATCTATTTTACCATTTACTACCGTAAAATGTACACAGATCTATTAGAAGAACTTCAGATTTGTCAAAAATTTGGCACACCCCACCATGAATGCACCATTCATAGTCAAGGGAAATGTAAACCAATGTAAAGATGCAGTATTAAATCACAACCACCTAAAATTAACTGTGGTACACACTGTCCTCCTGTAAGAATTTTGCAGCAACTGGGGCGCCTGGGTGGCTCAGTGGGTTAAAGCCTCTGCCTTTGGCTCAGGTCATGATCTTAGGGTCCTAGGATCTAGCCCCGCATCAGGCTCTCTGCCTGGGAGGAGGGAGCCTGCTTCCTCCTCTCTCTCTGCCTGCCTCTCTGCCTACTTGTGATCTCTCTCTCTCTGTCAAATAAATAAATAAATAATCTTTAAAAAAAGATATATAAGAGGATAAAAAGGATGTAAGTGAGAGAGAAACATTACACAGCCATAAAAAGGATGAAACCAAAAAAAGAGAGGGAGAGATCTTGAGATCTTGTCATTTATCACAACATGGATAGACCTAGGGAGTATTATGCTAAGTGAAATAAGTCAGACAGAGAAAGACAAATACCATAGATTTCACTCAAAACAAAACAAATGAATCAACAAAAGCAGAATCAGACCTATAAGCACAGAGAACAGACTGAGGAATGCCAGAGGGGAGGGATGTGGGGAAGATGGGCAAAATGCGTTAAGGGGAGTGAGAGATACAGGGTTGCCATTATGGAACAAATGACTCACGTGACTGAAAGGCACAAAATAAGGGAATATAGTCAATGATACTGGAACGGCATTGCATGGAGACGGATGGTGAACACATCATAATTCATAGAGATATTGAATCACTATGTTGTGCACCTGAAACTTATGTGTATTGTATGTCAACTATACCCAAATTAAAAAAAAATTTTTTTTTAATTTGTAACTACAAAAAAAAAAAAAAGGAAGATGAAGGGATCTAAAGATGATGAATTTACTGCCAGCAAAGGATGGTTTGATAATATTAGAAAGAGGCTTGGTTTAAAAACTGTCAAAACAAGAGAAGCAGCTTCTGCTGACAAAGAGACAGCAGATGAGTTTCCAGACACCATTAAGAGAATCACTTAGTAGAAAGGATATCTGCCCGAACAGGTTTTTAATGCAGGCAAATGTGCCCTATTCTGGAAAAAAGATGCCACAAAAGACATCAATGAGTAGGGAGGAGAAGCAAGCACCAGGATTTAAGGCAGGAAGGAACAGGCTAACTCTACTGTTGGCTGCAAATGCAGTTGGGTTTATGAACAGGACTGCCCTTGTCTATAAGGCTGCTGATTTCTGAGACTTGGGGGCAATATACAAACACCAACTGCTAGTCTTCTGGTTGTACAACCAGAAGGCCTGGATAGTAAGAACCTTTTTTTCTGGGTTGGTTCCATCAATGCTTTGTCCCTGGAGTCAGGAAGTACCTTGTCAGGAAGGGAGAGCCTTTTAAATATCAAATACCTAATATCAAATTCTTTTGAAATTAGACAATGCCCCTGCCCACGCAGAACCCCATGAGTTCAACATCAAAGGTGTCGAAATGGTCTACTTGTCCTCAAACACAACATCTTTAATTCTGCCTCTAGATCAGTGGGTCAACAGCTTCCAGTCACCAGTAGGCCATGAAAAGATTTGGAGGAGTCAAAAGTTATATATGGATTTTCCGTTATACAAGGGTTGGCACCCCGAACCCCTGCATTGTTCAAGGGTCAAGACTGCTACTGTAATTTTCAAGAAGGTACTTTTTTGAGCATTTGAGCAGAGAACATGTTTGTTGAGGAGTAGATACAGAACAGCACATTCTACCACATGTGGGGAAGGGTTAGCTTCAGTAAAAGGCTTTTACCCCTTAAGAAAGCCCCCAGTAAAATCAAGAAGGTATTTTTAAAGTAAAACAGCAGATAAATCCTATGGCACAAAAAGACCAAAATTCCTGGTCTGTAATAGTCTATTCTCTGGGGCATGTTATGCTATTAGTGGCCTTAGCATAACAGTAGAGTGATCTACTCCAGAAGTAATAAATAAGTCTAATTGGAGTCAGAAACTACTATAACTAACAGATTCACAAAATTATCCAACTCCAAATAATGCCTTCATGTGATAGAATTTCAATAATTATGTTTCTTAAATTTAGGCAAAGACAATAAAAGCACAAAAAATATATTTTGGCTTTTCTGGTTTTGAAATAATCCTAATCAGTACTGGGTACTAAAGGAATGAGAGTACAGGAATCTATCTTTCTTATACTCTCCTCCCAGTTACATCAGGGTGTATAAATGATCCTTTTCAATAGATCATCAGGGGCACCTGGGTGGCTCAGTGGGTTAAGGCCTCTGCTTTCAGCTCAGGTCATGATCTCAGGGTCCTGGGATCGAGGCCCGCATCAGGCTCCCTGCTCAGCAGGGAGCCTGCTTCCTCCTCTCTCTGCCTGCCTCTCTGCCTACTTGTGATCTGATCTCTCTCTCTGTCAAATAAACAAATAAAATCTAAAAAAAAATAGATCATCAGTGTTCATTTATCTTTTAGAGTTGTCTGATCATAAATGAAGTCAACATGCCCTTTCACAGTTATGGTTAATTCTTAATGCTTGCTCATGACACAAAATGCACTTGTGTTCATTTCTTTAGCAAGCCATTTCTCCTGTCTATATTATTATAAATAAAGACATTAAACAAGACCTTACCAAGGACTAATTTCTGAGGCACTTAATTTGATGCTTTGTTGTTTATCATTATGCTGAATTTATGGCCAATCCATATTGCCAGGCCCCATCGAGATGATTTGAAATCATAGTGAAATATCAGAGTATACACTTCTCTAAAACCCAAGGGATCACATATTAAGAATGATAGAGATAAAAACAAACAAACAAATATAGCGACACTATCTACAATAGTTAATCTATGGAAAGAGCCCAGCTCTCAATCAACAGATGAATGAATAAAGAAGATGTGGTGTATATATATAATGGATTATTACTCAACCATCAGAAAGAATGAACTCTTGAGATTTGCAATGACATGGATGGAGCTAGAGAGTATGATGCTAAGTGAAATAGAGAAAGACAAACACCATATGATTTCGCTCCTATGTGGAATTTAAGAAACAAAACAAATGAGCAAAGGGAGAAAAAGAGAGAGACAAAGCAAGAAACAGACTCTTAACTCTAGAGAATATACTGATGGTTGTCAGAGGGGAGGTGGTGGGAGGATGGGTGAAACAGGTGGTGGGGGTTAAGGAGGTCACTTATCATGATGAGCACCAAGGGTTGTAAGGAAGTGTTGAATCACTATACTGTACACACTACTATAACCCTGTATGTTAATTAACTGGAATTTTCATTAAAAAATTTTAAAAAACCAAAAAACAGAAACATACTTGTTAATACAGAGAACAAGCTGGTGGTTGCTGGGAGGTGGAGGAAGGGGCAGATTGGGTGGATAGGCAAAATAGAGGAAGGGGATTACAAAGTACAAATTTCCAGTTATAAAAATCAGTCATGGGGATGAGAAGTACAACATCAAGAGTACAGTCAACAACATTGTAATAACGTTGTATGGTGAGAGGCGGTGACAACACTTATCCTGGTGAACACTGAATAATATACAGAATTCTTGAATCACTATTCAAGAATTGGTGGACACTTGAAATGAATATAACATTGTATGTCAACTGTATTTCCATTAAAAAGAAAAATTAAAAAGAACAAGAAGGCCCAGCACCAAGAAGGGGTGTACAAATGTAAGACTGAGCAGAAAGGGTAGGGTCAGGTTGGATGGTATCATTAGCATCCCCTCTCTGCCAATGTCTGAGTCCACCCTCCCAGAAATTTAAGGCAGGCTTCCGGATTTTTAAGACAGGCTAGGTTATTCATACCAATCCTCCCTCTGAGAACAACTTTAATAAACCTGGATAAAATTTCAACAATCCCTTCTTTACACAATTGGAAGAGCTGAAAAGGGAGTGAGGCATACATGGCCAAAATAACAGGAAACTGGAAATCCAGAGGTGATGAAGTACAGCCTGGAGGTCACGTTTGCCATGTGACTATTTTCCAAACCAGAAAACTGCTTTTGATAACATTTTAGGACAAGAGGAACAGAAACCAAAGGTCAAGACAAACACAAAACAGAGAGTCTAATATGGGGAGAGAAAGACTTCTACAGATGAATCCTCACCCATACCTACTTCCTTTACTTTATAAAGAAAAAAATATATTGGATAGGATTTGAACATGTCATTTTAAGAATCCTGCCTGGGAAACCAAATAGGTTTTCTGCTTACTTCTGGATGTTCACAGTTTTTGTTTGTTTGTTTGTTGTTGTTGTTGTTGTTGTTGTTTTTTAAAGATTTTATTTATTTCACAGAGGGAGAGAGATCACAAGGAGGCAGAGAGGCAGGCAGGGGGGGGGAAGCAGGCTCCCCGCTGAGCAGGGAGCCCGATGCGGGCCTCGATCCCAGGACGCTGAGATCATGACCTGAGCCGAAGGCAGAGGCTTTAATCCACTGAGCCACCCAGACGCCCATTGTTTTGTTTTGTTTTTTTAAGATTTTATTTATTTATTGGACACAGAGAGAGAGATCACAAGTAGGCAGACAGGCAGGCAGAGAGACAGGGAAAGGAGGAAGCAGGCTCCTTGCTGAGCAGAGAGCAGAATGCGGGCCTCGATCCCAGGACGCTGAGATCATGACCTGAGCCGAAAGCAAAGGCTTTAACCCACTGAGCCACCCAGGCGCCCATGTTCACAGTTTTTGCTTTGTTTTGTTTTGTTTAAGTAGGCTCCACGCCCAGCGTGGAACCCATGTGGGTCTTGAACTCAGAACCTGGAGATCCAGACCTGAGCTGAGATCAAGAGTCGGACATGTAAATGACAGAGCCACCCTCCACGGTTTTATTTTTGACCCAGGAAATTAAGGTCACTTATTTGCCACAGTTTGAAGCTTGTCCCAGAGTGAGGTCAAATTCTCTGAGCTACTAGATCCAGCAAGAGTAATCAGATCATGCATGGAACTGAGGTTCTGGGAATTTACCCTTGGTTATATGCTTGCATGGATTGTATTAGCACTGAGCTGTAAAAGAAAAACACTGCAAAGCATCTAAGCTTCCTTATCCAGTGAGTAGAGACGAAGAGGAGCCAAGCTGGATAAGGAGATCCAGATGGACCACAGGCACAAAACAGATTAAATCTACACCCAGCTCTCGAAGTCAGAGCTGGCAGCAATCTACAAAGCTGAGATAGCAGAACAGCTTGGCATATAGTCAAAAAAGCAGAATTACAGGATGTTAACCCACCAGCGCTGGGAGTAGGCCCAAATTTTGGTAGGCAAGATAAAGAAAGCCGGATCCTGTTTGGGCACCTCCAACAAGAAGATCCTTCCCCTGATCCTCACCTTCCTGAATGAATCCAGTAATGGTGTGAGCCCACATTTCCCATCCTGCTGAAGTTCTGCTGGTGCCTACGTAACCAGGAAAGAAAGCAAAGGGAAGTACACCCCTTCATCCTTAGAGAGACTATAGGCTTGAGGAGATTTGTACCCAGTCAAGGATGAAATAAACAGAAAAAAAGGGGAGAAAAGAAAAGCTATTCTTAGAACTGTAAAACAGGAAAAAAAATACGTATAGCTTGCTAAACAAATTTAAAGAACACAGCTATTAAACTTTATTTCTAAACGATGACAAAATTGCGAACAGCAGCTTCGTAGTCTTAAATGATGGCAGAAGCTGACTGGAGCTAACTGTAGAGAAGGTCAGGGTGGTGGGCCACAAGATGAAGTACAAGGCTTAACAGTGAATATTTACTGCTGTCTCCTCCACGGTCAGAATGCGTGGGGCTGGTAGGAGTGACCGTTCTCCCAATCACATCTAATAACCCTCTTGAAGAACTTTGGGTGTGATGTGCTGGGAGGTCCTAAGATCCACAGAAAGAGCGATTCAACCAGAAAACAGAAATGTGTGGAATAGAATGCAAACAGAATGCCCCCAGGTCATTTTGGGTTCCTCGTGCCAAAAAGCCAGTGGTGTGAAAAGCAGGTCTCCGGACCAGCCAAGGTTACGCATGCTGAGACGGAGGAAAGTGGGTTGCTGCCACAGGATGGGGGGCTATGTGCAAAACCCAGGGATGCCTTGGGTCCCCCTCAGAGTCCCTCCCTGTCCAATAGTAGTACTCAATGGGAAATTCCAGCCATCTAACAAAAAGAAAACCTCCCAAAACTCAGACCCTGCAGGAAGGAAAGGTGGAGTCACCAGGGGGATAAAAAACGCCATTCAGCTAAGGCTGAAGCAGAGGGGAGAGGAACATGGGATGGCTGGTGGAAGAAGACCAGTACGCTGAGAAGGCCATGGGACCAGCTATAGAATCAGGGACCCTAGCAGCTGTATTTTATGTCACTGAATTGTTTCTTTAATCCTCTTGCCCTTTTTCTCCTGGCCACCTTACATGGAAGAACATCACTGGCAGCTCATGTTTTAGGTGGGGTTATGACACACTGGCATTTGTTTCTAATGCGGCTAATGGGACTTCAGGCATATCCTGTGTTGGGTTTCAACCAGAGGAAGGAAAAAGAGTGGATTCTGAACAGCAAAAGGGACTTCTGCTGGTTACCTTCCAACACATTTCCTATCTTCCAAGACTGACATGCGTAGATTTCATCAAAGGGCTGGCTTTTTCCCTGGATTCCAGCTGGGTTTGGCTAAGGGAGAGCAGCAGAAGTCAGCAGAGAATAAGGAGAGGAAGGTTTAGGGTTCTGTTCTCCTTGTGCCCTCCTGGGTCTCACGATCCTTATACACAATCTGTGTACTCAGTGAAAGTCTCGTTTCTTCATTCAACAAGTATTGATGGAGGGCCTATAAATCTTATTGCGTGCTAGGAATACAGCAGTGATCCAAACAGAAAACAGTCCTCTGCCCCCAAGGTTACAACTGGTGATGGGAAAGATAAACAAGGCAGATAAATAAACTACAGGCATACCTCACTTTATTGTGCGTCAGCTTATTGCACTGAAGGTGTGTGGCCACCCTGCCTCAAGTTAGTCGATGCGCACCATGTTTCCAACAGTATTCATTCACTTCCTGTCACTGTGGCACATCTTGGTAATCCTCACAGTATTTCAAACTTTTCATTATGATTATATCGCTTTTGTGCTCTGTGATCAGTGGTCATGACTGGCTGAAAGCTCAGATGATGGTTAGCATTTTTCATCCATAAAGAATTCTTCAAGTATGTACTTTTTTTTTTTTTAGATATAACACCATTGCACACATAATAGATTACGGTATAGCGATGCACAGGGAAACCAAAAATTTCGTCTGACTCCCTTTACTGCCATGGTCTGGAACCGAACTCTCAATGTCTTTGACGTATGTTTTTATTTACACTGATAATGTGATAATGATGGGAAGAAAAACAGAAAGTGCCGGCATATGTGCGTACATGTGTGTGTGTATGGGCATGTGTGTGCATGCACACACACGTGTGTGTGTTTTAAGGTATGGGTTGGTTTTATATAATGTAGCCAGGGAAGAAAGGCCACCCTGAGCTAAACTGGAGAGATCTGATACAAGACCAGAAGGAAGTAAGAAGCAAGCCATGCAGGTTTCTGAAGAAAGGGCATTGAGCACTGGTGATCACACCTTCCTAAGGTAAGTGTGCTTCTCAAACACCTGATAAGAGGCCACTGTGAGTGCAGCAGAGAGCCAGGTGGAGAGTGGTTGGAGGCGAGGCCACACAGGTAACTGGGGAGGGAGGGGGAACGGCAGGTATTTGAGGTTATCATTTCCACCTCTAATAACTTCTGTTCTCCAAAGGAACACACGACACCACTTATGTCCCCATTCACAGTACACGTGCAGGGGACAGTCCGTGTTATTGAGGCTGTGGTTTCTACCTGCAATAATATAGGTCCTCCAAAGGCACTGCCCCCCTTCCCTCCTTGCCCACGGTGAATTCCAGATCGCAAATCATGTAGATGGTTCTGTAATTTTGTTTTTCTAAGTCTCTAAAGAAAATTTAATGGTATTTAAGAATGACATGTGATATTGGAGAGAACTTGTTTGATGAAGTCATTTGAAAGTCCTTCCCCCCCCTTTTTTTCTTTCATTTGAATGTCCAATCAGTTTCTGACATTACCCCTCTGATAATTTCAATCTCCTTATCGTCCCTGCCTCAATGTTGTCTTTTTTTTTTTTTTAGATTTTTATTTATGTATTTGACAGAGAGAGAAAGAGAAAGATCACAAGCAGGCAGAGAGGCAGGCAGAGAGAGAGGAGGAAGCAGGCTCCCCACTGAGCAGGGAGCCCGATGCAGGGCTCGATCCCAGGACCCTGAGATCATGACCTGAGCCAAAGGCAGAGGCTTCAACCCACTGAGTCACCCAGGCGCCCCTCAATAATTTTTTTTTATGGAGACCCTCTGAGCTGATCAAATGGACAGAAAATGAGGGAAGGCAATGAAATATGTATTTTATAAACTGTAATTATCACAAGATGTTTGTGATACCTTGATTACTGAGATATTAATGTTTCAGCCTACCACTAATTTCTACTGCAAAATCTTGAGAAGGAGAGAAGGCAGGTAAGGAGCAGTAGGGTTGAACCAGCAGCTGTGTAACTGACAAGACCTGGCATTACCAAAAATGCCCATTAGGAAGAATAAGTACAAAACATCAGGAAACTGGAATAGATGCACAGGAATCCCTGAGGGGGAAATATGTTTCAGTTGTCTATTTAATAATGGAACTAGGATCATACAGTCTAGTAGAAATACAACAGAGGAACATGAATCTTTTATTATTATTTTTTTTTTGTAGGGGAGGAAAGGGAGGGGCAGAAGGAGAATTAGAGAGAGAATCTTAAGCAGGCTCCATCCCCAGCACAGAACCTGATGCAGGGCTCCATCTCATGACCCTGAGATCATGACCTGAGCATAAGTCAAGAGTCGGTGGCTTAAATGACTGAACCACCCAGATGCCCCAAAAGGAACATGAAACTTTTAAAGCGTCCTGAAGGTCAAAGTCAAAAATGGTCTGAGGCTTAAGGAAAAGGCTGAAGACAACCTGACAAAAAAGCATTATGAAAATGTACCTCACTGAGTGATTAAAGAATCTGTCGATAATTATCCGGAAAATTACAGTGATTTAGAGATATAACAGATCTCTGGAAAAACAAATGATCTGATTTAAAAATGGACAGGACATCCGGATAATCATTTGTCTAAATAAGACACACAGATGGTCAAGAGACATGTGTAAAGATGCTCAGCATCACTAATTACCAGGGAAATGCAAATCAAAACCATAATGAGATATCACCTCACACCTGTCAGAATGGCTAGACTCAAAAAGACACAAGGGGAGGCTGTGGAGAAAAATGAACACTCCTGCACCACTGGGGGAATGCAAACTGGTTCAGCCACTGTGGAAAAACTATAGAGGGTCCTCAAAAAATTTTTAAAAACAACCATATGATCCAGTAATCCCACTACTAGGTATTTACCCCAAAAAATATGAAAACACCAATTCAAAAAGATATAAGCACCCTTTTGTTTACCACATTATTACAATAGCCAAGTTATGGAAGCAATGTGTCCATCAATAGATGAATGGATTAAGAGGACATGGTATATATATATAGAATGGAATATTATTCAGCCATTAAGAAAGAATGAGATCTTGCCATTTATCACAACATGGATGGACCTAGAGAATATCACGCTAAGTGAAATAAGTCAAAGACAAATACCGTATGATTTCACTTATATGTGGAATCTAAAAAAAAAAAACAAAAAAGCAGAAACAGACCCATAAATACAGAGAACAAACTGATGGCTGCCAAAGGGCAGAGGGAAGCGGATGGACAAAATGCCTGAAGGGAAGGAGACAGGCTGCCAGTGACGGAATGAATAAGTCATGGGAATAAAGGCGCAGCATAAGGAATACAGACAGTGGTATTGTAACGGGGTTGTATGGTGCCAGGTGATAGCTACACTTGGGATATGAACATAGCATAAGAGATAGAGTTGTTAAATCACCATGTTGTACACCTAAAAGTAATGTAACATCGTGCATCAACTATACTTCAATTAAAAAAAAAAGTGGCCTCAATAAGAGTGCTGCCTGGTTTACTTATAACCTGGATTTATCTTTGAGTTGCACTGTCCATTTCACGCCATTCTTAACCCACACCCCCCACATTGTTCTCTGTCACACATATGATGGATGGACATACCCTTCTCCAAAAGTTCCTAATTACTAGTTGTAGAAAATGCAAACTCTCTGTGTCCCCAAATACGTGCAGCACATATTTCAAAACACAGGGTGTTCATCTTTTACTTAAGAGTCTGCTTTTGTCCAATGTTCTTTTTTAAGATTTTACTTATTTACTCACTTGGGGGGTGGGGAGAGCGAATGAGTGGGAGGAGGGGCAGGGAAATGGGGAGAGGGAGAGGGAGAGGGAGAGAGAAAAAAAGACTCCCTGCTGAGCAGGGAGCCTGACATAACATGGAGCTTGATCCTAGGACCCGGGATCATGACCTGAGCCAAAGGCAGACACTTAACGGGCTGAGCCACCCGGGCGCCGCTCTGATGTTCTTAACCAAGTATCTGATGCTGGTAACTTCTCACCCCAGGACAGTTTTACTTTCTGTGTCTATAGCCAGTAGGCGCCCCTCCTACCTTTTCTCCTCCCTCTTTTATTTTCCCTCTATGCCAAAAGACAGGGTGGTTTCACATCCCTCTCCTTCTCACTGGGGAGAATAAATTCCAGTTTTGAGTCCAAGCTCAACACGAATCCTCTGAGGAGCAATACAGAGCTCACCTATTTCCTGAGTACCACTAGTAACGGGGCCATCCTTCAGGCGTGAGGGGCCCTTGGCAAATAATCTCGTGGGGCCCTTGTCTAATTCTAGCAGTTTGATTTTTTTTTTAATGTAGAGAAATCATGGGCTGATGGGAGGTATGGTGATTGGTGGACAAAGAGACAGAATAATGGGTAGAGTGGAGATACATGTTGGTTTATTTTCCAGTCAGTGTGTGTGATGTTTCTCCTCAGCATCTAGGTACCATCCCTTCCTGTCCATGACCAGGCATCATCAGTTCACGTTCTCCACTGCCATATGCTTCATTCCTGGCTCATTTCCTGTCACCCCCTATGAAAGAAAGGTAGCGGTGCCACTACGACTCACCATGCCACCATTGAAAAAAAAGGTAGGACTTCTTGCCTCCTCAGTTTCCTAATTTCAGTTATGCAGTGCTGCTTACACCAGTACCCCTGACACTTCGTCATCTGCCATGCTGCCCAGGAACACAGAATTTCACTGACTCTCACAACAGTATTTACTGTGCTTCACTGACAACACCCACAAGTGCAAGTCTTACTCAGAGGATAGAGGAAAGTGCAAATAATTAACTTGTGTTATAGTCACATTAAATCCACTTTTCAGAACTGTATGGTGTAAGTATAGTACAACACATCCTCCAAACCCATGTCTTCTTCGAGCCCTTTAAGACATAATCACAGCATTTTTAAAATGGGATCCCTCGCAGTGTTGACCTCACCCTTGTCTTCTGTACAATGCCACCAGTGGGGAGGATAAAAGGAGCAAAGACAATTCTCATTAGGGCAAGGAAGTTCTTCCCCTTGTCCAGCAACCTGGGACAGCATGAAATCACCATATAGATCAAAGGCAAGAGGGGACACCATTTGCAAGGGTCCACGGGCCCTGCAAAGTAACAGTCTTGAAATACTTGAGGGCAGACAGACACCGTCACCCCTCAGGACATCCCAACATGTTGTATGGAGCCTCCAGGGGGTGGGGCAGCTGCTCTTGGTTCCAACAGCAAGGGATCATGGGTACAAGATCCTGCCTCCAAGTCTGCTGCCCTCTAGTGTTGCAGACTGAAGGTGAGCCTGCATTCACAACACGGAGAGGCAAGAGCCAATGCATGGGTCCATATAAATGGCTCAAGTCCGAGGGACAATGGCAGACTATAGGTACAGGGTCATAAACTCATCCTATAACCAACATGTGTGAAAATGACCCAAGATGATTAGGTCAACAACATTCTAACAGCCCAGTCTTGTGGGAGCTCACAAATACAGCACTGGCCATAGGAGTTAGCAGCTCACCAGGCTACACTTTGGAACCAGAGCCCAGCCATAGGAACACTACCATGGAGTCCTGGGATGATCCCATAGGCTCGGGGTGTCTGGTCAACCTGCATGGGGTGGAGAACTGCAGATACTCCAAGGGAGGAAATAAGACCAGGGCTCACTCATGTCCCAACCCTGGCCCAGGACACCCTAACTAGTGAGCACTAAAAGCCCCCTGGACAATTGCAAGCATCAGGGGGGGATTTAGAATATTTCAACAAAGGCACAGTTTAAGGCACAAGGCACCTGAAGGCATGATGTCTGGGGCAGGGGACCACTTGCCCAAGTCTAAAGGTAGCACTGTTCCCAAATACAGCAGCTCAACCCTTCCAATATGCCATGCTAAAGCCATGTCCTACTTTATATTAAACTACATTTAATTATTTTTTCTTGGTACTCCACAAAATGGCGAAGTATTTCACCATATGAACAATATAGAAAATAGATATCATTTAATCTAATTTACAATAGACTAATTTAATCTCTACTTTCTTCTTGACAATACTAAAGCCAAGATATCAGTCACTTGGCATTTCCTCTCCACCTCTGCACCCTACTGCTCATTCCCTGGTACTAATCAGGTTCCCGAAGTATAAAGTGGCCTGCCCACCACATCCAGGGCAGAGGTCTAGATTTCCTTTACTCAGAACAAGATATTGCTCACCACCAGTACTCAATCAACACCTTCCCAACAGATGACCCTCAATTTCCATAAAATGGATGGTTCTGAGACTTCACATAGCTCTGTTCTGTGGGTGATGATACAGAAGTTTATTACATTAAGAACATGACAAACCAGGTTTCAAAATCCAGAAAATCCAGAAACCAGAGCCTCAGCATCGACCTCAGTGCTGGGACAAACAAACAGGCAGCTGTGATCACTCCAGTGTAATCCTATTAATCACCACAGCCCCAGAATAAAATAGGAGAAAAACCAAGCCTACTGCACCAGCACTAAATTAAACTTCCTCCAACTCTGCCACACAGAGGAAACGATTCATCATATTCAGGCCCGAAGCTCATTTTCCACATGAAAAATGAACTTAAGTATAATTTAATGAACCTCAGAAAACAGGTACATTTCCATAATGTTTGGGGATTTATATATATTAAAAAAAAATCAAGAACATCCTGGCTGAATAATGATCAAAGGCAACAGTACTGCCCAAACTGAAGTTCATTTTTTTTAAATTCATTTTTAAAGAGCTATGGTTGACCTTCCCTAGCACAGATTCCTTTTATGTGTTTTACTGAGTAAATAAACAATTGCACCTCTGCGTGTGTCTGCGTTTCTTTTTGTTCTTGGTGACTTTCCATCTCCTAAGGGCATAATGATGATAATAATCTCCAGCATCTCAACTGCCCTCAACACCTAAACCAGACACCAACATATAGTAAACCTTCCTATCTTTCTTGCTCAGCATGGCCACCCAAATAGTGTTTAGGTTACAGTCATTTTGTTAAATGATAAAGGGTTTTTGGAGCTCCATGAATTTTAAGGACATTTTAGGCTCTTCTCAAAGACCACAAGCAAGCAGAAAAGGTAAGGGAGCTATCAGTGTGGCCTGGGGTCCACAATGAAAACCACTTAGGACAGGCAGATCTTAAATTGGGTCTTGAAGAGAACAGAGGATGTGACCAGACAGAGAGGTGAAAGAAGGTTGCTTCAAGAGATGGGATTAGAATGCTCAAAACATCAAGTAAGATCTTCATAGAAATTAGAGGGGTTCTGAGGGATAGGCAGCTTATCTGCATTTGTTGGTTAAATCACAGTGGTTAAAAAAACAACTTCTGCTAGGTATAGGGAAGGCAGGTTAGAAACTGGGGTGCATAAATTCATGTTTTTAAGTTGAGAAAAATTAAAGTATAAAGGAGGCTTTTAATCAAAAAGAAGCCAATTTAGAAGATGGCCCTTGGGAAGATGGCAGAATAGGAGGACACCGACCTTACCCTAAACCACATTTTCAATTAGAGATCATCCACATCCAAGTCAACAACTAGAGAGTGATCCAAAGACTGGCACAAGAAACTCCACAACTAAATAGAGAGAAAAAGCTGCAGATGAAAGGTTAGGAAGGTCAGAAAGGCAGAGGGAGGCTGCCCACAGGAGGGAGGGAGCTGTGTGGATGGAGAGGGCAAGGAAATGGGCCCTCTCACCAGGGAGCTCATGCAGGGAAGACTGATCCCCATAATGTTCGTTTAAAAGCTAAGGGGCGGGCGNAACCACATTTTCAATTAGAGATCATCCACATCCAAGTCAACAACTAGAGAGTGATCCAAAGACTGGCACAAGAAACTCCACAACTAAATAGAGAGAAAAAGCTGCAGATGAAAGGTTAGGAAGGTCAGAAAGGCAGAGGGAGGCTGCCCACAGGAGGGAGGGAGCTGTGTGGATGGAGAGGGCAAGGAAATGGGCCCTCTCACTAGGGAGCTCATGCAGGGAAGACTGATCCCCATAATGTTCGTTTAAAAGCTAAGGGGCATGACTTTATAAAACCCGTGGCACTTGGAACCTGGAGCACTAGAGGTCAGCTGACTCACTGCCCTTAAAGAGACAAAAGCCTGCACAGAGAGACAACATAAACACAGCAGTTTACAAAACACCAAGGGCAAACAAAGACCGATCTGTCTGTACTGATTTCAGAGTGTGCTGGGAGACTTCTACCAAAATGAGGGAGCTGGCAAGACCCATTTTCCTCCCCCAAATCATAAACACAAGACCATGTAAGGTAGGTGGAGCTGCATAGACACTTGCTACCTAACCTTCTAGCAGTGTACCACACTGAGTTCTCCAGAGGACTCACCACTCCAAGTCTGCTAGTCTCAGCTCAGGGAAAATTTTGTTAAGAACTCCTGTGAGCCCCACTCCTCCCCAGCCAATAGGTGCATAGTGGCCACCACACCCTGACACATACACCTCAGTGCACCCCCAGCCACCATCGTGTGCTACACCCAGCTACATGTTCCCATTCATCACTGCACACTGGGCCCAGTCATGCCCAGCCATTGTCACATGCCATGCCCAGTCTTGCATCCCCTGGCATCCTGGTGCATTGACTCTAGCGCCAACAGCACTTAGGGGATCCAGCAGAGGACTAGTGGCACACTGCAAATTTGGCTAACACTGCCTTCCTGCTCCTAAGTTCCCCAGCAGGTGTGACCCCTCAGAGTTGGCCTGCCTGCATCCCAGTGACACCACAGAGACCAAGCACAACACAAAACAGGCAGAGGGTCAGTGCAGACAAATGCACTGAAAGGAAAAGTGACCCAAACAATAGAACATTTGTTGGAATGAACAGCAGAATGGAAAAAGCAGAGGAATGAATTAATGACCTAGAAGACAGAATAAAGGAGAGTAACCAGACTGAATAAAAAAGAGAGAATAGAATTATGCAAAATGAGGAGAGACCCAGGAAACCCAGTGACTCTATCAAATGTAATAACATTCACATTATAGGAGTTCCAGAAGAAGAAGAAACAGAAGAGAGGGCAGAAATTTATTTGAAGATATAATAGCTGAAAACCTTTCTAATCTGGGGAAGGAAACAAACATCTAGATACAGGAGGCACAGAGAACTCCCACCAAAAAAAAAAAAAAAAAAAAAAAAAAGCAGACCCACACCAATACACATGGTAATTAAATTAGAAAAATATAGTGATAAAAATTTTTTAAAGCAGCAAGACTAAAGAAGACACTAACTTACAAGGAAAAACCCATAAGGCTAGCAGGAGATTTTTCAACAAAAACTCTGCAAGCCCGAAGAGAGTTGCCTGATATATTCAAAGTGCTAGATGAGAAAAATCTGCAGCTGGGAATAATCTACCCAGCAAGGCTATCATTCAGAATAGAGAGAAAAAGAGTTGTCCAGAAAAACAAAAACTAAAGGAGTTCATGACCACTAACCCAGCCCTGTAAGAAATATTAAGACTCCGAGTAGAAAGGAAAGACCAAAAGTGACAGTATAAAGGTAGGAAACACAAAAGCAGTTAAAAAAATATTTCTGTAAAAAGTAAGCTAAGGGGGCACCTGGGTGGCTCAGTGGGTTAAAGCCTCTGCCTTTGGCTCAGGTCATGATCTCGGGTCCTGGGATTGAGCCCCGCGTCAGGCTCTCTGCTCAGCGGGGAGCTTGCTTCCTCCTCTCTCTCTCCCTGCCTCTCTGCCTACTTCTGATCTCTCTCTGTCAAATAAATAAAAATCTAAAAAAAAAAGTAAGTTAAAGAACTCATAAAATAAAAGGATATGAAATATAACATATACCAAAAATGTGAGCAGGAGAGGAGAAAAGAATGGGTTCAAACTTAAATGATCATCAACTTAATACAACTTCTGCTACATGCAGAAGAGGTTATACACAAATACAATTGTAACCATATATCAAAAGTCACTAATAAATATGCAAAGAATAAAAAGAAATAAATCTAAATATATCACTAAAGAAAATCAACAAAACATGAGAGAAAGACAAGAAAGGATCAGAGAAAATCTTTATAAACAACCATAAAACTAGTAAAATGGCAATAAATATATATCTATCAATAAATACTTCAAATGTAAATGGACTAAATGCCCCATTCAAAAGATGGAGGGTGTCAGAATGGATAAAAAAAATAAAATAAAATAAAATAAAATAAAAAACCAAGATCCATCTACATGCTGCCTATAAGAGATTCATTTTAGACCGAAGGATGCCAGCAGATTGAAAGTGAGGGAATAAAGAAACATCTATCATGCAAATGGATGTCAAAAAGAAAGCCAGAGTAGCAATATTTATATGGACAAACTAGACTTTAAAACAAAGACTGTAAAAAGAGGCAAAGAAGGACACTATTTAATAATAAAGGGGAAAATCCAACAAGAAGATATATCATAAATATTAATGCACTCAACATAGGAACATCCAAATATATAAAAAATTCAGTAACAAACATAAACTAATGAATAATACAATAATTGGAGGAGACTTTAACACCCCATCTAGATTAATGGACAGGCCATCTAAATTGAAAATCAAAAAGGAAACAATGGCTTTGAATAACACACTGGACCAGATGGGCTTAACAGATATATTCAGAGCATTCCATCCTAAAACAGCAGAATACACATGCTTTTCAAGTGCACATGAAACAGTCCCCAGAATAAACCACATATTAGCCCACAAAACAAATCTCAACAAATTCAAGAAGTTCAAAGTCATAAAATGCATCTTTTTTACCACAATGCTGTGAAACTAGAAGTCAACCACAGGAAAATTGGATCACAAATACATGGAGATTAAAGTATATGCTACTAAACAATGAATAGGTCAACCAGAAAATAAAAAAATAAATAAAAAAGTACATGGAAACAAATGAAACTGAAAACACAACAGTCCAAAACCTCTGAGATGTAGCAAAAGTGATTCTAAGAGGGAAAGTATATAGCAATACAGGCCTCCCTCAAGAAGCAAGAAAGATCTCAAATAAACAACATAACCTACACCCAAAGGAGCTAGAAAAAGCACAAGTGAAGCCTAAACCCAGCAGAAGGAAGGAAATAATAAAGATTAGAGCAGAAATAAATTATACAGAAATTAAAAAAACAACAGAAGAGATCAATGAAACTAGGGATTGGTTCTTTGAAAAAATCAATAAAATTGATAAACCTCTACCCAGACCTCTCAAGAAAAAAAGAGGAAAGACTCAAATAAATAAAATCACAAATGAGAGAGGAGGAATAACAACCAATATCACAGAAATACAAACAATTATAGGGACTATTATGAAAACTATATGCCAACAAATTGGACAACCTAGAAGAAATGGATAAACTAGAAATATATAAACTATCAACAGAGAAACAGGAAGAAATAGAAAATTTGAACAGACCTATAACCAGCAAAGAAATTGAATCAGTAATCAAAAATCTCCCAAAAAACCAAAAGTCCGGGACCAGATGGCTTCACAGGTGAAGTCTACCAAACATTTAAAGAAGAATACCTATTCTTCTCAAACTATTCCAAAAAAAACATAGAAAAGGAAGGAAAACATCCAAATTCATTCTATGAGGACAGCATTGCCCTGATACCAAGCCAAATAAAGACACCACTAACAAAGAGAACTACAAGCCAATATCCCTGATGAACATAAATGCAAATATCCTCAATAAATACTAGTAAGCCAAATTCAACAACACATTTAAAAAATCATTCATCACAATCAAATGGGATTTATTCCTGGGTTGCAAGGGTGGTTCAATATTCACAAATCAATCATGGATGATACATCACATCAATACAAGAAAGGGTAAGAACTATACGACCATTTCAGTAGATGCAGAAAAAGCATTTGACAAAGCACATCATTCATGTTAAAAATCCTAAATGAAGTATCTTTAGAGGGAACATACTTCAACATAATAAAGGCCATATATGAAAAACCCAGATAACATCATCCTCTATTAGGGAAAACTGAGAGCTTTTCCCCTAAGGTCAGAAAAAAGACAAAGATGTCTGCTTTCCCCACTTTTATTCACCATGGTACCAGAAGTCCTAGCCACTGCAATCAGACAATAAAAAGAAATAAAAGGCAGCCCAATCAGTAAGGAAGAAGTTAAACTTTCACTACTTGAAGATGACATGATACTATGCATAGAAAACCTGAAAGGCTCCACAAAAAAAAACTGTTAGAACTGATATATTCAGTAAAGTCACAGGATACAAAATCAATGTACAGAAATCTGTTTACTTGGAAGTGGCAAGATGGCAGAGGAGTAGGACACCAATTATCATCAGGTTCCAGAAATTCACCCTGATAGCTATCAAACTATTCTGAACACCTACAAATTCTACAGAAGCTAGAAGAGAACAAGAGCAGCAATTCTAGGAACAGAAAAGCGACCACTTTCCGGAAGGTAGGACATGTGGAGAAGTAAATCTGAAGCAACAGGAAGATAGACCCTGCGGGGCGGGGCAGGGGGGGGGCTGGCTCCCAGCAAGTGAGAGAGCAGTGGAGCACAAACTCGGAACTGTTATAAGTCGGCTCCACTGAGGGTCATCGCCCCAGAGGCCAAGTGGGGGGTGAAGCCCTCGTGGGGACACTGTGGTCTCAGGACCCACGGGGACACAAAAAGACCAGGGTGTCTGAGCGTGACAGAGCTCCCAGGTATCAGAGAGAAGCCAACGGGAGAGATGTAGCCGAGCTGAGAAGGGGTCTCTCAGCTCGGGGTTACCTTGGGCCGTGATCCAAAGCACGGTTGGGCACTGCTCTGTGAGCGGGAATGCCATGGGCGGCAGACCCAGAGAGACCCCTCCTTCCTCCTCTGGGAGCGGCAGCACAGGAGCAGCTGCAGGGAACTGCCAGGTTCAGAGATTCTAAATGGGGCCACGTGCCAGAGATAGAGACCCTCGGTCACAGGCCGGGTGCTCTTGGAGCGAGGCAGGAGACCAGGAGACGGGAGGGACTGCTTTTCTCTGAGGCGCGCTGAGGACTGAGGCTGGGAGTTCTTGGCTCCTCCGGGTCGGAGACTGGGAGCCGCCATTTTCAGCCCCGTCCTCCAACGAGGTACGGAAAGCGGTCAGGGAACAAAAGCTCCCGAGAGCAAACCCGAGCTGATTACTTAGCCTGGCCCCTGGTGAGGGCGGTGCAATTCCACCTCAGGCAGAGACACTTGAGAATCACAGCAAAGGCCCCTCCCCCAGAAGACCAGGAAAAAAAAAATCCAGCCAAAGTAAAGTTCAGGTTGCTGAGAATTGTGGAACTCCGAAGCTAGGGGAAAGCAATGCAGAGAATTAATGGCTTTTTCCCCAAGATTCGTTAGTCTTTCAAAGTTAAATTCTTTGCATTTTTTTCTTTTTTTTTCTTACTCTTTTCTTTTAAATTTTTTCCTTTTTCCTATTTTAACGTTTTCATTTTTATTTTTTTTTAAAGATTTTATTTATTTGTTTGACAGAGAGAGATCAGATCACAAGTAGGCAGAGAGACAAGCAGAGAGAGGAGGAAGCAGGCTCTCCGCTGAGCAGGGAGCCCGATGCGGGCCTCGATCCCAGGACACTGGGATCATGACCTGAGCCAAAGGCAGAGGCTTTAACCCACTGAGCCACCCAGGTGCCCTATTTTAACGTTTCTAACTATTATATCTTATCAACGCTTTTTAATTTTTTTAAATTTTCATTGTTATAGTCATATTTTATTCCTTCATTGTATTTAACCTTATTTTTGGTATAACTATAGGGTCTGTTCAATTCACCAATCTAATAGATAGAGACAGATATAGAGATAGAGTCAGAGATAGATATAAAAATAGATAATATAGATATAGGATTTTGTTTTATTTGTTTATTTTTTTGTTTTGTTTTTGTTTGTTTGATTTTGTTTTGTTTTGGGTTTTTTTGGTTTTTTCCCTCTTTCTTTTCTCCTCAGTTCTAGGTCTCTTCTGAGGTGGTTAGTGTATATTTCTCTGGGCTCATTACTACCCTTTAGTATTTTGTTCTCTCATCCATATATTCTTATCTGCATAAAAGGACAAGGCAGAAAAAATCAATACACACACAAAAAAAGAACAAGAGGCAGTAATGACGGCTAGGGACCTAATCAATGTGGACATTAGTAACATGACAGAACTAGAGTTCAGAATGATGATTCTTAAGGTGCTGGCTGGGCTCGAAAAAACCATGGAAGATAACAGAGAAGCCCTCTCCAGAGAAATAAAAACCCTTTCTGGAGAAATAAAAGAACTAAAATCTAACCGAGCTGAAATAAAAAAAAAGCTATTAATGAGATACAATTAAAAATGGAGGCTCTTACTGCTAGGATAAATGAGGCAGAAGACAGAATTAGCTATTTAGAAGACAAAATGACAGAGAATAAAGAAGCAGAGAAAAAAAAGACAAACAACTACTGGACCATGAGGGGAGAATTCGAGAGATAAGTGATACCGTAAGATGAAACAATATTAGAATAACTAGGATCCCAGAAGACGAAGGGCAGGGGAAGAAGGTATATTGGAGCAAATTATAGTACAGAATTTACCTAATTTGGTTAAGGGAACAAGCATCAAAATCCAGGAGGCACAGAGAACCCCCCTCAAAATCAATAAAAATAGGTCCACACCCTATCATCTAATAGTAAAACTTACAAGTCTCAGTGACAAAGAGAAAATCCTGAAAGCAGCTCGGGACAAGAGGTCTATAACATACAATGGTAGAAATATTAGATTGTCAGCAGACCTATCCACAGAGACCTGGCAGGCCAGAAAGAGCTGGCATGATGTATTCAGAGCACTAAATGAGAAAAATCTGCAGCCAAGAATACTATATCCAGCTAGGCTCTCACTGAAAATAGAAGGAGAGATAAAAATCTTCCAGGACAAACAAAAACTCAAGGAATTTGCAAACACCAAGCCAGCCCTACAGGAAATATTGAAAGGGGTCCTCTAAGCAAAGAGACCTTAAAGAAACATAGACCAGAAAGGAAGAAACACAATATACAGTAACAGTCACCTTACAGGCAATACAATGGCTCTAAATGTATATCTCTCAATAGTTACTCTGAATGTAAATGGACTAAATGCCCCAACTAAAAGACACAGGGTATCAGAATGGATAAAAAAACAAGACCCATCGATATGCTGTCTACAAGAAACTCATCTTACACGCAAAGACACCTCCAGATTTAAAGTGAGGGGATGGAAAACAATTTACCATGCCAATGGACAGCAAAAGAAAGCTGGAGTGGCAATCCTTATATCAGATAAACTAGACTTTAAGGCAAAGAATATCATNCAACAAGGAAATAAAGGCTTTAAATGACACCCTGGACCAGTTGGACATCACAGATATATTCAGAACATTCCATCCCAAAACAACAGAATACACATTCTTCTCCAGTGCACATGGAACATTCTCCAGAATAGACCATATTCTGGGTCACAAATCAGGTCTCAACAGGTACCAAAAGATTGGGATCATTCCCTGCATATTTTCAGACCATAATGCTCTCAAACTAGAACTCAACCACAAGAGGAAAGTTGGAAAGAACTCAAATACATGGAGGCAAGAGAACATTCTACTAAAGAATGAATGGGTTAACCAGGAAATTAAAGAGGAATTTAAAAAATTCATGGACACAAATGAAAATGAAAACACAACTGTCAAAATCTTTGGGACACAGCAAAAGCAAGCAGTCTTGAGAGGAAAATATATAGCAATACAAGCCCTTCTCAAGAAACAAGAAAGGTCTCAAGTACACAACCAAACCCTACACCTCCAAAAGCTAGAGAAAGAACAGCAAAGAAAG